>JAZKJV010000126.1:0-67849 GCA_037367405.1 Ottelia alismoides
TGAAATCGGGTTTCATCATAGACTTGCCAAGTATAAATACTCTACAATATTCAAAGATTGTAGTTTTTGACGAACCAAATTTACTTCCTATACTACGACAATTCATTATTATTAAAGAGGCAGAATTCTACGTTCATCAGGTACCCCCAAAGAATGTTGCATTTTGCACCCTTAGTTGGGATCAGATTTTCGGAGATACACAGTGTCCCTTGTGTGTGTGACATCTGAATTGGACAAGCCGGAGTGTTATTGTGTGCTCATTTTGAGAGCCATAACAATGCATGATATGCCCAAGTAATACATTATGTAGGACAAGGTTAGGAGTCGCATGAGAATTCGGCCGGTATTAACAACCAACTTCGATATAATGAGTAAGTTTTCCAATCAAGAATAGTGGGAGAGCATTGAGTGCTTATGACTAGAATAGAGACAAATAGTGGAAGAGAATAAGATAACGTTATTGATATAAACGGTTGAAATCTAATGCAAGAATCAAGATAAAGACACAATGATTTACGTAAAAAACATATGGAGAGGGAAAAACCAAGGGAGCACATACAAAGCTTAATCTCCCTCACAAGAGATTAGGGCTCTCTCTTCACTAAGGTAATGAAATAAGAGGGGGATGGGTACATACATAGGATTATTGGTAAACGGACCCTCATCCAAAGATCTGTTTACCAATTTTAAGATCCATATAACTCAACACTTCCCCTCAAGTTGGGCATACATATCGCCCAGATTCAGCTCAAATTGCACCGTAGGCAGCTGATGAATACTCATTCATCACTCTTTATTCTTATATTTTAGCTACAAAAACCTTTGCAAATGCATTTAGAGGTGTGTAAATACAAATAATTACCAAAAGCATGCATTGTGTAAAAACCTATAATTAGCATGTTTTTGTGCAAAAATAAAAGAATAAAGATTAAAAAGAAAAAGAGGGAAATATTTAGAATAAATATTGAGCAACCTAACCCAAGGGAGGGCTCAACATGGGCCTGACCGCATAAAAGCCAAAGTAGAGGGAGATAAGGGCTCATGTGTGTACATATTTATGTAAATAAAATAAAGGTATTTTCCTCACCAAAAATATGCTTGTAAATACTTGTACATATTTATAAGTATAAAAACAAAAGAAAAAGGGTAAAAATCAAAAAGAACAAAAATACCACTTTCATCATGTACATGAACCACTCTTGTATATTTATTTAACCCTATAAATAAATAAAATTAATTTCCAAAATTTTTGTAAATATTCTATGTTATATAATGTAAATAAATAAAATAAAAAAAAACAATCAAAACAAAAATCAAATTAAAATAGCAAAAATTAAAAATACAAAAATACATTGTACATATACCATGTATATAAATGTACATACATATTTATTTTACCTATGTATATAAATAATAAAAATTAAATAAAAATATCTTTTTATTCCTTATTTTGTAATGTAAATAAATAAAATATAAAAAGGGAATAAAATTGTACAAAAATAACAATTAAAAATCAAAACCCTATATATTGTAAATATACCTATGTATAGTACTATATTGTATATAGCTTATTTTTATCTCGAAAAAATTATTAAAAATCACAAAAAATAGAAAAAATAAAATAAAAATATTTTATGTTCAAGTTTTTAGTAATTCGACCTTTTTCTGCCCTAAAATAAAGAAATAAAAATGGTATGCTTGGCGGGCTCTGATTGGTCCACGGGGGATTGTTGACCCCCGGTCAACTCTCCCCCAGGACCACCAGAGCCGGATCCAGCGCGGCTGACCCGATTTCTCCACCTTTTACCCGCTCGACCCGATCGCCATTCCACTTAACCCCGGTTCCTAATCCGAGATTGATCGTCCCTGATCCACGCCCGGGGTGGGTTATGGGGATCCGTGCTCCGACAAGCTTGCCCGGACCTATCTTAGCCGGACCCCTAGCCATATATAGTTGTTGCTCCGCCACCATAATGCTCCATCTTTGGCCATTTGTTTCCTCCTCCTGTGAGCTCCAGAGAGTGCGTGAGAGTGACAGCTCGCGTCTGAGCCTGTTGAAGCGAGGAGAGGAGGCGAGTCCATCGATCCGGCGAGCTATGCCGCCGTCGCTCCGCCATCAGCTGGAGCTTGAGCCTCGGAGGGAGACGCTCCTCGAGGCGACGACCAGGAGCTTCCCCAGCTCCTCCCCAGTCTCTCCGACCATCCAGGTAACCTTGTAGGTCCTTATCTTTCTTCGATTTTCATTTACCCCCAATTCGCGCCGCCGCCGTTTATCTTTGATTCCGACCACTCCATCACCCCTTTCGATCATCGGAGTCGACCATCGCATTCGCCTCTCTCCGACGCACCTTCTTCACCCCTCCACTCAACCCAGCTCGCACAGGAGCTGGGAGCCGAGCTCCTCCGTCCACCACCTTCGCCGGAGCTCGCCATTCCGACCCACAGTTCACCGTCGCTACGCCTAACCGGGTCGAGGCAATTTGCCCTCGACCCGCGAGTCTCTTGGTGATCTTTGCAGGTGCTACCAAGCCCATCTGAGGGCTTTGGTCATTCAGGCCAGGAGTCCCAACTCCGCCGACCTCGCCCGAGCTCCTCGGAGCTCGGCTCGATCATCGGAGCCCACCACCAGACGCGGGAGCACTCCACGACTCTTCTCCGACCTTCAGAGTGCTCCCAGGAGGAGCTTAGCGCACGCCCGAGGCCGGCGAGTCTCGCCGGTGACCTGTTCTTCCAGCATCCTCCATCGCCGTTCGATCATCCTCCTGCTTCATAGTACATCGTGACCGTTCGTGCGTGGAGCTGCAGATAGCGTCCAATCAGAGGAGGTCTGATCCCAGCCGTCAGATCTACACGTGGCTAGGCCCCGACCGTTGGATTAGCCCGAGAACCCCAGCGCTGGAGTGCCACATGATCCAGACCCTCCGATCCAACACGTGGCAACCATCCAGCGGTTCGTCTTAATAAAGGGTAATTTACCCTTAGGCCCTGTCTTTTCTTTTATTTCGCTTTAGTCCGTAAATATTGAATTTAGTTGTTTAGTTTTAGGGTTATTTGCATAGAGGACCCCGTACTTTATTTTCCTTGCATTTATACCCCTGTGCGTTGTATGACACGTGCTTCGTCACGTGCTTTTCTGGTTTATTTGCAACTCATACCCCTGTAGTTCTGGTTGTTATCAATGGAATGAATGTTTTAGTTTATTTGCATTTATACCCCTGTGCGTGATTTATTTCAACATGTGCATGATATTTTGGGTCTTTTGCGAATAGGCCCCTAGACTTTTGGTACCTGTTACCAATAAGCCCTCGGAACTTATTTTTCTTACATTTGGGTCCCTAAGTGCCCTAAACACGCGCATCGCACGTGTTTTGCTGGGTTAATTGCACCAGACCCCCCAGACTCTTGGGTATTTGCACTTTGGTCCCTATGCACATTGCCCCCTCTTGATTTTTGAATAAAATAGCAAATCACCTCCAAATTTAATGAAAATTGGATACATGGCTCCTGCCATGATGTAAAATTTTCTATAAATTTTGGAGACATTTTCGTCACTGTTTGATATTTTTAGACAATCAAAAACATCTATTTTTGCTATTGTTTGACTTTAAAAATCACAAAAAAATATTAAATTGTGTCCAAAAATTACAAAAAATTTTCTACTCTCTATTGTGTTGTGCTTGAATTTCTAGCCAATTTTGGCTATTTTTCATTACTGAAAACCACTAAAAATTGAAAAACACCTAAAAACTTATAAAAATTCTAATAATTAAACCAAAAATCCAAAAACAATAAAATAGGTGCCTAAATTTTCCTTATTTTCTTCTCTTCACAGGAAAATTACCTCCCAGCTAATTTAGGGCTTTTAGATATTTTATCCAAGCCCTTTTAGCTCGGCTGGACAGTACCTTTGATTTCTGCCACTATTTGATTTTTAGAAAATTAAATAAAAATCAGAAAATTCTCAGAAATTCACCAAAAACATTAAAAAAATATAAAACACATAAAAACATTTTTGTTAGAATTTTTGGTTGATTTTTAGTGCTTTAAATAAATTGTTGAAGTGTGTGTTTCTTTGCCTTTCTTATTTTCTTAATTAGCTAAAAATCCAAAAAAATATAAAAAATTCAAAAACCACCAAAAATATTTTCTCCTTTTATTTTATCTCTTATTTGACTACTTAGTAGGCCGAGAGGCCAACCCGTGCTCCTTGAGTTCGACCCTGGTCGCTATACCAGGTTAAATAAATAGTAGGACCGCTATTTTTGTGTTTTATTTGTTTTATCTCTATTAGTGGTTCATTTTTCTTGATTGTCCGTGCTTGATCGCTTGGGTCACAACGACCTATTTAGTAGTCAGAATGCTCAGGCTAGACATCAGAATGGCGTCGTTGCCGGGGAGCACGGCTTAGTAGTCGCTTTTTGAGTTTTTCCGCGGCTTTTTCTTTTCGCGGCTTTTTGTATAGATTTCTGTAGATATATTTTTTCTGATATTTTCTGATAATAATTTGGTCTGACCACTCTATTCTTTTTCTTGCGAGGGCCCGAGGACTGAGGCGGCCGATTTCAAGAAGCCGATGCAACCGCGAGACTCGGAGGCGGTTCCCTTCTGCACGGAGCCGCAGGAGAGAGCGAGAGAGAGAGTTGAGTGGGTGAGGTTTAGATTAGACATTTGAACTTATTGTAATAATACAGGGACTCAGAGACTGAACCTTTGGACTGTGGTTGACTTAGCGGGTCTGTTTCACCGAGCACCGGTGTGCTCGGGGGACCCTTAGGAGTTTTTCACGGCTTTTTATGCGGTTTTGTTTTCCTTTCTTTTTATTGCCTTTTCCGGTGTTTACGTGGTTTTTGATCGAGCCCCTAGCCGTAGGATTTTCTGCTTGATTGTGACGTAACTCATAGGATCCAAACACCCTAATATAACTGCATGTTCCTATAGTGCGGTAATTGGACCTATAATAAAAATAATAATAAAATAGTCGTTCCATCACCTCCGAGCCTACGCGCCGTGAGCCCACCCCGTCAAGCGCTACTCCTGAACTCGACCTGTCGAGAAGAGGAGGGGTGGGTCTAGACCGGACCCTTTGGATTGGAGGCTGGTGGCCGGCTAACCGTTCTTTCGAGTAGCACTGCTGTTTAGGGACTCGGTTTTCCGCCTGCATCATTTAAGTAGTTTATTTCATGTCTTTACATTTATGCGCGGATCATATTGCATGTAGAGTGCTGGAGTCAGGTACGCCTTCCTTACTTTGCATGCATCATTGATTTATCGTGCATCGGCTTTTTCGTCTTCTCCCCACTGTTTTGGACTTAATAACCCGGAGAACCGAAAAATTCGTTAGGCGTTTGTTTGCTATTTGAAAAAAAATTAAAAAGAAAAATCATAAAATTGGGACTGGATAAAAGTATTGACCCTAAAAGACACTCACCCTAAAAATCTGTCTTGGGGAGAGCAACCCCCTCATTGTATGGTTTGGATGCGCGAGAGAGTGACCCGCACCCTAGGTAGAGCCCTCCGGTGCTATTTCTAGCTGACTACCGACTCTTCCGTGCGGGCCAGTCGGTTGGGGTAGCATCGGGTATCCTAACAGGTCACGTAAGCGCTCTGATATTTTGTGTGTTCACCTAATAAAATTGACAAGATAATTTGACCGAGCTTTTACGGTCTTCAGCTCGCGTTGCGTTGGTGAACCGGAGGTTTGCATTCTGATCATAGTTTCTCCAGATCTCATCCGCATTACTCGCCAGATCAAGATGATGGGTAGACGCTCTCTTAGGCAGCCTCTGGCTGCACCGCTTTCGGGTACGTCTACCCGATCATCTAGGTTGGCCCGCGAGAGCCGAGACCAGCTCTCCGAGCCCGAGTACGACTCCGCCCTGTTCCCCCTCGATCCCCTTTCTTTTGGTACTGAGAGACATGAGCCCGAGGAGAGATTAGCAGATTTGACATCACCTGAGTTGGGCTCATTTGATTTTACAGACGTTATGGCCGGCAGTTCTGAGGATCACCCTGGAGGTCCACGAGGAGATCAGCATTTTGTCCTGGACCAGGGGCGATCAACTCCACCCTGATCGCCTCTTTAGAGACCGTTCAGCAGCAGTTGAGAGATCAGGGAGCTTTCATGACTGAGATGAGGAGAGAGTTGGAGCGACTCAGAGCAGAGAGAGATCAGAGCGAGCCTGAGGACGGACCAGATGCAGAGGCACGAGCTGCAGCCGCAGCAGCAGCAGCAGCAACAGCCGCCGCCGCAGCGGCAGCCGCTGCGGCAGGAGGACCACCGAGACTGATGCGGGAGTTGCACAACCCCGGATCTACACTGATGCATCATTGGGTAGTGGTGCCTGCTATCGTGGGGGACTTCAAGTTCCCCCCGAGCACTCTACAGATGCTCTCCCGTTTTCACGGACTTGCCACCGAGGAGCCCCATCTCCACCTCCAGGAGTTCTTGATGATCTGCAGTACTGTCCACGACCGTCATGTGGAGCAGGATATGATTCGGATGATCGCCTTCCCCTTCTCCCTAGCAGACAGAGCAGCCACCTGGCTGAAGCATTTGGGGAAGTTTGTCTACACCTGGGAGCAGCTCCGCACCGAGTACTTGAACAAGTACTATCCACTCGGGCGGACCAATGCAGCGAGGGCCCTGATCAGCAACTTCTCCATGCTCCCCAATGAGCAATTCCATGAGGCATGGGAGAGGTTCCGAGAGCTCACAGACCGATGCCCGCACCACGACATTTCAAAGCCGAACCTTGTGCAGAGCTTCTTTAGCGGGTTGACACCAGAGCTCCATGGCCTGGTGAATGCTTCTTGCGGCGGGTCCTATTTCGCCAAGGATCACGACCAGGTCCGGGCCATTTTCGAGGAGATGGCCGATAACTATATGGTGATGTCCCAGACCCGGTTGTACACACAGGGGAGACCCCAGCAGCAGCCAGGATCCGTGCAGTACCAGAGGATAGCACGGGTCGACGCCGGTCCATCCAGTTCATCCGCAGTTGCAGCAGCACAGGAAGAGTCGGCCGCTGCGGATATGGGGATTATCAGTGAGAAGTTGGACCGGATGGAGCTGATCGAGAAGAAGCAGTGCCAGGGTATCACGTAGATGGAGCAGATGGCACAGACTCTGAGCGACATGAAGACCCAGCTCATGTGTCTCCAGGAGGCACAGACGGCTTCACAGCCCCGTCTTCAGTCGCGAGGCGATACCGGCGGCAGCAGCAGCTCGTCCCAGTGCTCCAGCACCTTTCAGCAGCCTAGACAGGTTCACCTTGTACAGGCGGAGCCGTACCAGCCGCAGCAGCCCTCCTACCAGTCACCACCATCTCCAGACATGCAGATGGTGGTATACCAACCGGATCAGCCTCTGGCAGTACTCCCGCCAGCCCCATACGATGCAGAGCCATTGATGGATGTCAACGGGATTTGGTATGACCGCCCCCAGCCTGGGATCCGACGAGATCATCCCGGATTCAGGTTGGGGGAATGGAGGTACCTAGCCCCAGCAGCAGTCATCCGGTCAGGGAGGGCAGTATAGCCAGCAGAGAGATCACCAGCAGCAGCAACCCCCAGCCTACCAGCCACAGCAGCAGTCATCCTTCGTTCCTCGTCCCTATCAGCAGCAGGGACAGTCTTGGAGACGTGAGCAGCAGGCTCACCCACCACACCAGCAGCAGCATCCTTCCTCCTACCCCTCTTACCAGCAGCACCAGTTCCAGCAGCCTCAGCACCAGAGAGGCTACCCGTCGGGCTCCCATGAGAGCCCCGCCTTGGATGACATAGCCCGCCTCCTTACGGACCAGCAGGCTACCTTCAGACGGGAGATGGACGAGTTCCGCCAGGAGATGCGGGACCTTGTGAGAGGGAAGGCCGCCATCCCTGCACAGATAGAGCCAAATCGGAACAGCTTGAAGAGGAAATCTGAGCAGGTAGTTCACACTGAGCATGCCACTCCTAGTGATCCATTTGATGATATGTCTTCGGATCTATTTGATGCTGATTTTGTTACACTTAGGAGCGGTAGAGCACCGGCAGGCGGCGCCTCATCTGAGCGACGACTCGAGGATCCACCCAGGGCGCCAGATGAGGAGGAGGAGAGCGGTACTGAGGCCGCACATGATGATGACGGTGGTACTGATGCCACCAAGGATGCTGATTCCACCGGCGGTACTGAGGCCGCCGCTTCACCAGTTCGAGGAGGTGGTGCTGATGCCGCCAGAGGAGCCGAGCCAGCCCGCGGTACTGAGGCCGCGAGACGTCCAGTAGCAGAGCCAGCCCGTGGTGGTACTGAGGCCATCGGTGCTTGTGTAGAGAGATCAGATGTTTTTCCTCATTCTCATGTATCTTAGAACACTGTTGTGAATAAAGTAAAAGGTTTAGTTTCTTCTGGTCCCACTGTGGTGCTTGATGTATGTGCGGATCCGGCCGTCGAGCCGTTTAGGCCATTTCCTAGTCCTTCATCTGTGAAGGACCCTGTGATCCCCTTCCCTAGAGCCCTTCAGATGGGGAAGGGGAAGAAAAAAGAAAAAGACCCAAAAAGAGAGAGCAGGAGGAGTTCAGCCAGAGCATGATCGATAGATTCCATATACAGCTGACCCTTCAGGAGGCTTTGCAGCACATCCCCCTTCTTCAGCGATCATTGAGAGACAGGACCACAGTCAGGAGGAGGAGGAACCATACTTCAGAGATTCATGTGCTGACGAAAGCCACGTGTTTCGCGATCCAGAACCGTCTGCCGGCCAAGAGGCCAGATTCAGGGGGCCCGTATGTCAGATGTCAGATTAGTGAGCAGAGGTTCGACCGGACTCTATTGGATAGTGGATCATCGATCAACCTTCTTCCGGCAGCCCTTCTCGACCGCTTCGAGTTGGGCACTCTTAGACAGAGCAGGACAGTCCTTCAGTTTGCTGATCGATCTGTCAAGAGGCCGAAGGGGTTGTTGCGAGACGTTATCGTCACGATTCAGGGCCTGAAATTCCCCGTGGACTTCGTAGTGTTGGACATGGAGATCCCTGAGTCAGTGGCCGATACCCCCATCATCCTTGGTCGTCCGTTCTTGGCCACAGCCAAGGCGGTGACTGATCATGATAGCGGGAAGGTATACTTTCGCGTCGAGGGCGAGAGTGTACAGATAGAGACGGTTGAGGACTACAGAGCTAGAGAGAGAGCACGCTCAGAGGCCAGCACAGATTCAGAGCAGCTGACAGACGACGGGCCAGACATCCACCAGGACTGTGATTTTGTGATCACAGACGATGAGGCAGCATGGGCAGATCCTGCAGCACAGGCCATCCTCTCATTATCAGACACAGCTGAGGCCGAGATGATAGCAGAGGAGAGCTTGGAGAGCACAGCCCTGGTCCAGGATACTACAAAGGCAGCAGAGCCGGTTCTCGACCGCGACACGGTTTCTAGCGATGGTGGTACTGAGGCCACCTTGTGTGATGGTGGTACTGATGCCACCTTGTTTGATGCAGAGCCCTCGGATTCAGAGTCTGATTGGGCAGATTGCGTTGATCAGATGCCAGACCTGAGTCCACTTGAGCCTACAGATGAGGAGGAGGTAGATGCAGAGCAGATCAGAGACAGCACAATTGAGCAGCCTTCTCCAGATCCAGTTTGCGAGAGTTCGCTTTCTTTCTCCCAGGCAGATTTGGCAGACTTAGCAGCATTGACACATTTTCTTCCGAAGCCAGAATTGCCAGCGCCCAGCTGTCCAGAGCTGAAGCCGCTCCCTACTTCGCTGAAGTATCGGTTCCTTGCGGGCGAACCAGAGATGTACCCAGTCATCATCTCCGCCGATCTGACTGGAGAGCAAGAATCCCATTTTTTGGGGGTTCTTGAAAAGAACCGCAAGGCAATCGGATGGAGCGTAGCAGATCTCCATGGGATTAGTCCATCAGTGTGCTCCCACCATATCTATCTCGAGGAGGGGGCAAAGCCGTCGCGTGAGTTCCAGTGGCGGCTGAACCCCAACCTGAGAGAGGTCGTGATGAAGGAAATATCAAAATAGTGGAGTGCAGATTTTATTTATCCCATTTCGGACTCCAAGTGGGTCAGCCCCTTGCATGTGGTGCCCAAGAAGACGGGCATCACGACTGTGATCAGTGAGTCGGGAGAGGAGATTGCTACACGAGTACCAACCTCTTGGAGGGTCTGTGTTGACTACAGGAGACTCAACCATGCCACCAAGAAGGACCATTTCCCCTGCCTTTTATTGACCAGATCATTGAAAGGCTGGCAGGGAAGAGCCATTATTGCTTCGTGGATGGGTACTCGGGCTACAACCAGGTGGCCATCGCTCCTGAGGATCAGGAGAAGACCACCTTTACCTGTCCCTTTGGTACATATGCCTTTCGACGCATGCCATTTGGGCTATGCAATGCTCCTGCGACTTTTCAGAGGTGCATGCTGTCGATCTTTTCGGACATGGTAGGGGAGTGTTTGGAGGTCTTCATGGACGATTTCTCGGTCTACGGCGACGGATTCGACTCCTATCTTGACTGCCTAGACCGAGTACTCCAGCGATGTATTGAGTACCATTTGGTTCTATCTTGGGAGAAGAGTCACTTCATGGTGACTCAAGGGACGGTGCTTGGCCACATCATCTCCAACAGGGGCATGGAGATTGATCCGGCCAAGGTTGATGTCATTAGAAAACTCGCACCACCGTCCAATTTGAGGCAGCTACGATCATTACTGGGGCACGTTGGATTTTATAGGAGATTTATTTAGGATTTCAGCAGGATTGCCCGACCGTTGACTGACCTCTTGACGAAAGACACCGAGTTCCTTGTCGATGACAAGTGTCTTTCGTCCTTTGCGACTCTCCAACAGTATGTGATTGAGGCTCCTGTTCTCCAGCCGCCTGATTGGTCTCTCCCATTCGAGATCATGACGGATGCCTCCGATTTTGTCGTGGGGGCAGTGCTGGGACAGAGGAGGGATGGAGTTCCGTTTGCTATCCACTACGCTAGCCGCACATTGGATTCCGCCCAGCGGAATTACACGGTCACAGAGAAGGAGATGCTAGCCGTAGTATTCGCCTTAGATAAGTTTCGATCTTATATCATTGGATCTAGAGTGACTTTGTACACAGATCACACCGCCATCAGGTACCTCATGGCAAAGAAGGATGCCAAGGCCAGACTGACTAGATGGATCCTTCTACTCCAGGAGTTCGACATTGAGATCAAGGATAAGCCTGGAGTCAAGAATGTGGTGGCGGATCACCTCTCCCGTTTAGAGCAGCCTGAGGAGTATGAGCAGATTGATCCCATTCGAGATACCTTCTCAGATGAGGCGATCCTTGCTATCGCCTCACTCCCGTGGTACGCCGATATTGTGAACTTTCTCGTTGTTGGGAAAGTCCCACAAGATTGGCCCAGGCAGAGGCTTGAGACCTTTCTTGCGAAGGCCAAGTCCTACCACTAGGAGGATCCCATCCTTTACCACGAAGGAGGGGATAGCGTCTGGCGTCGGTGCATTCCTCAGGAGGAACACCATAGCGTCCTCACTTACTGCCACAAGCTTGAGGCAGGAGGACATCATTCTGGGAGGAGAACGGCACAGAAAGTGCTCCAATCCGGCTTGTGGTGGCCTACCCTCTTCAAGGACTCTGATGAGTTCGTGAAGAGGTGTACTGACTGTCAGAGGATGGGCACTTGTGGACAACGTGATATGATGTCGATGCAGCCCATTCATTTCTGTGAGGTTTTTGACGCATGGGGCATCGATTTCATGGGTCCATTCCCTAAGAGTCAGGGATTTGAGTACATTCTGTTGGCCGTTGATTATGTTAGTCGTTGGGTTGAGGCCATCCCCGCCCCAGCCGCTGATGCGAGGACAGTTTGCAGATTTTTGAGGAAGCACATCATCACGCGGTTCGGGGTTCCACGAGTTCTGATTTCTGATGGGGGGTCTCATTTCATCAACGACCAGGTGAAGGCCCTTGCTAGTGAGTTCAGTATAGACCATCGTGTTGCTACACCTTACCATCCACAGACGAATGGTCTAGCCGAGGTCTCGAACAGCGAGATCAAGAATATTTTGCAGAAAGTCGTCGCCCTGACCGAAAGGATTGATCATAGCTTTTGGACTCGGTCTTGTGGGCATATAGGACTTCTTTCAAGACACCATTGGGCACATCTCTCTTTCGCCTCGTATATGGCAAGCCGTGCCATTTACCTGTTGAGCTGAGGTACAAGTCACTTTGGGCAGTTACAGATATCCTTATGGATCCAGATGGTGTAGGAGACCAGAGGAGGGCAGAGTTAGCTGCCCTGGAGGAGCTTAGAGATACAACTTTCTCAAACAGCCTACAGTATAATGAGAGAGTGAAGGAGTGGCATGATTCTCATATCAGCCACAAGCATTTTGAGATTGGACAGAGAGTATGGCTGTTTGATGCGAGGCTTCGTTTGTTTCCAGGGAAGCTACAGAGCAAATGGAAGGGACCCTACTTGGTCAGAAAGGTACACGACAACGGTAGCATTGATATATCTGAGTTGTCTTCTGAGAGTACCTTTCGAGTGAACGGCCAGCGGCTCAAGCCATTTCTAGATCATGAGCCGCGGGTCGTTGATCTTGCCCCGATTCATTTTGCGTGAGATGTGGTCTTTGACTCACATCTTTTGCATCTCACGCCTGATTATCACTGTTCTTCCAACTTGTATAGATGCAGTTGTCCATATCATTCTATTCTTTAGTCCCACATCCCTTTTCTCATCTTATGATTATGCTATACTTAGGGTGTACTTTACCCTAAGTATAGGGGGGATGTAGGACCTGCGGGGATTCTTTTCATTCTTTCTGCTCCTGTTTTGCTGCCTATACTTAGGGATATTTTACCCTAAGTATAGGGGGGGCAGACTCTGTATCTTCTTCACTCGGATTTCCCTTCATGTACAGCTTGCTATACTTAGGATTAGTTAATCCTAAGTATAGGGGGAAACCACCGAGTTCCTCTCATTCTATTCATTTATTCGTTTCTGTACTTAGCCATTCCTTTTCACTTCCCTTTTACTAAGCACGAGTTATGTCTTCTTCATCGCTCTTGATCACTCTGAGGACATTGTTCGAGCTAAGTATAGGGGGGTGTGTATATATTTCATATATACTTTAGCCATAACTCGTACTTTGTGTGAGTGTGTTAATAAATAAAATGGCTAAAAATCACAAAAATTAAAAAAAAATTCATGTACATAAACTTCTTTTATTTGCACATACATAGCTAGTGTACAAAGTATTTTTGTAAAAATGTTTTCAAAAATCTTTTGTGTAAAGTTTGTGTAAATATTTTTGTATCAAAATTATGTATATAGTACAAAATTTTTTCCAAAATGTTTTGAAAATCAAAAGTTTGCAAAAATCTTGTGTAAATATGTGAATATCTTTTTGCAAAACTTGCACTTCATGCATCCATCCATTCATGATTTCAAAACATTTTTCAAAAATTTTGCACGATTGTAAATATTTGTAAATAGCATCTTTGTATATATATATATGTATATAGTTTTTCCTGGATGAGAGTTGACATTTAAACTAAGCCTGGAATTAAATTGAGAAATGGAGCTTGAATAAGATCTTAATCCACCTAACTCTAAGAGGAACCTTATAAGGCTTAGGGTTAAGGCTTTTCAGGTCCATAAGGACTTAATTCTTTGAGTCCACTAGGCTATGAGCATATGTCATCTTGATGAGCCTAAGTAGAGCACTTAACAACACACGCATGACTCTTAGAGACAATGGCTTGACTTGCACCAGCACTTTACACATGGCTCTCCACGGATGAGGTGGTGAGGAGGCAGTTTCCTTTGGCTTGGGGTAGCATATGAGGGTAGTACTTCTAGGCGGAACCTCTCTTCTTCTTCTAGTGAAGGAAGTGCGTCTCAACTTGGTCTAGTGGTGATGAAGGCTAAAGACAGAAGCCGTGGGTTGCAATAAAGCTTCAAAAGAGGGACAGTCTACTGGCTCAAGAGGAAAATTTCTTGTATATATGATGCACCATGTAGATATGTTGTATAGAAGAACTTGAAAAAAAATGCAAAATGCAAAAAGAACTCCAAAAAAGTGGTGGGTCGGATTGAAAATTTAATAACCCCACCGGAGTGTATAGAGTCAAATAAAGCAAAAGCTTATGGTATCCATGTTACATCTCATGAAGCTTGCAGCGGGAGACTTAGCTACACTGGCTGAGCTTCCAAAAGTCTATACTTCTTCCCCCTCTTCTTGAGCCGGTTGCACTTGAACTTAGAAGGGAATACCCCGCTTCTCGAGGAAAGAGTTGCTAGACCAAGGCATTAGAGTTACCAGGTTGAGGGAGGTTGTTTCTTTGTTACTTCTGAGGTGGGGAGCTACATATCACTTACACTGCATGGAAAGATTCATAGTCATTAGAGTTTGTGTATGTAGACTTGTTCTGATCTGGTTTATTGAGGAGTCTTGTCCATAGAATGGTGGAACTTAGAGGCTGTTGAGTTTTAAGCTTAAGTCTAAATAAGGTTCCGACACATTAATAATCCAAAGATCTGATCGAGCTCCATAATTCAATTTAATGAAGGAAAGTTTAATATTCAACATTGATCCATGTACATTCCCCTCTTTTTCTTTTTCTTTCTTTCTTTTTCACTTCTTTTTCAAATAAGTGTTTGCTAAGGGACTAGCAAAGTTAAGTATAGGGGGTGATGAATACTCATTCATCACTCTTTATTCTTATATTTTAGCTACAAAAACCTTTGCAAATGCATTTAGAGGTGTGTAAATACAAATAATTATCAAAAGCATGCATTGTGTAAAAACCTATAATTAGCATGTTTTTGTGCAAAAATAAAAGAATAAAGATTAAAAAGAAAAAGAGGGAAATATTTAGAATAAATATTGAGCAACCTAACCCAAGGGAGGGCTCAACATGGGCCTGACCGCATAAAAGCCAAAGTAGAGGGAGATAGGGGCTCATGTGTGTACATATTTATGTAAATAAAATAAAGGTATTTTCCTCACCAAAAATATGCTTGTAAATACTTGTACATATTTATAAGTATAAAAACAAAAGAAAAAGGGTAAAAATCAAAAAGAACAAAAATACCACTTTCATCATGTACATGAACCACTCTTGTAAATTTATTTAACCCTATAAATAAATAAAATTAATTTCCAAAATTTTTGTAAATATTCTATGTTATATAATGTAAATAAATAAAATAAAAAAAACAATCAAAACAAAAATCAAATAAAAATAGCAAAAATTAAAAATACAAAAATACATTGTACATATACCATGTATATAAATGTACATACATATTTATTTTACCTATGTATATAAATAATAAAAATTAAATAAAAATATCTTTTTATTCCTTATTTTATAATGTAAATAAATAAAATATAAAAGGGAATAAAATTGTACAAAAATAACAATTAAAAATCAAAAATCAAAACCCTATATATTGTAAATATACCTATGTATAGTACTATATTGTATATAGCTTATTTTTATCTCGAAAAAATTATTAAAAATCACAAAAAAATAGGAAAAAAATAAAATAAAAATATTTTATGTTTCAAGTTTTTAGTAATTCGACCTTTTTCTGCCCTAAAATAAAGAAATAAAAATGGTATGCTTGGCGGGCTCTGATTGGTCCACGGGGGATTGTTGACCCCCGGTCAACTCTCCCCCCAGGACCACCAGAGCCGGATCCAGCGCAGCTGACCCGATTTCTCCACCTTTTACCCGCTCGACCCGATCGTCATTCCACTTAACCCCGGGTCCTAATCCGAGATTGATCGTCCCTGATCCACGCTCGGGGTGGGTTATGGGGATCCGTGCTCCGACAAGCTTGCCCGGACCTATCTTAGCCGGACCCCTAGCCATATATAGTCGTTGCTCCGCCACCCTAATGCTCCATCTTTGGCCATTTGTTTCCTCCTCCTGTGAGCTCCAGAGAGTGCGAGAGAGTGACAGCTCGCGTCTGAGCCTGTTGAAGCGAGGAGAGGAGGCGAGTCCATCGATCCGGCGAGCTACGCCGCCGTCGCTCCGCCATCAGCTGGAGCTTGAGCCTCGGAGGGAGACGCTCCTCGAGGCGACGACCAGGAGCTTCCCCAGCTCCTCCCCAGTCTCTCCGACCACCCAGGTAACCTTGTAGGTCCTTATCTTTCTTCGATTTTCATTTACCCCCAATTCGCGCCGCCGCCGTTTATCTTTGATTCCGACCACTCCATCACCCCTTTCGATCATCGGAGTCGACCATCGCATTCGCCTCTCTCCGACGCACCTTCTTCACCCCTCCACTCAACCCAGCTCGCACAGGAGCTGGGAGCCGAGCTCCTCTGTCCACCATCTTCGCCGGAGCTCGCCATTCCGACCCACAGTTCACCGTCGCTACGCCTAACCGGGTCGAGGCAATTTGCCCTCGACCTGCGAGTCTCTTGGTGATCTTTGCAGGTGCTACCAAGCCCATCTGAGGGCTTTGGTCATTCAGGACAGGAGACCCAGCTCCGCCGACCTCGCCCGAGCTCCTCGGAGCTCGGCTCGATCATCGGAGCCCACCACCAGACGCGGGAGCACTCCACGACTCTTCTCCGACCTTCAGAGTGCTCCCAGGAGGAGCTTAGCGCACGCCCGAGGCCGGCGAGTCTCCCCGGTGACCTGTTCTTCCAGCATCCTCCATCGACGTTCGATAAGCCTCCTGCTCCAGAGTACATCGTGACCGTTCGTGCGTAGAGCTGCAGATAGCGTCCGATCAGAGGAGGTCTGATCCCAGCCGTCAGATCTACACGTGGCTCGGCCCCGACCGTTGGATTAGCCCGAGAACCCCAGCGCCGGAGTGCCACCTGATCCAGACCCTCTAATCCAACACGTGGCAACCATCCAACGGTTCGTCTTAATAAAGGGTAATTTACCCTTAGGCCCTATCTTTTCTTTTATTTCTCTTTAGTCCTGTAAATATTGAATTTAGTTGTTTAGTTTTAGGGTTATTTGCATAGAGGACCCCGTACTTTATTTTCCTTGCATTTATACCCCTGTGCGTTGTATGACACGTGCTTCGTCACGTGCTTTTCTGGTTTATTTGCAACTCATATCCCTGTAGTTCTGGTTGTTATCAATGGAATGAATATTTTAGTTTATTTGCATTTATACCCCTGTGCGTGATTTATTTCAACAAGTGCGTGATATTTTGGGTCTTTTGCGAATAGGCCCCTGGACTTTTGGTACCTGTTACCAATAAGCCCTCGGAACTTATTTTTCTTACATTTGGATCCCTGAGTGCCCCAGACACGCGCATCGCACGTGTTTTGCTGGGTTAATTGCACCAGACCCCCCAGACTCTTGGGTATTTGCACTTTGGTCCCTGTGCACAGTGTCCCCTCTTGATTTTTGAATAAAATAGCAAATCACCTCCAAATTTAATGAAAATTGGACACATGGCTCCTGCCATGATGTAAAATTTTCTACAAATTTTGGAGACATCTTCGTCACTGTTTGATATTTTTAGAAAATTAAAAACATCTATTTTTGCTACTGTTTGACTTTAAAAATCATAAAAAAATATTAAATTGTGTCCAAAAATTACAAAAAAATTGTCTACTGTCTAGTGTGTTGTGCTTGATTTTCTAGCCAATTTTGGCTATTTTTAATTACTGAAAACCACTAAAAATTGAAAAACACCTAAAAACTTATAAAAATTCTAATAATTAAACCAAAAATCCAAAAACAATAAAATAGGTGCCTAAATTTTCCTTATTTTCTTCTCTTCACAGGAAAATTACCTCCCAGCTAATTTAGGGCTTTTAGATATTTTATCCAAGCCCTTTTAGCTCGGCTGGATAGTACCTTTGATTTCTGCCACTGTTTGATTTTTAGAAAATTAAATAAAAATTAGAGAATTCTCAGAAATTCACCAAAAACATTAAAAAAATATAAAACACATAAAAACATTTTTGTTAGAATTTTTGGTTGATTTTTAGTGCTTTAAATAAATTGTTGAAGTGTGTGTTTCTTTGCCTTTCTTATTTTCTTAATTAGCTAAAAATCCAAAAATATATAAAAAATTCAAAAACCACCAAAAATATTTTCTCCTTTTATTTTATCTCTTCTTTGACTACTTCGTAGGCCGAGAGGCCAACCCGTGCTCCTTGAGTTCGACCCTGGTCGCTATACCAGGTTAAATAAATAGCAGGACCACTATTTTGTGTTTTATCTGTTTTATCTCTATTAGTGGTTCATTTTTCTTGATTGTCCGTGCTTGATCGCTTGGGTCACAACGACCTATTTAGTACCTTAAACCCGAGTGCTCAGGCTAGACATCAGCAACCCTTTTGTTATGAGATCAGCGATCTGATCACCAGACTTCATGTAGCGGAAACACAAATGCCAATCATCAATTTTTCATCGTATAAAGTGTATGTTTATCTCCACATGCTTTATTCTATCATGCATCACAGGATTGTTGGCTAGATTTATTACCGCTTTATTGTCACAAAACATCTTTATCAGCATAGCAACTTCAATACCCAAATCTTTCAGCAGGAGTTGTAACCACGTAACTTGAGTGACACCATTAGGTAGAGCCTAATATTCAGCTTCGACACTCAATTTAGAGATAATATTTTTATTTCTTACTTCTCCAAATGATAAGGTTCCCACAAAGATACATGGAATATCCTGAAGTAGATCTTCTATCATCCATTGATCCAACCCAGTCTACATTTGTATAGCCTTCAATAGTAACATCACTGTGTTTTTTGAATATTAGTCCTTTACCTGGAGATTTCTTTATATAGCAGAGAATTCTATTAACAACATTCACATGAATTGAGTTAGGCGCATTCATAAACTTACTAACAATATTCACATCATAAGTAGTGTCAGGTCTCGTGAGAGTAAGATAAATTAGTTTCCTAACTAATCTTTGGTATCTTCCTCGTCCAACAACTTCAAGAAGTTCATCATCATGTTTACTCGGTTTATGATTTGTTTCAATATGGGTTGTGGTTGGTTTGCATCCCAACATGCAAGATTCTTTGAACAAATCCAGAGCATATTTTCGTTGGCTTAAGCACATACCTTTAGGTGACCGGTCCATCTTAATATACCTAGGAAGTAGTTCAACTTCACCAAGTATTTCAATTCAAATTCGGTTGCAAAAGTTTTCTTTATGCGAGATATTTCTCCTTCATCATCTCTTGTAAGAATCATATTATATTTTTAAACAAAGCACACAAGCCAAGTTTTTAACCGGCTCAAATCTTTCTCGACATAATATTTTATGAACTTGGTAATGTATATTTCAAAGTATTTTGAATTCTTAATAGTGTACATGATTGTTAAGGTCTGATAGCAAAATAAAAGGTTCCTAGTTTGGGTAATCATGTTAATGACAAAAACACAACGGTGGTCAACTGTTTTGAAAAGTTGCATGCAACCACTATAAACGTTTGATTTTATAATAGAAAAAAAAGGGAATGAGTGAGTCTAATTAATTATTAGCAGGGTATACAAGGTTTTCTTCTCACAATAAGAAAAAAGATGAGAATACTACATTCCTTAATGAATGCTAAACTTGACATAATTACTGCAAAAATGGAACAGGAAGAGCTCTTATTAGTCCCAAGTTTTATGGGAACCCAAACTGAGCTTTCTATTTTGGTTTTGGTCCTTTGTCATATTGCATGATTATGATGCATCCTCACGTCTGAACAAAGGAGATGGAATTATTGCGCGGAGAGGAGTGTCGCGTTGCATCTCTGCTCCTCTGGAGCTTACATGGAGGCCAACAGCACCATCGCTCCGACGGCCACTGCCGCCGCCGTCCTCCCATTGAACCCCACTCTGCAGCCGGAGGCCTTGTCATCAGCAGCATCCGCGTTGGGCCCCGGCGCATCGGCCGCCGGTGCATCCGCCGCAGCCGGACTGCTCGCCGGGGCATCTGCCGGAGATCCATTTGCCGGAGATTCTGCCGGGGACCCACTTGCCGGAGCATCCGCATCGCTGGACGGCGAAGGCGCGGACGCGTCCGTCCCCGACGGGCTCGCTGCCGGTGCTGGGGCCTTCGACGGAGCATCGGCCGGAGAAGCGGCGGGCACCGGTACCGGAGCAGGCGGTGCTGCCGTCGAGGTGTGGTTGACGTTTTCGATCCCCTGAGGCACAATGGCCATGCTGACCTGCAAGACGGAGATGTTGTACGGGCTGGAGAGAACCAACTTGACGACCTTGGCGTCGAGGGGCGCGCCGGGCTGGGCGGAGCCTATCGCAACGGAGCCGTCTTGCTGGACGGTGGCGTTGAGGAAGCCCATCTTTCCAAGGGCCCTCCCGGTGGTCTGGAAGAGGGTTGTTAGCTCGCGGGTCTTCTTGGGGAGCTTCTGCAGCTTGTCCACGTCGTAGTAATCGAGGATAACATGGACCGCGAGGATGTCCTTGGCCACGTCGAGGGGACGGGATGTGATGGTGGAAACGGCGCTGTTGTCGAGGGCGAGGATGGTGATGGTCTGCCGGCGGTTGATCTCGTCAGCGAGATGGGTCTGCGAGAGGAAGGAGTTGAAGGTGGAGAAGTCGGGGCTCTGCGAGAGGAGGGTGGTGATGTTGAAGGCGGAGGCGGACGTGGCAGCGACGACGACGACGAGGAGGACGAGGTGGGAAAGAGCCATGATGAGGGGTGGGTGATGCCGATGCTGATGCTGGTGGAGGGAACGGGATCAGGGCATATATATATATCGAGATGCATGGCGAGTTGCTGGTGGTGCAACGGAAGGCCGCCCTATTTCGTAGGCGATCCTCTGTTTTTTTTGGATGCTTTAAAGTTTTTTGCTATTTATATACCGACCACCATTTCTACTGCGAGGAGAAATAGGAGACAGTCTATAGTCGGGAGAACAGATCAGACACATGGTATTCCATTAACAATTAATTATCTTAATCACATAACATTAATTTCTGATATGATCACAAGCCAAAGCAATATCATGATTCCTCACGAAATGGTAGCAGCAACTATTTTCCAAGCCATTTCTGCACTCCTGCAGTGACACATTCCACATCAGGGCACCATCTCCATCTCGCATGCAGGTCGTCATCCCTGCAACATGCACACCCTCTACGTGGAACCCTAAACCTGTTTCGACGAACCCGATCATCTGATCTCCGATTTCCTTGTAGTCCTCCATCCCATCCCTGATCTGCATCAAGACAACTAGGACGGAAGATCCACGATGATGATGGTCGTGGCGTGCATGTTGTTGCTTCTTTGGTGTCCACTCCGCCGTTGGGATTACTGGCGACTCCGTTTGGATCCTTAAACCTTGGAGTGCTAAGTGTCCCAGCTTCTCCACTGCTTGCAGTAAGATGGCCTCCATGTCATCGGACTCCGATCCCCGCGAGACGCGGTTGCCGCTGCCCTGCTCCACTTGTTTGGCGGTGATGTTGGCTATCGGGATCGACCTGCTGAGGAACTCCTCCAAGTTCTTAGCCCCTACAGATGCCATCCTTTTTAACACCTGACCAGTCGGAGAAAAAAGCATCAAGTCTTTAATATTTTAGGAGGGGATGCAATTATGAATAGATGTAATATAATGGGCTTGGGTTGTAATGCACTACAGCAGCCGCTCGGTCATGCCCGAGCATGATCGAGCGGCTGTAGTGCATTACAACACTATAGCATTGCAGCAGAGGATCCGCACTCCTAATATAATACTATCATACAAATTATCTAGTCATATCGCTATGAGCGATGAACTATATATTTCACGTAAATGTTGTCAATACTTTCAATCCAACCAGAAATATGGATTATTTTCATTCTAAATAACTAATGCACGCTAAGTCTCACTTCAACTAGAAATATGCAACGCGGTATCTTATGATATTCTTTTATTGTAGATGAGAACTTTAATTGAGAATCAAGGTATAGTTAAGGTGTTTCTTTGTAATTTACCCTAATAAAATTTACAAATAGCAACAACTTATGCTGCGCAATCCTCATTATCTGTTGTGAATGAAAATTTACATTAACTATATCTCCCTTAAGTTACAAATATTCTTATTCGGATGAGGAATAGCGATTAAAGTTTCATTATTGTTGGTGGTTTGAAGAATACTATAAATAATATTATAAATATATACAAAATAAAAGTTGTAATAATAATTTGACTACTTATTCAGAATAGAGTTCTTGTCTCAATATCCTGCATCCAAAAAAGACCTTAAGCATTTACGATTATTTTTAAAATCGATCTTACGGATTGATTTCTCACAGCATACACTATCTGCTATGTATTCCATATAAATAAAAAGTTTAAGTACATAATTTTATTATTTTTTGATATAAATTACTACAAATATTAATTAACATATGTGAAGAAAAATATCTTGATCAAGAAGTAATGCATATTTGATCACTTTATATCATAAAAATTATATCAAATCCTTAGATTTATATTACCGACCAGTGAAAATATATTAAAATATAAAAAAATCGAAGAAAATTTGGGAGGAGGAACTTGTGGAACGTAGTTGGCATCTTTGGAACATACGATATACAAAAGCATAGTAAAAAAACAAGGATAAAGTCGTCACGGCGGTCATGTGAAATGTATCGATTCTGCTCGATCCAAAACTAGACAATTGATACATATAAATACGTATTGACCTCTGCAAAATTGGAGCCAAATTCTGCGAATCCAGGCTCGGAAATCTGAAGGACAAGTCTCTCCCAAGGCCTCCGATGCTGTACGATCCCATGGAGATAGCCTCCATCGACCAATCTCACCAACCCTTTGAGATCAACAGCACCTTCACCACTCTTCCCTCCGCAAGCAGCCGCCTTCATCGAGTCGATGAGGCTCTTCTCCACGTCCAGCCACTTTCCCAGCTGCAGGAGCTCCTGCTCCAGCTGCTTGACCCTCTCCCAGTAGACCCTCCTCGCCGACCTTCCCTCAGTTGTTTTCTCCAAAGTGGACTGGCAGGCAGCATCGGGCGGCAGTGGGCTCGGTGGTGGCGGCAGCCGGGGCCGACGGTAGAAGGAAAGGCACGACATGAGCTTCGAGCAGTCCGTGGAGACCACCGGTGGCGCCTTCTTTTTTGGCATTGCAACGGTATGCTTAAATTTCAAACGTTTTGCTTAGCATTCACTAGTGTTATATAACACTACTGTTACTCTGTGTTTGAATTTTAAAATAGGGAGGCCGTTGAACCGGCAACGAACAGAAACCCATCTTTTTTGCTC
Source organism: Ottelia alismoides (assembly GCA_037367405.1). Classification (NCBI taxonomy): domain Eukaryota; kingdom Viridiplantae; phylum Streptophyta; class Magnoliopsida; order Alismatales; family Hydrocharitaceae; genus Ottelia; species Ottelia alismoides. The sequence continues at coordinate 23,217 of JAZKJV010000126.1, forward strand.
AAATCGTGGAACGGTAACCAGGTCTATCTGTACGTTGCTTTGGTTTTGGTCCAAGGATTGATGAGCGAGCCATTTGTGACAGTCCCAACATCGTTTTCGGATTATGGATTTCAAAGTTCATTGATGATATTCTGTACATGGAAAGAACATGAAATGTAAAACGTCCACAAGCAGTAATTAAGGGGAGTCTATTTGGATCGCCACCCGTATACCCTGCCGAATTCACGCCTCCTTGTGACGTACGTTTTCTCAATCCGGACTGTCCATTAAAAGATCGGACGGGCATCTGATGGTCGAAGGTGATTCGGGGGAAGACCCATTTCATCTCATGGATTTGTTGTGGGTATATTAACAGTGGCCGGTGATTACATATCTCTGCGTACCGACGACACTGGGATGCACACGGATATAAATATATGCGTACGCGGTGTAAGAAAAGGACTTCAATTACTTGCTCTCTAAGATAACACCGAATGAAGTAAAACAACACCACGACAGAGATTTTCTAAATCAAGGTAAGCAGTAGCTTGAGTATCTCTCCAAGATCAAACTTTTATAACTTCACTTAAAGTTTAATATATTTCAAAACGGCGATATTAAGCTAGGTACCGATCGGAGATCAAGGAGCATTAAATTAATGCCACCGACTTGTGACGAAAACAACACAGTTAACGTGTAGTCCTGTTTCAAGTTATGTCGAATTCAAACTATACTTAATGATCCTCTTCCTAATCCCTTCCTAACAATATATATAATAGAGACTCTCTTTGTGTGTCTTCCATGTCCTCGAACATCTGCAGATGAATATAGAGGAAGATGACAATCTACTATCCCATGGCCGTGTCATGGGTAGAGACTCATCGTCTTCTTCCTCGAGAACCTATTACAGTCTTCCCGCCTCAGTTCCATTCGAATGGGAATTTGTTCCGGGGAAGCCCAAGGTCGACAACTCCGCTGCGATGCCTACAGAGCCACCGCTGAGCCCTCCGCCGTCGCGGGGTGGAGTTCCCCTGGATCCAAAGCAGCCTCCTAGATTGCAAAAGCTGCAGTGGTTCTATAAGATGACAAGATATCTGCAATCCTTACATGTTGATGCAAAGAAGAATAAGAAATGGAGATTCTCAGGTGCCCTTGTTTGGATGGTACAGAAGAGGGGTGCTGGTGAGAAAGCTTGAAGCTCAGCTCCGGCAAATTAGGACAAGATGGAACCTTCTGAAGGAGGGAAATATACGTATTACGTACGCAAAACCTGTTATAATCTGCACGATTCTCGTACATGAAATGGGTCTCACTCAACAAAGATCTGGTGTAATATATAGCTTTGGCAAAGGTTTATAATAAGGAAAATCTTTTCATGTTCACGGAAATTTTATCTGCCAGTTCTTTCAGAATCAGACTCGTCTGTCAGCTACTCCACTATGCATTCAATTTCAGATGGTAAATCCAATCTTACAGATTTAAATATGTATTTTGTTCTGTGTGGGCGTCAAATTTCGTGTTGATTTTTTTTTCGAAAAAGAAGGAGATCATCAACTAGCAAAAGAACTGCACAGAGTTTTTTAGTATAAGAGGTGTTAAACTACCGCTTGACAAAATGAAGGAGACGTTCCTCCATTTGACAGGACCAAAAGTTTGGCATAATCATCAGAAAGTTTTTAAGCACACCAAAAAGCTTTGGGCAAAGAAGCATTTTCTTCTCCCGATCATTTTGCCTTCCCAAGTTCAGATTTGTTTAGTTTCCTGTTTAGAACCGCTGCTGCTTCCCACGTTGCCATTTATAATTTGCACTAGGAGAGGAAGAGATATATCATATCCATTCCATCCATCCATTGATGGGCCCAAGGTTTAAAAAACCGGATCGGATATTAGACCGGTCTCGGATCAATTTTTGTCCGACCAGGTCCTACCACTGGTCCGAACCGGTGATGACGTCAGCATGACGTCAGATTTCATGCATATTGGAAAAAAACCGGACCGCTCCATTTTTAAAGGTCGGACCGGTTACCGGATTTATAATTAGAAGAATTAGATTTAATAATGTTATATGTAATTTAGTTTTCCTCTCTAATTTTAAAATGAGTAAAAAATATCACCATCTGAATGAGACGGTAAACTGATTGGATTAGTTATTATCCTGTATAAATCTAACCATTAACCAGTTGTTGTTATCTTGTATGAAACTAACCATTAATCAACTATTATTATCCTGTATGAATCTATCCATTAATAGCAGTTGGATAAAAGCAAATTTAAGAACCCACGTTCAAGTTCAACAATCCATTCGCAGTTCACACACAAGTTCTCTATAGGTCACATACCCCTATCCTCCCTCATGCAACGTTTGGTATGAAACCCATCCCTCCTCATCTCCTTGGAAAGTTGCTGCAAGCTGGCAACCCAAAGCCAACACACAACTAAACAACTTTTTGCAGCGTTCAACACCACCCCTCATCTCCCATCCGTGCAAATTCACAATGAGAAACAAATTTAAAAAAATTAATATAGATGGTGTCGGGATCATACCGTTACTCCAAGACATGCAGATCATAATCGGAGAATGGTGCCTCCTTGCCGTATGCGTCACGAATATTCAGCCTTGCAAGTTGATTGAAGAGGGTGAAGTTGATCAGTATCTCGTTGCCAAAGAGGATGACATTGCGGTAGAATGTGAAATCGACTTCCAACCTGTCAGGTGCACCGTTGCAATTGGGGGTCGTGCTGCTCAAGGGAATGGAGAATGGATGTGAATGGTGTGGAAGAAGGAACAAAATTGATTGTACTTGCAAGTTTGGGGGAGAAGAAAGATGCATCACGGGTGGAGAGGGGCATTTGGGTTCCCCATAAAGTTGGGACTTTTGATTTTTTTTAGATCTGATCCGGTTCGGTTGAAACGGTCCGGGTTAACCGATTTTTTTACAGTCTAATGCTTTTTAGTTCAAATGTACAAATCGGCTGGACGGACCGAAATTTCTCTGGTTCCCGGTTGAACCGGTCGGACCGGCCGGTCCGGTCCGGGTTTTAAAACATTGAATGGGCATCTTTGGTATCGATTATGTTTTATATCAGTTTTTTTAATGATTATAATATATTTTTATGTTAATATTTAAGTTAAATGCGTTCAAAAATATTATAACAAAGAAATTGTGCAGTCCATACAATTAATTCCAATCCAAGAATGCATGGATAGAGCAGAGGATATGTCAGATTACCTGAGGTAACATGACAACCAAACAAGCCCTATGTATTAAGGGGGGTCGTCAAACCCCCTTTAATAGTTTCTTTTTCGGAAATTCCTTGTCTATCCCTTGAATCTGGAGGGCTTTCCGCGGCTCATCCCTCCCCTCCACTGAAACGACGCAGGTCTTGTAACTCTATTGATCTCCTAATTCTCCACTTTGCCTAAGCATGTCTCCTCATCCTTAGCAAAAAAAAGACCCCAATCTCTCCTCCCCCTCTGCTGTCTGATCGAGTCTACTCATCTGTTCTTAGTCGTTTGATGAAAATATACCATCACTCATAAAAGTTTCAAGATTCCAGATCTAACATAAGCTTCTACAGAAAGGTCCCCAAGCCTCCAAAGAAGGGGCAACCCGAGGGAGTTGTAACGCCCCTATGTTGGTTATTATCCAATCCTAAAATAGGAAGGGTTGTTGAACAATTATCCCCTTGAGGTCCTATTCCAAATAGGATTAGGAAAGTTATAGGTGGAGGGAGATGATATGAAGATTTTTTTACATCAAAAAGTACATATTACAAAGAAACTATTGGGAGACGGGCAAAAGCTGTGTCGCCAATCCCTTTTGGATGGCAAATCCAATTCTTCGGAACACAACATCCATAGACCTGGGAACCATAACATTACTATGCATAATTTTCCGAACCCTCTTAAGGAGCTCTACAGCTTCAGATGTCAAGAACCCAAAGATATCAAACCCGAAAGGGATGAAAACATGTTGATTGTCAATACAAGCCTTCTCATGTTTAGCAACTTTGGTTGAGGCAGCTTTCTGTGCAGCGTATCCCGCAGTAAAATCACTTTTTATCAGACGAACTAATGGAGACACTCCAATTAGATCAACACATGCATGTTTTCCTCCAGCCCAACCAAAAATTAAAACATCCTCTAGTCTGAGTGTGGATCTCCCCTCATGTGGATTAGACAAAAAATTCACAGGTGCTTCTTTCTTTGACGCAACCCCAGCCTTCTTGAGAACATCATAGAGGACATCTCTGACAAGATCATGTCTATATTTAAAATCTAGGAGTTCACGACAATGAACGGCATGCTCCCCAAAGGAGTCTAGGCAAGATTTGTGACATAATGGACATACCTCATCTGCTGGGAACAGGGGTCCCATGTATGGCTTTGGAAAGCATCCCAACAGACAAACATCTCTCTCTTCTCTCTCTTAGTTCTCTCTCTCTCCAAGAAAGGAGAGAAGCAGACATTCAAGGTGTGAGGAGCAGTCCGTACAAGGTGCGAAGAGTAGCTCATAGGGGTGTGAAGAGAAGCCACATCCGTAAGAAGCGTCTGCACCAGAGGCGCGATGAGTAACCGCCAGGGAGGTTCGTTCTTGAGGAGGGACATCACATGATGAGGAGAAGAATTGGTGTCGTATTCTCCAAGTACAAGGTGACAGATATCTAATTTTATTCGTGTAACTGATCCTCAGTTTTGTTGGGCAATAAAACTGAGAATACATTACATCCTATCTTTTTCGGTCTAGTGGATTGGTTGTGGGTCGTCATGCTCTGTGGGTTTTCCCCTCTTTCACATCGAAGAGGGTTTTCTCACGTAAATTCTCTCATCTCTTTGTAGTTGCTTGATTATCGTACTATGATTATTTTACTTGGTTCCCATATGGGGAACATTCCATTGCTAGTCATCCTTTGCAGGACAAGTTAAGAGAGTTTGTTGTATGTTGAAGACAATGAAGCCACCCAAGAACTTTTGGGTTGAGGCGATTCGGGCTACCTGCTACTTGATTAATCGATCTTCATCTGTTCCCTTGAATTTTCAGGTCCCTGAGTGCATTTGATCTGAGAAAGATCCCTCATATGCTCACATGAGGGTGTTCGAATGTAAAGCTTATGCATTTATAACAAAGGAACAAAGGAAGAAGCTTGATAACAAGGTAGTGTCCTGTATTTTTGTTAACTATGGAGATCATGAGTTCGGATACAGACTTTAGGATCCAAGGAAAATACCATCACCATGAATAGAATTGTCATTTTCTATGAAAACCAGACATTGGTTGAGGACTATAGTGGTGATGGTGACTCGGATGGGATTACTATGGATATTGATAGTGATGATGACTCAGATTATTCTCCAATACATGTTACAGATGGAGAATATGCATAGTCAGAATAATATGAGTTAGATGTAGACTCTGCTAATGCAGGTCTAGGGGATCTTGGGGCAGAGGGAGTAGCCTCATCAACAACCAGATGCAACTGAGCCTCATGTCAGGAGATCTAGGAGGGCACATAAGCCATCATCCCTCTATCCTAGTTCTCAGTATGTGATGTCGACTGATTATGATGAGCCATGCACTTTTGAGGAGGCACAAGAGCATAAGGAAAGAGATCATTGGCACAATGCAATAAATGAAGAGATGCAGAGTCTGAAGAAAAATTATACATATGATCTTGTTGAGCTTGTTGCAGGCAAGAGAACACTGAAGAACAAGTGGGTCTACAAGCTGAAGTCAGATGATGGTAGCAAAGAACAGAAGTACAAGGCTAGATTTGTCACGAAAGGATTCAACCAGAAAGAGAGCATGGACTATAATGAGATCTTCTCACCAGTTGTAAAGATGAATTATGTAAGAGTCGTACTAGGTCGTGTTGCAATCCTAGACCTTGAGCTAAATTAGATGAACGCGAAGACATTTTTCTTCGCGGTGATCTGAAGGAAGAGATCTACATGGAGCAGCCACATGGATACCATGAGAAGGGAAAAGAGCACATGTTTTGCAGATCAAGGAAGAGTCTCTATGACTTGAAACAAGCCCCTAGACAATGGTACTTGAAGTTTGATGCTTTCATGACGAAGCAAAACTTCAAGAGGACTACAACAGATCCATGTGTGTATGTTCGACATCTTCCCAATGACAGGTTCATTATCCTATTGATCTATGTGGATGACATGCTGATAGTTGGTCATGATCATCGGTTAATTGCAAAGCTTAAAAGGGAACTCTCTAGGGAATTTGAGATGAAGAATTTGAGCAAAGCAAGCAACCTTCTTGGCATGCAGATCATCTCATGACAGGAAGAAGCATAGATTGTGGTTGCCACAAGAGAAGTATGTTGAACACATTCTGGAGCAGTTCAACTTGAAGAATGCGAAGCCTGTCAGCACGCCCCTTGCTGCTCATTTCAAGTTGATGAAAGAGACAAGCCCGTCTACTTATGAGGAGGAAGTTGAGATGACCTTAAAGAAAGGGATAGTAGGCAAGAGGATGATGACGGATGCTCGTCGACAACAGTGGAGGGGTGTCGAAAATTGTCGGAAAGAGATTTGGGGAGGAGAATATGAGTGAAATGAGCCCTGGAATGGGGAACATTCAGTATACAAACGCTGACGAGCACACTTAAGTGCTCGCCCAGTGGTTTGTAGGTGCTCATCAGTCTTTTGACATGTGTCTGCCTGACCCACATTTCAAATTTCAAATGGACAGGCAGACTGGATGAGCACTTGTGTACTCCCAGTGCTCTTCCATGTGAGGGGCGAGCACATGTGCTTGCCAGGTGCAAGCCATTATGTGCACACCAATCACTCCTTTTGTAGTGTTAAGAAGGAGGAGGCGGCGGGTTATACTAAAGGAAATAACATTGTGTAGGGGGGAGGGGGTGGCAGTCGAAATGGAACCAAGAGGAATATTGGCAATCAAGAGTGAAATGAGAAAAAGGGAGGACTACGAGGAGAATAATCGAACATGATTTACAATTTTACAAGTTATAATCGTACTTTATTATTTTGAAATTTAACATTTATCTTTAAAGAGAGAAGAAATGGTGGTAGCAGGAGGACTTGTATCTAAGATTAATATGAAAAAAAAAAGAGATGAATGACATTTACGATGGTCATAGAGGAATTCGAATGTCTACACATAGATATTATATGTATGTATGTAAAAATGTTTGTATGTATGTATATGTATGTATGTGTGTTAATGGATTATAGATTCGATCGGATCAGATTTTAGTAAAGATCCAATCCATACTTGAGACATTTGAAAAAAAATCCAATTTAATCCGATCCATTAGAATGATAAAACCAAACTAATCCAATAACATTGGATTGGATTATAGATTTTATCCGATCCAAGTATACCCCTACCCATCAGTAACGTTTACTGCTCGCATTTTTTTATGATTTTACTTACCCTCTTCCAAGTTTTTGCAGTTCCACTTTTATTATAGGGACTCGGTGGAGAGCATGATTCCGACGGAAGGACAAAATGGTTAACGATGAAAAAAGGCACGAGTACAATTGTTATTGTGTAACTACCGAAACTTGAAGGTTCATAAATATAAAATTTTGTTATTGTTACTGTTACTGTTACTATTATTATTATTACTACTACTATCTTCGTTAGGGTTGTTCAATATTACAGGGTCAAATGGGTATCCGACCCATTCAGGCAATTTTGACCATAAGTTTATGGGTACCCGAGAAAATGTTCTGGGTCGGGTACCCAACCCATCAAAATTGTTGACCCGGTGGAAAATACCCACCGACATACCGGGTACCCAGTTGGGTCAACTCCCTTTCCACACACGGGCCATACCCAAACACATACATGCCCCCGATTATACCTCAAATCACCACTGTCACATGCGAGATCTTCAACACCTCGATGAGCACCATCACACCCCCTCCTCTTAGGATTTTCGGGAGAGAACGTAAAACATATGGCTCGAATTCCACTACAAGAAAATTGACCTAAGGTAACGAATAATTTAATATTCATTGTCATATCTTCCGTAGTTAAATATATAAGACCGAATATTATTCGTTGCTTACTTCTTTAAATTAACAACGAATAATGGTACTCGTTGCTATATTCCTCGCAATGAATCATATAACAATGATTATTCGTTGCCGTTGTCTTGTAATCATTGCTAAATAAGGCAATGATTATCGTGAATTTTAACGAATAATTCAACGAAAAAATCATCGTTATATGGATCTTTAACAATGAATATGATATTCGTTGTTAATTACAAGTACAAAAGATCATATGGCAACGAATAATATTCGTTGTTATATCTTTAACATCGGAAGATATAGAAATGAATATTCAAATTATTTGTTGCCTTAGGTCCAATTTCATGTAGTGTTCGAATGAGGTTGGCACATGGTCGTTCTTGATGAGGTGGAGGAGGAGGTTGTCGAGGGACCAAGGGTTTGGGCTTTACGCTACGAGAAAAATAATATAGGATGGGTGGAGAAAGCGATACCTGCAAAGCGTATCCGTTGAAATATATAAGGATTGTCCATCCCCTATAAAATTTAATAGTTTTGATCCGGTTTCTCGTGTACACATGGAATGTGTGTACACAGAAGGGAACACACTCTGCAATCAGGAGGAAAAAGGGGACACTGATTTCAATTAAAATTATGTGCTTGTTGTATAGTTAATCCATTTAATTTATGTAATTCTCTGTTTATCGCCGAACTCCTTGTACTGATTAGGAATGTAAATGAATACGTGTGTGTGTATATATAGAGAGAGAGAGAGCGAGAGAGAGAGAGAGAAATTAATTGACTCCATGGCCAAATTCATTGTACATATTTTATCGGTATCCATAACCATTTTAAAATGGATATGGATATCAATTTTGAATCTTTGATATCTGCAAGCATTTGTACCCGATATATATCCTTTCATGTATAAATATAGTTGTAAAATTTATTTTTAATCATATTAAACATAATTTTATACCTTTTTCATCGTAGTAGTACAATTATTATGATAGAAATATATTTAATATATTCGTATCATTTGTATTCATCCAATATATGCATATTTAAGCTAATATATAAGGCTTTTCTGATATTACTCATTTGCCATCAATATCCGTTGATATCCATATCTGTTTTTTAATGCTATGATAATATAGTTTTAATATCCGTCGATATTTGTATCTGCATTCATATTCGTATTTAAAATAGATAAAGATATGCTAACACTTATGTTTGCATCCCTACTATTGACACTCCATGCCATATTTATAAAATAACTTTATGAGTTTCCTTCATCAATTAGAGAATATATTGGTTGTGAATTGCATCCATATAATTTTTACTTTGGAAGTGATACCCATGGGTACCCACGAGTACTCGTAACCCACCCATATAATTCGGGTACTCATTAGAAGTAGGTACCCGTTAGAACGGGTCGGATCGACCCATGACCCGATAATGATGGGTCGGGATGGATCATTGATCGAATGGGTCGGATACCCTTCCATAAACACCCTTAAAATTTCATCGTCGTTGTGGACCCTCCGTGATATCTCCAACAATTGAATTGATGCTTTTGCTTTTCAGTTAATGTTGTCGTCAACTTCACAATAGATGGCTTTATCCAGATGAATTCTAACACATTCCTTTCCAAGTGATGTGATGCACACCAGTCTATAACAATCAATCGGTGAACAAAAACATTCTTTACAGATGAATGGGGATTGGATTTTCGGATGCGGGTCACACCACCGTAAGCCCATTAAGTTAAATCGTGTACAAGCTGCCATTAAAAAAACGTTTTATCTAATATATGTATATAGGTATTAATGGATACTCTATTATGCTATAAGCGCCCGTGGCCTAATGGATAAGGCGTCTGACTTCTAATCAGGCGATTGTGGGTTCGAGTCCCACCGGGCGTGTATTTATTTTTTTCCTCCTTCCATGCTGAATTGTTGTCTCTATTTACATTTACCCCCACATTTTTTTTATATTTGCGGAAAGATCTCTGCGAAATATTGTCTCTATTTACTTTTACCCCCACATTTTTTTATATTTGCGCAAAGATCTCTGCGAAATATCTGGATTTATACAACATACTCGAGAGTACGTGAATCCAATCGCTAGATATAAAAGGAATAATAATTATAATGTGAGATATTAATAAAGAAATCTATAAAAAAATTGTATAATGAATTTTTTCAGTAGTACTTGTTCGCACACAATTCACAGTACTGCTCCACTCGTACAAGTGTAATAATGTTCGAATTTGCAAGATTTTCGTCAAATGCAGAAGCATGTGATATGAATATCCCAATCGTGGAAGCGTAAAAATGGAAGGGGCATAAAAAGTAGAAACATGTGCAGGACACTGTGAGACATAAAATGGCCACTTGTTTTCCTAGTTTTGAATTTTTTAATGAATTTTTATAGGAAATACCGAATAATATCAATGTTTTGGGACTTTAAGGAAAATATAGGTAATTTGAGGATTCATTTTGGAGGCCTTATGTGCTACAGGAAGCGCACACACCCTAATTTTGTCATAAGTTTTGAAGAAGAAGAAAAATAAAATGATTTTTATAATGAAAATTAGGGGTTTTAGTTTTGATTTTTAATCAATAGCAAACAATACGCTATAAATAGATAAATAAATGGCCTAAAGGATTTTGTAAAATTATTACTATATGCTTGATCAAAATGGACTACTTAATCCTAAGAGAATTTTCAAAATAAAATATAGGTAGACTTTTGCAGAAATGGAGGAGGGTATTGTTCACTAAGTCTAATGTGATTGTTCTTAATCCAAATAGTCTACCTATAAGGCATACATTATTTTTAATTTGAAAGGCTTGAATCTCACAAAAATAAATGCAAGTAATTATCTAAAATGTGCAAAATCAAGTTAAAAAGTTATGGATATTTAATGCAACCCAAATATTACGATTTTCAAGATTTAGGTCTAAAATTTAACAAGTTATTAAGTTTTAAAACCAACAGGTCATGCTAGGGACTAAAGTGTAATCAGGCAAATGTATCCAAGCATTTTAACAGACCCCACTTGAGAGTACGAGTGCGCAAAATGCCAAAAGTACAAGAATTTCCTGTGCAAATAACCCCTCGTGTGCCCTCGTACACATGATGCTCTGTCTGATCTAATGGCCAGGCAAGCCTCCACGTGTTCTGCCGAGCACACTTCTTCTCAGATGGAGCGGACTACAGTAGTGCACGAGTAGAGCTCTAGCAATGGCGAATATCCTCCGCATCTTCCTCCCGATTGATTCTGAGGTTCTCATTCTCCAACAAATGTTTCAACAGTTTCGCCCTGTGCTCACATCAAGATCTATGATGATCTCGAGGGTCCTGAGGCTCTGTTGTGATTGGAAGTCAAAGGTGATCGGAGCTGGCTCCTGTGTTCGACGAATGAAAATGAGGGCTCCTGTGCCCTCGATACTTCTCATGATGTACTTGAAAAGGTCAAGCAAAAACATCAATAATTGATTTCTACCAAAAGCAAAGGGAATAACAGCATGAATAGCGTACCTGGAGGGCTCACCGGTGTTGGGAAATGGGTGGGTCTGATTCCACCTCGGTCGAGCTTGATTCGAGGGACGCAAATGGTAGAGGCTGTTGTCATGGGGCCGAGTCAGCGGTTGATGATGACTTGTTTGGCTGGCGAAGGGGATGCACTTGAAAATGGATAGATTTGAGCGTAAGCCCAAATAGAGGCATAGAGAGTACACAAGAGGAGGCTGCAATTGATGAGGAACTTGATGAACAATAAAATTGATGAAGAGAGGTGGAGGAATTGACCTGCCAATGGGGTGTGAATTGGCTTTGATCGTGGCTCTTAGGCTACTAAAAAAGTTGGTGATTCTTTTCTATATATTGCTTTCAATTAAATTAAAGATTTGACTAAATATGTATTGTGATTCTATCTGATATTATCTATGCTATGTTGTCCAATCTCAAACTTTGATATTTATGGTAATCTTTCAGAGTTCATACACTTATTTAACTTGTTCCATCGATCCTTTTATGCAAATGCTCTCTGAGTTTTCTCTACAGGTAGCTAGAGGTGAGCTAGAGGTGAAGTTCAAGCCTTAAGCGATGCTGCAGCTAAGTCTTGTTGCAGAGGTGACTTTGATGTTTCATCCAAAATTGTGATTTTGGTGTATGATCCAAAGATATAAGCCATCCAACTTGTAATCAGTTGATATATCCACTTAAATATCTTGTATTATAATGGAAAGGTTAGCTAGCTTGGCTAACTGGAATTCCTAAGTCGAGATGACTTAGGTTATGGTTTTCACCCACTAGGGTTTCCACGTAAATATCATGCGTACTGTGATTGCTATCTAGTGGCTTGTGATATTGATTGGATATTGCTAGTTGGTATCGTTCCATGAAAAATTTAAAATTACCTTACTTCATTTAACCCCTCCCCTACTTCTTGAGTAAAATCGATCTGCATTTACAATCAAATTCTGTAGATGATATGACTCCATGTGGTTGTGATGTAGTCTGTAGTGTGTGTATATGAACAGAGGCATCATATGAAGTTACGTGAAAGCGAGGAGATGAAGATCATATGCGAGCAATGAGAAGGTAGAGGATATGGAGCTCAGATCTGTATAAGATCTGAGACGATTTAAGGTGAGGAGGTATGGAGAGAATAATATAGAAGGGTGATCAAAGCAGGGGGACGATCTAATGGACCCAAATGAAGAAGAATGAAGATGGATACTAGGGTGGAAGGAGTATGTAGCAGTGAAAGAAAGAAAATAAAAACAAAACCTAAAGATAAAAAATATTTGACTCATATTTGTATTGAATTATCATACATTGTGGGTTGATTGTTCTTAGTTGGTTCTTTGGTATCTAGAGCCGAGAGAGGCACCGATACAACGATTGCCGGTCGGATCTGACTTATTGGATACTGCATGCCCTCCAAGACCGGGCGCTAGGTACCTCATCAACCTAACTAAACATGCATCCACTAACAAAGCATATGATGTGCAGCTCAAGGAAAGAGGCTGATCCATTGGTCGCAGAAAATCCTTAACTCTGATGTGATGGGACAGGGCCCAAAGTGCTTAGGGACGATAAAAAATGTCCTCTACGAGTACTTCCATAAACAAAAAACATCTGAGCAACTCAAGTAAAAGAGACGATCACAACCACCATCTCCTTTGGTCTCTCCTTCTTTGAGGGGATGTCTGGCATCATAGGGGTCAGTATCCGCCACGACTTTCCTTACAATCACCAAGGGCCTGTTTGGTTACTGGGTTGAGCTGGATTGAGGTATCATCCTGTGAATAGTAGCTGTTTGAGGGTTGAGAGGGTTGGAATGATAATTGTGATGTCATATGACATTTATTATGTGTTACAATAACTTTTTTAATGATTATAATGTGCTTTTTATGTTAATAATTTTATTCGAACATAGTTAAAAAATATTATACCAAATAAATTGTAGTGCCAATACAAGTAATCCCAATCCAAGAATGTGGGATTGAAGCTGAGAGTATGTCAGGGTACCTCGGTATACCCTAGCAACCAAACAAGCCCCAAACGACGCTCGCACAAGGGAAGAACGGACATGCACTCAGCAGCCGCGTCCTTTTTGTGTGGTTATATATTCACGTGGATGATATCATCGAATTATATATATTTTTAAGTAGCTCTATAGAATTAAAATTTATTCTTCTAATATAATTGAGCCGAAATAATATTAGTAATTGAGATTAAATTAATGGGCTCCAACCGGGACAGAGTTTTATGGGATTTGATTTTTGGTCGAGGTAAACAAAAGCAAGTTTATAATTCTTGTTTGCATATAGTATAGATTTCCAAGAGGAATAAGATTACATTTACATTCTTTTTTCTGGACTTGTCAGAAACCAAAGATAGAATAACAAATATTGCCAAAAGAAAGAAATATTTCTGTTCATTATCCAATGGTTCGACCCATGTTTGTAAGATTACCTCCATCTTTACTTGTACTTTTTAATTAATAATTAATGATGCGGATCTTCCATTCTCGTTACTTTTTTATTTCTAAACGCCTTCAAATAAAAAAAAAGTCAATGCCAAAAATATATTCTAATCATAATATAGTAAATATAACATATTGCATGATATCACATCATATTTATCATTTCAACATCTTATCCGTCTAATCTCGTGCTATTAACAAAAAGATTGCCCGTTGAAATAGCTTTTGAAAGTATCTTATTCTAACTCAACCCAATAAGTAATCGAACTTTTACTTTCCCCTGTGATTTACGATTTATCACGTTGGGAGGATGATTAGCCGCCAAAGTTGAACCCTTCCTTATTCCCCAAAACAAGAGGGTCTTGGACGCAAATAACCCACATCCTCCACCAATATAATCACAGCATCTGATCCCCAACCACACACAGCCACCTTAGCAAATGACTCCATCTCACCACGTCCTCCATCTCCTCCTCCTCCTCGTCATCACCCCCACCACCGCTTCACCACACCATCTGACCTCCTCCAATCTCCCCCAGACCTGGGGTTCTATGAGCGAGTCCATGGCATTCCTCAACGCCCACAACGCGATACGCGCCGCGCACGGCGAGCCCCCCATGATCTGGGACAGCCTCCTTGAGGCTCGAGCTCGCTGGTGGGCCTCCCAGAGGCAGCATGACTGCCGTCTCGAACACTCGTTTCCTGAAGGCGGATTCGTCCTGGGCGAGAACATCTTCTGGGGAAGCGGCTCGGGGTGGACCCCCGAAGACGCCGTCCACGACTGGGCGGTGGAGGAGCGGTGGTACTCCTACTCCAGCAACTCCTGCCGCTCGGGCGAGGAGTGCGGCCACTACACGCAGCTCGTGTGGAGGGACACTTGGCGCGTGGGGTGCGTAAGGCAGGTCTGCGACAACGGCGATGTCTTCATGGTATGCAATTACGACCCTCCGGGCAACGTCGTCGGGCAGAGGCCGTACTAATTAGTGAGGGCCAAAGCCCTGCATGGGCCATGCACTTGGTGCTGTCTTATCTACGTAGCCCATCTAATTATCAGCCTAATTATTATGTTACATGTATGTACGTAATAATTTGGTGGCTGTGTTAACGGTAGTTATTTCGGTGCATGTGAGTTTGCCTGACACCATGGGCTTCGGCTGACGTGCTCGATTTAAATGCTCAGATCTAAGTTGGTGGATCTCCAACAAAATGTTAGCTGTGTGGTAATATATAAAATCAAAGCAGTGAAAAAGGACCTAAGAACCTGGGCGAAAAACGAAGCTAACGTCTTCAAGGAGTCCAAGGATATGGAGGTAACCCTTAAAAGAATTAATGAGGTGCTGAAGGTCGACCCGTTGGATATTCATATGGTTCAGCTGGAAGCAGACGCTAAGGGCTATATGGAAAAACTTGATGACGACCTGGAGTCTGCCTGGAGGCAGAAAAGTAGAGTGGATTGGCTACGTTTGGGCGACAGGAACACCTCCTTCTTCCACTCTTCGACGAAGGGTAGGACCGCAAGGAATTTCATCCCTTCGCTGCTGGATAGTAACGGCCGGCAGGTGGACAAAAGCTCCGAGGTGGCTCAGGAAGCGGTAAACTACTTCTCTAACCTCATTTGTCCTGATGGCGCTCGCCCCCACAGGCCCGACCCCCCTCCCCCGCGCTTGATTCTTTCGGACGAGGCTGGTGCTTGGCTTGTGCGGCCGTGGGATGAAGCGGAAGTCTGGGCTGCCCTTTGTGGCATCCCTTCCTCTAAGGCGCCGGGCCCGGACGGCTTCAACGCGGGATTCTTCAAAAGGCATTGGACTATTGTGAAGACAGACGTCTGTGCTGCCATGGAATTCCTCTTCAATGGCGGCTCCATGGTTCGCGAGGTTAATCACTCATTTCTCACCCTAGTACCTAAGGTGGGCTCTCCGAAGGGGTTGGGGGATTATCGGCCAATTGCTTGCTGCAACGTCATTTATAAGATTTTTTCAAAGCTCCTAGCCTCCCGACTGGCCTCCGTCTTGCCCGACCTCATCTCTAGTCATCAAACGGCGTTCGTTAAAGGAAGGTCCATTGGAGATAGCACTCGGCTTGCACAGGAAATTCTAGGGGCATTTGATCGTAAAGCTAACTTCAAGAAAGCATGCCTAAAGGTGGATCTCTCCAAGGCTTTTGACACCATAGAACACTCCTTCATTCTTAAGTCCCTGGCTCTCTTGGGTTTCCACCAAAAATGGGTGGGCTGGATTGAGAACTGCATTTCCACTGCCTCTTTCTCCATCCTCTTGCATGGTTCCTCGGAAGGTTTCTTCAGAGGCACGCGTGGTCTCCGGCAGGGGGACCCCCTTAGCCCCCTCCTCTTTGTTGTGGGTATGGAGTCGCTCTCTCTGCTGGTGGATGATTCCGTTCAGAAGAAAAAGTTCCTTCCACTGGGCCGTGGAAATTCCTTAGTTCCCACCCATATCATTTACGCGGACGACCTACTGTTCTTCTGTAGGTCTACCTCCCCCTCCCTTCTTGCCGTAGCAGAGATTCTTGCATGTTTTGAACAAATCTCCGGGCTGAAAATGAATGCTCGAAAGAGTAAGCTTTTCAGGCCTAAAGGTGCGCCTGATGACTTCGCTTGTATCCTTAGATTGGGGGTCCTGCGGCGTTCCCTCCCAACAACATATCTTGGGATTCCCCTTTCCTCCTCCTATGGCAGGGGCTCTGCGGCGCAAAACATTGTGGACAGGGTGAAGGCCTCCATCGGCGGTTGGAAGGCCTCATCCCTATCTATGGCTGGTAGGGTGCAGCTCATTAAATCGGTAATTAATGGAATCATCATTTATTGGACTGGTGGAGCTCTTATTCCTAAGAACGCTGCTGCTCGGGTCGACAAAATGTGCGCGAATTTCCTTTGGGGCTATGGGCGGCACTTTATAAGTTGGCGTATCGTTTGTCTCCCCAAGGCCGAGGGCGGGCTTGGGCTGCGCTCCACGATCATGCTCCGTGAGGCCATGCTGATGGCTTGGGCTTGGCGTCTTCTTAACGCGGACAACTCTATTTGGGCGGTCTTCATGAGGAAAAAATACCTTGCCTCTTGCTCGTTCTGGGACGCTGTGCCAAGGAGCGGGGACTCTCTGTTGTGGAAGACGCTCCTTCGCGAGAGGGAGGTCTTTCGTGACCTTCTCTCACGCCCAGGCAGCCTTCTTGCACGTCTGCCCTCGCCTTCACGGTTACCTTTCTCTCTTGCGGTGAATGCGGTCCGGCATCGGGGGTCGGTGGTCCCCTGGGCGGGGGTGGTATGGAACAAGGACTCCATCCCCAAGCACTGCTGCACGCTGTATCGGGCTGTCATCAACAGATTACCAACGCAAGCCTGGCTGGACAAAATGGGGATTAGCCACTCCGGTTCCTGCTACCTTTGCAGGGTGGAGAGCGAAACATGCGAGCACCTATTCTTCCATTGCAGATTTGCCCAGGACACATGGCTCCTGGTCCTCTCGGGCCTTGCCCTCCCTCAGCACCCTTCGTGGGGGCTTCTCAATATCATTGACGGGATTCCCCTTCTCCCCTCAGCCTTTCTACGCCGGCTATGCTGTGTTGCGCTCGCTGCCGCCGTTTGGGAAATATGGTCGGAAAGAAATTGCAGATGGTCCACTGGCGGAACTCACACATCGGCGCAGTTGGCAAATTCTATCATTTTTGCTGCCAGGACCTCCATGACTGTGGACGCAATTTAATCAACATACTGATGCTGCACAACTATTCCCAGCCGAGCAGTAAACTCCACCAGGACCAAGTTGGTTACAATATTTGTTCTGCTGGTTTTCTCTTTTTGATGGTTTCTTCTCACCCTGTACAACACAAATTTTTGGGCTCTTAATTTTTAGGGGGCATTTCTCCCCTTCTTTTTTGTATCTTACTCACGTCTTATTGAATACAAAGGTTTATTACTTATAAAAAAAAAACTGTTCACCATCCCGGACTGTAACATTTCTGGGTACTGTGGTACTGCTCTTCTATATATGCTCTCGGTGAATGTATGGCAATACCTCACCTTTTCAAGTATTGAGAGAAGAATGGGAAGGAACAGACGTTTTTCAGTCCTGACTACTGAATAGAAACAGGAAAATGCACAGTTTTATTTAAAAAGGTATTTAATTCTTGCTCAAGGAAATGGCCCGTTTTAACGTGCAACTTCTACCCGTTACATCAAGACGGTCCCCATGTGAAATCCTATCCAACTGGCACAGCTTTTCGAGAGAGAAAATAAAGAATAAATGAAGGATTTGACATTGTGTCGTTGCTCCATGAAAATCATTGCAAGGGCACTAGACCTATGACAAATGGAGACGTGAAGACAATACAAGAAAAATGACCTAAGGTAACGAATAATTAATATTCGTTGTCATATCTTCCGTATATAACAATAAATATTATTCGTTGCTTACTTCTTTAAATTCGCAACGAATAATGGTATTCGTTGCTATATTCTTCGCAACAAATCATATAACAACGATTATTTGTTGCCATTTTCTTTTAATTGTTGCTAAATATGATGACGACTAGTATGAATTTTAACAAATAATTCAATAAAAAAATCATCGTTATATGGACCTTTAATAACGAATATGATATTCGTTGTTAATTACAAGTACAAAAGTTCATTTAGCAATGAATAATATTCGTTGTTATATCTTTAACATAGGAAGATATAGCAACGAATATTCAAATTATTCGTTGTCTTAGGTCCAATTTCTTGTAGTGAGATAAGATGGAGACAATCTTAGTGCAATGCACATGCCTGACGGCAGTCGACAATTATTATCCTGGATATGCTCTCTTTGGGTTCTTGGCGTCTGAAGCTATAGAGCTCCTTAAGAGGGTCCAGAAAATTATGCATAGTAATGTTATGGTTCCCAAGTCTATGTATGTTGTGTTCCGAAGATTTGGATTTGACATCTAAAAGGGATTGACGGCGCAACTTGTTTCCCGTCTCCCAACAATTTCTTTGTAATCTTGTTCATTAGCTTTTTAACCTCTGAACCTCAGTGAAGATCTACTCTAACCAGCACTGCACTGCTTCTCCTCTCCGACCCTCATTGGGGGTTAGATTTTGATTTTCACCCAAATTCCGTTGCATTAAATCTAGTGTGGTAGCCCTTACAGCCCATCGAAAGGTATGAGGTGGAGGGAGAGGTAAGCGGGGGAGGGGTGTCAACCTGGGAGCGGTGGGGACTATCGGGGGAGGCAGCTCACCGGGCGATGTCACCGGAGGAGTGGGTGAGGAGATCAAAGGTGGGAGCCATCTTTGAGGGCTTTCATCAACAAATAACAAATACCGAATATGCAGATATTGAAATCGACATTTGCAATTATAAGCTTCGAACTTTGCATATTTTATTGTAGCCCAAGCAAGTCCACAGAATAGCAAATTTTAACAAAAAAAGGCTCAAATTAAACGTAGCTAATATTTTCATAATTTAAATCCATCTGATATCAAATCGAAAGCCCCTGGAATAGGTTGATTAAGATAGATCGGATGCTGCATACCAAGATATTTCCAATCTGTTTAAAATTGATTAGAATATATTGAGGCAGTATTTTAATCTTCATAATAATTAAGTCAAACATCGAAAAAAAACAAGTTGAAGACGTAAAGTTGTGACCAATGGCTTGTATACTTCCAGACAAAGTAAAGCCCAACTTCTCCTTCAAGTCTTTTATCTTGTGTAACGTGGGTACTACGACTAAATTAAGCTATACCGATCAATAATTCGATGATTAGCTGTCATATATATCTTCTGACATTGACTAAATTTATCAATAATTATAAAAATTTTTTAATGTCAAAATATTTTTATTTAATGTTGTGTTTGAAGCTATAATGATAGTAACAAAAGCTACAACAAAATTGAATTATACTGATCGATTTTTTTTTCAAAATTCTTTACTAAATCAACCGTTGTTAAATATATATGATAAATTTTTTTTTGAAATAAAGCGAGGGTGATATCCTAAGATGAGATTCACCGCCTTATGGAAATTTTATTAGAAGAACATGTGTAGAGTACATCATCTGGATGCCCAGAAACGATACAACGAGTTACCGTGGGCGAGAACGTTCTCTGGATAAAACCTTTGATTTTTGAAAATGAGATCGTTCCTCCCCCCCCCCCAAATAGCCCAAAGAACCGCGAAAGGTAATGTGCAGTCATCGGAAGAGTTACCCCCCACTGACCTTACCGACCTTCAGAAGTCAATGATCCCCCCAGTCGAGATCTACGATGTCCCTACTCCTTCCACACCTACTCAGACGTCGGACATTTGAAGAATAAATGATCTCCATCTTCCACCTGCTCTCCGCATCTGTCGCACTGAGTGTCTGGAATACCAAATATCCTTCCCCTCCTTGCTTTGTCGCACAACCTACCCCTTCTCAAGCACCATAGGAAGATCTTGACCCTGCACGAGATCTTGCTAGCCCAAATAATCTTCATATCCTTGCATAGATCTGCGTCCATGGACGGCGTGTTACAATTAAACTCCATGTACGCCTTCTTTGTCGAGAATCTGCCTCCATCCCACTCGAAATGGTCCCTGCCCTGTGTGATGCAATCCGTGGATGGGAGCTCCGACTGCATCTTGACTAACTCGTCTGAACGTCGGCTAGAGAGTACCGACACGAACTGTGGGTCCCAAGACCCCGGTATCCCAACATGCCCCAAGGTACAATCCTTCGATGCCGCCAATGCGAATAGCCTTGGAAACCTACTGCTTAGCGTCCCGTCACCCGTCCAATCATCTCTCCAAAACTAAAACCCACTCCCATCCCCAACCCTCGGACGCAATCTCGAAGCTACGAGAGGTAGAACTTCTCGTACCCCGCGCCAAAGTGGGGATTCAAACCGCACTCTTCCTGCCTCCAGCGATCCTTGCACCCCGTAGAGCTCACGCAACAGTCTGGCCGCCAACCTGTCTGTCTCCCCCCAAATCTGAGTGATCCACTTTGCCAACAAAGCTTTGTTCATGCACGCCACATCTCGAATGCCTAAACCTCCTTCGCTTCGCGGTCGTGTCAACTCTTCCCAACCAACTAAATGCATCCCCATTCTTTGTTGCTTGCCATCGGACCAGAAAAATCTCTTCATCATGGCTTCGATCTTCTTGCGTACTCCCACCGGCATCAATCTTGTTGAAAAAAAGAAGATAGGAATAGCCGAAAGCACATGCTTTAGGAGAATCAGCTTTCCCCCCTTAGAAAGCGTAGTTGCTTTCCACCCAGCCAGTCTCTGCTCCATTCTCTGAATAACAATGTCCCAATCCGATTTTTTGAGTCTGCCAGCTACCAGGGGAAGTCCCAAATACGAGATCGGTAACTCTCCTAGAGGACACTCCAATAGCTCTGCCACTCTGTTACCTTCATCTCCCTACATCCCGAAAGGGATTACAACAGACTTATGCTTATTGATCTGGAGGCCTGAAAGACTGCTAAAGACCTCAACAATCTGTTCCGCCCTTCTTTTCATGTCCTCTGATCCTGCCAGGAAAATCACTGTATCGTCTGCATATTGTAACAATGGTATGGAGATGTCACCACAATGAAACCCCTCGCACCAGGAAAATCACTGTATCGTCTGCATATTGTAACAATGGTATGATAATATTATTTATTGAGAAATGATTTTTATATTTGAAATAATTCTATTTATCATTTTATTATTTTTTTCATAAAAAGGTGTTAAATAGAAATTTATGGGAGATAGGCAACAAGTTATGCCGTCAATCCCTTTTGGATGACAAATCCAATTCTTCAGAACACAACATTCTTCTGAAATTAGCCATGAATATCATATCGTCATTATATCATTATTATCATATATTTATTGTTATGTCATTATATCATTAGAAATGGTCTATGATGTGCGATACTTATTTATTGTTATTTTTAAAACTTTAACTATTTGTCGTTAAATTTTGAACTAAAAAATTATTAATGAATAGTTAAAAAATTGAAAAATAGTAACAGATAAGCATCATTATACAATCGCTAGTAATATATCGATGAATATGATATTCATTTCTAATTTCAATTATAAAAAATCATTTCTAATTTCAATTGTTATAATTTTCTAGGGTAAATTATAACAATTCAGGTCTCAGGACCATTTAGGAAAAGGACATTTTGGGGTTCATGATGGATATGCCCTTGTCGGGAAAGGAATGGAGGTTGGATTCTAACTTTTAAATAAGGGCAGATTTGGCATCATCCTCAAAAAGTTCATTACGTTAACGACAATTAGACCCGAATCGTTACAATTTAAAGATGAAGACCCATTCTGAAATCGGATCCATAGATGGGGACCCAAATTATACTTTACCTATTTTCTATCATATATTTAACAATGGCTAATTTAGAGAAGAATTTTGAAAAATCGTTACTATATCTCAATTGTTGCAATGAAATCATATAGCAATGGTTATCTTTGACTTTTTTAAGATTATTCATTTAAATCGTTGGTAAAATAATAAAGATCGATATATCATCCTCTCATATGCACAAAAATCAAAGCTAATTTTTTAACGATGATTTTCATCGTAAATTTATTAAGAAAAGATATCACAACAACAAAAATGTTATATGACAATGAATAAATATTTGAAATGTTGTTACCGTATCTTTCAATATTAGATATATAACAAATTTGCTGTAATCTTTTTTAATTACTATGTAGCAAATATTGTATTCATTTGCTAGAGTTTAATGTAACGATAACTATTTGTTGCTTATAAAATTTTACCATAGGAAAGGTTAGATAAAAGTCAAACGAATGGACGTCGTTATATAATATGATACTAACAATATAGTATCAAATACAATATTGATTGAAAATTTTAAAAAACAAGCACGGAATATGTCAACTATTTACGACCTGTGGAGAAGACGATCGTGCTCAGAACAATGTTGATATAAGAAGAACGTGATGAGCATCCTTTAAATCAACCTACCTTCCCTTCTCTCCCTTCAGGTCAGTCTTCCACGGCTTCTCGTTGACCCTTCAAGTTTTCCCCGCCTTCACTTTGGCATCGTTCTTCTCTGCAGGTTGCCTTCTAAATACTTATCTGCAACTATGGCTTCTCGCTTTTGGGGACAGGTGACCCAACTCTCATCATCATCTTCTTCTTCTTGTCATTACGAAGCTGTCTTTTAATGATCTTCTCTGTTGTTCCAGAGCGACAGCAACACCGATGAAGAAGAGAGCGACTATGAAGAAGAATGCGATCCGGACAAGCAAGGTGGCGATACTACCGCCGCCACTGCTGGAAGCAGGTACCTGGAGAACACCCATGCGAGTGACAGCGACGATTCCGATGGGCAGAAGCGCGTTGTCCGATCCGCACGCGACAAGCGCTTCGATGAAATGGCGGGAACAGTCGAGCAGATGAAGAATGCCATGAAGATTAACGACTGGATCAGTTTACAGGAGAGTTTCGATAAGATCAACAAACAGCTGGAGAAGGTTGTTAGAGTTACCGAGCACGAGAAGGTCCCCAGACTCTATTTAGAAGCACAGGTTATGCTGGAGGATTTCCTCGCCGAGGTTCTCACGAACAAGGAAGCCAAGAAGAAGATGAACAGCAGCAACGCTAAGGCTTTCAACGCGATGAAGCAAAAGTTGAAGAAGAACAATAAGCAATACGAGGATTTGATAACGAAGCACAGAGAGAAACCCGAAAGCGCGGACGAACCCATTGCCAATGATCCCACCAATATTAATGCGCAGAAACATGAAGATCGTGACAAGAACCTTAAGGGTGGAGAACGAAAGCAAACTGATGGCATTGCATGGGATGATCAGCAGTTCCAGAACCATAATGAAATCACGTGGGAGATCGTTGACCAGAAGCTTAAGGAAGTCGTGTCTGCAAGAGGGAAGAAGGGAACCGGAAGAACCAAACAGGTGGAGGAACTCACCTTCCTAACTCGTATTGCGAAGACACCAGCGCAAAAGCTCGAAATCCTCTTCAGTGTAATTTCAGCTCAATTCGACGTCAATCCGAGCTTGACTGGCCATATGCCCGTCGATGTATGGGGCGACTGCATCCACAACGTGCTTGCTGTTCTTGACATCCTTGAACAGTATCCTAGCATCGTGTTCGATGATGGGACTGTTCATGTTTGTGGTAATCTGGCTGCTTCTCTCGAACGCTTGGATTCGGAATTCTTCAAAAGCTTGCAGTGCATCGATCCTCACACGAAGGATTACACCGAAAGGCTCAGGGATGAGCCATTGCTTTCCCTTCTTGCCCAGAACGTCCAGGCGTATCTGGAAAAGGTCCATGACATGAAGGCTGCATCGAAGGTGGCACTGAGACGTGTTGAGCTCGTCTATTATAAGCCCCAAGAGGTCTACGATGCGATGGTAAGATTAGCACAACTTAGGGCTGAGGAAGCCGACGAGTCCGATGATGACATTGACAATGGTCTGCCTGCATTTGTTGCCGTTCCTCAGCTCGTTCCACGCAGGCCTACGTTTCCAGAAAGTGGACGTGCTTTGATGGATCAGTTACTATCCCTTGTATACGGATACGGTGATGACAGAACTAAAGCCAGAGGCATGCTCTGTGATATCTATCATCACGCCATCTTTGACGATTTCACCGGTGCTCGAGATCTGCTGTTGATGAGCCACTTGCAGGACGGTGTGCAGCGTATGGACATATCAACACAGATATTGTTCAACAGAGTGATGGCTCAGCTTGGCCTCTGTGCCTTCAGGGTCGGTCTCATCGTGGAAGCTCATAGCTGTCTCTCCGAGCTCTACTCAGGTGGCAGAGTCAAAGAGTTGCTTGCGCAAGGGTTCTCTCAAAGCCGATATCACGATAAAACACCTGAGCAGGTATTTGATTGTTGGCTTTTCCATTTTAGGGCACATGTTAATGCTAATTTTGTTGCAGCTCACCTTACACGTGAGTGAGCGGATCCTCCGCTTTACAACAAAGGTCTGCTGTAAGAGAGTAGATCCCCTGTTGTACAACAGAGGAATGCTGTAATGCATGAGCATGTTGGAGCCGTTCTATAAGATAAGATCAAGCAGTTAGCATGGTAAGGATCTACAAAACCTTTGATTCATGTGAACCGCTCGCGACTCCGGTGTGCTTGAGTATTGCAGCAGTCTTCTACTGTACACCAGAGGATCTGGTTTCATGCTGTAAAGCAGAGGCACGCTCGATTGAGTGGTTCCCTTACCGTATGAACCACTCGATCTTGATGACACCAGACCTCGCGTGCCTATGTTATTTACCAGACCTCGCGTGTGCAGGATCCGCTCTAAAGTTATTTGTTTGCTGACACGTATGTTTGTTTGTCTCTGGGATTCAGGAAAGGCTTGAGAGGAGACGGCAGATGCCATACCACATGCATATCAACCTTGAGCTTCTGGAAGCGGTCCATCTCACATCCGCGATGCTTTTGGAGGTTCCAAACATGGCTGCCAACGCAATCGATTCCAAGAGGAAGGTCATCAGCAAGAATTTTCGCAGGCATCTGGAGATGAGCGAGAAACAAACTTTCATTGCCCCTCCGGAGAATGTTCGGGACCATGTGATGGCTGCATCGAGATGCCTGAGAAAGGGGGATTTCGAGAAGGCATACGACATTGTCAAATCAATTGATGCATGGAAACTTGTAAGGAACAAGGAAAACGTTCTCGAGATGCTGGAATCGAAGATCAAGGAAGAGGCTCTGAGGACCTACCTGTTTGCTTACTCTTCTAATTATGATTCGTTGAGCTTGGAGAGGCTGGCCTCCATGTTCGATCTCGCTGAAACACGTGTTCATGGTATCGTGAGTAAGATGATGGTGACCGAGGAGCTCCATGCAAGCTGGGACCAACCCACCAAGTGCATTGTGTTCCATGATGTGAAGCACAGTAGATTGCAAGCACTTGCTTTCCAGCTCACTGACAAGCTTAGTGCTGTTGCTGAGAGCAACGAGAGGGCATTTGAAGTCAGAACTGGTGGGGGTCTGGATGGTCTGCCACCCAGACGTCGAACTGATGGTCTGGATTTTGCTGGCTCCGTGCTCTCCGGAAAGTGGCAGGAGAACAAAGCACAAGGTAAGCAAGGGGGCGGCTATGACGCCGGCGGTCGTGGTCGCTACGGGGGTGGACAAGATGGAGGTTACTTGGGCAGAGCTGCATATCAATATGGATCAGCTACTACGGGCTTTGTGGTTGAGGCAGCAGGGCGCATGGTGAGCCTGAGCAAAGCGGGTAAATGAATCTGGTGATTTCAAGTGTTACTACAAGAGGCATATATCATTTGACTGCTAGATGCACATCTTTGTGATGTGTTTCACTCACAAGGGGAGATCTGATTCAATAAGAGCAAAGCGAAGCGGTTACTTATCTACCGTTTATGTTATATCTAGTGTCTTGATTTTGGAAGTTGATATCCTTTTGTATGTATGTTGCTTAAGAATTTGAACGTTGAACCAGGTAACTTTTACTTCGCACATGAAATATTTTGCGAAAATAATATATTTTCTCTTTATTTTGTCCTTTTCATGGTTTATGACAAATCATTATGAATCTATTTTGAATACAGTCTTTCTACCTTTGAATATTCTTTCTAGGAGTATTGAGAATTGTAGGTATATTTACAACTAGATGAGGGTTGTGGTGAAATTGGACAAGATAT
The DNA here is from genome assembly GCA_037367405.1 of Ottelia alismoides. Lineage (NCBI taxonomy): Eukaryota > Viridiplantae > Streptophyta > Magnoliopsida > Alismatales > Hydrocharitaceae > Ottelia > Ottelia alismoides. The sequence continues at coordinate 49,871 of JAZKJV010000126.1, forward strand.
CAACCGTGATTGTGTAAAATGATCTATTTGAGTTATATCACGGTTTCTAAGGAAAGAAAATAAGCACGAGGTTAATAAGCATTCCCATTACATTGTTTATAATGGTAGTCAATATATGACACTGAATGTCACAGATTGCAATATCACATCTCTCACTGCCATTCATAGGAAACAGTAAATCCTTCATTATATCAGTTGTAATGGCAATTTATCACTAGAATTTATGGCAATTGTTGCTAAAATAAATAATAATTACTACAAATTTTCATAAGGGTAATATGTATATTTTCTCTATTAACCTTTACTAGCTAGTTATAAGTACAACACATAATGATTCATTTGTCATATAATTAACGAAGATGACAAGAAATATAAAAAAGTTGTTGTTGTAATGGTCATTATAAAATATAGGATTACGTGCATCTTCAATATTTAGAGGAGATACATCGCTACCATGATGAGTTGAGATATTTGATGATGTTTCGGTTAGGAATTCGAGAGAGAAAGAGAGAGAGAGAGTCCATATTCTCAACAAAATTTATAAATAGTCAAGAATTACAGTGGGTTTCATTTGATCAATGATTTTGAGTTCAATGCAGGGAGTTGAGGCCAAAGCAGTGAAACGATAACGAAGGGAGGTTTGTAAGTGAGAGACAGTTCAAGCATGCAGCGTTACACATTTGATGAAATTTATGGTGTATGATGTAATTTAAGTTGAGTTCATATGCTTGCTTGTCATCGGGCATAAAGCTTTCCCGCCTAGAGATATGGACCCCACGATGAGGAGGAGGGAGGCAGAGCATCGGTGTCTCCTACTCTTCCGCTACTACTCCCTCCCACACCACCTCCAAATCCAGTCGCTCCTCATCAAGTGGGGCCCACATTTGCCTATGCCATCGACTCCACCTCTCTCCTCCTCCCATTGCCTTTCCACCTCTACTACGACGCCTTCCTAGTTCCTCCACAACACCCTCATATGTGTCTCCATGCCTTCCGCCTACCTCCCCTTCTTCTCCCCATATGCTTTGTCTCCGCTTGCCCCCTTTCTCTTCAAGTCATGCAATGCCCTCTACCACCTTTGTCACGTATTGTGCATCTGCTCCTCTCTCTGGTTTGGCTTCGCCTCCAATCCATATGTCCTGAACACCTCATCCACTATCACGCCTCATATACATCAAGGATGAGGAATAGCATGTGCTTGTTACTCAGAAGAATATAAACTAGATGGAAGCAATACTTTACATAAGCTTTTCATTGGAAAGAGGAATAAAATGATAATTTTGGGAGCTTTAACTAGTCGCAAAAGTTACTTAAAGCATGCAAGATATTAACGAATACACAAGAAGTAGAGGAGGATTTGAAGTTTTTGAAACCTGAGATTTTGAGAAAGGTGTAGGACCTGATGACATTCCTATAAAAAATAGAGAATTCTAGGTGAACGGGGCTTGATTTGGCTCGCAAATTTATTAAATGTTATTTGATGAAGTAAGAAAATGCATAAAGAATGGAGGAAAAGCACCATGATGCCTCTTTGGATGCCACTATTTATAGGCCTCCAAAGAATCTTTATCAAGGGCCTACAACCAATATAATATGGATGAAATCCAAAATATCTTCTTATAAGTGTCTAAAATACTAACTAGGTGTCCTAGTGAGTCCAAATTTCAAAGAATCTAGCCAACTTTAGTCATTTCATATTTTTCTTTAGTCATTTCACCACTTTTTTTGACTATTTCGGCCAAAAGTGGTCGACAAGAACAAATTTCGGTCGAAATTCGATGCTTGCATGTGAAGATATTCCAACTTTCGGTCATTTCGGCCGAAAGATGTCGAAATGGACTGAATTTCGGTCGAATTTCGCCGACATTTAAGGCCATGACTATGAGGAGTCACTGTTCACAATATGTAGGCAGCATGATGAGGTCATCAACGAAGGAGTTATGCTCTCAAACACGGTTCAAAACTATGATGTAAGACCGACACGCTAATACCATGTATAATAATAGATTACAATGTTCTATTTTGTCGTATACAATGGAGAGCCAAGGAATAATGACATAAGAGAATCAAAACAAAAATTGCTATAGAAAACAGTACGTGGAACATAAAAAACCATTGCCACACTGTAAACATGATGTAATTAGAATTTAGTGCGTTATTGCAGTGTTCAACAGAGGTAGACGTTTAAAAAAAACATTATGTTAGTGATCCGCAGTCATACTTCTAGGATTCACATCAATCGCACCCCCCTGAAAACTATCAACTTCAAAACAAAAGTAGCTGATGAGTTGGTTCTCAGATAATGAACTGTTAGCTTTTGACAAAAAATCGATGATGTAGTAGTCAAATTTCTCTTCAGAAGCCATATTGAACTACAGGATTACATAAGGTTGATTTCCATCAGCATACTCTGGATCATCAGGATGACATATAAGATTAGGAGTTCAAATTTATATAGTAGAAGACAAGCACGACATCAGGTAAAATCATTCTGTAAAGTTAATCCCCAGGGCAATGAAAGGAGTTACTTCCATGTAATTCCAAAGAGCAAATATAATTTGACGATGATCTTCATTGGGGGAAACTTACATCAACCGATGATTTGTTAATAGGTTGTACCTGTGAATGCATATTCTTACTCCATGGAGCATTTTTGCTCGTCCGAAGAATGCTCCAAATACAGTTGCACTTTCAAAGGCTTGCTGTCCATCGACTTTAATGGAATAATTTCTGGAGGCAAGTGCCACTGCTTCGTGTCAGTTGGTATCCACAGTGCTGTGTCCTGGCTGGTACCTTCCACATCAGGAAGAGTATGGAAATATGCTGTTATTTCCCATGCGCACCCTGACATATGTCATCAGCATTTTAGTCAAACACGGGGGCCTTCAAATCGAAATTTGGAAGCTAAGCAAAGCAAGAAGCAATGGCGGATACAAGTTGGACTAATACCATCTGAAAGAGGTTTTGTAGAAACCGTTAACTTAACCAAGAAGGACCTGAGAGCAAACTCCAGATCATTTTCTTCCACCTTCGCTCTATATTTTTGATCTACAAATAGCTTGAAAACAAATTTCTCCAGAGGAATCTGTTCTTTATCATAAAAGATAACCACCACCCTTTCAATCAACCCCTATATGAGAAAAAAACCCCTGATTAATAAACATTTTCTAAAAACTAATGAACGGCTATTTGAGTGGACCGTCATCCAAATTTCAACAATAACTGTTAGAGTAACATTTATTTTGTAGTATTTATTTGTCCTTGTTATGTAAATTACCCTAGAGCTTTTCTCCTATATAAGAGAGCTCTAGGGTTAATGGTTATGCATCTCATTTTGTTCCCTTCAACATGGTATCAGAGCGACGGTCCTAGGCCGGAGTTTTGAGACCTAACCCTAACCCTACCCCACCCGCCGCCCTTTCTCTCTCCCTCTCGATTTGGAGGTCGCAGCCCTCGCGCGATACTACTCCAGGCGCGATACTACTCCAGGCGCGATTTCGAGGTCGCAGCCCTCGCGTGATTTCAAGGGTCCAGTACTGCGCCTACGGAAGCAATCGTCCTCTCCATAGAGAACCGAAACCTTCATCAGCAATCGTCCTACGGAAGCAATCTGCATGTGCTGGGCAGATCTGAAGCAGCATTGAAGATCGGTGGTCGGTAGCGATGGGCAGCGGATGGTGTTGCGATGGGGCTATCTAACAGGAATCGCGGCTGGCAGATGGGTTCGCGCATGCCCAGCAACGTTGGGAAACCGAGCAGAGGATCTTAACCAACTCTTTCTTCTCTTCGTCTTCCTTAGCAGAACTGGTCAATGAAAGGGCTAAAGAGCGCAATGACTCCGCGAAATTAGCCACGCTGACAGAAGAAGCAACACAGTTGTGGAATCTCTCAAAAAAAAAAAAGGGTGTGTGCATCTTCACAGCAGAACAGAAATTCGTATGTGCTTCTTCTATCAGCAGAGTGGTGTACTCGGAGGCTCTTCTATCAGCAGCACAGAAATTCGTATGTGCTTCTTCTCGTGCTTCGTGTAAGCAGTTCTCCAAGTGTGCGCAATTCATCTGTTTCTCGAGTGCGCAATTCTTCCGAGTTTCATATTCCTTCACAAGCAGGTCCGCCTCATAGGGTGGTAAACCATTGGAGCAATCACCGTAAAAAAAGTAAATTCCCCTATTACTCCGGTCACATAACAGCATGCCTTCCTGCGCACAGAACACGTGCAAGTCCAGTGCCTGTAGCGTGCCTTCCTTTGCACGCAAGCCATACAACAAGGCGGATCTATCAGAATGGATCATGGATTCAGGTGCATCACACCACCTCTGTGGTGACAGAGGTCAGTTTAGTGTCTTTCATCCTGCTCAATCTGAACGATCGGTGGTGATAGCTGATGGTACATATTCCCCTATTACTGGTCAGGGGGAGGTACAGTTGACTCCTACCCTGAGACTGTCCAATGTTCTCTATGCACCAAAGTTCTCGATGAATTTGCTGTCTATTAGTCAACTCACCAAAGATTTACATTGCCGTGCTATATTTGACCCATCTACTCTTGTGTTTCAGGACATATTAACGGGCAGAGTGATTGGGACTGGTCATGAGCAAGGGGGTCTTTATAGACTGGTGCAATCTCCTTCTGCTGGTATCTCTTCTATGAGAGCTGGATCGGTATCACCCTACACTTGGCATCTTCGATTTGGCCATCTTCCGTTGCAAAAGATGGTTCATATTCTTCCACAGATTTCTCTCAAGTCTAATTTTCAGTGTGAGGCATGCCAACTTGGCAAACATCACAGGTCGTCTTTTCCGAGTCGTATAGGTCCAAGTTATCATGGTCTATTTGAGCTGCTACATTTTGATATTTGGGGTCCCAGTCGTGTCCCTGATCTTCAAGGACACAGGTTTTATCTTGTTGCTGTCGATGATTTCTCTAGACTTTCTTGGGTCTTTCTTCTTAAAAATAAATCTGATGCTGGTCATTTTATTCAGTCTTTTCTTACTGAAATAAAAAATATTTTCTCTGCTAAAGTGAAGTACATACGGTCTGACAATGCTCTAGAGTTGTGCAGTACCCAATTGTCCAAATTTCTTATGTCTCATGGGATTGTGCATCAGACGTCGTGTGCTTATACCTCCCAACAAAATGGGGTGGCTGAACGAAAGCATCGTCATCTATTAGATATGACCAGAACCCTTTTGATTCAGAGCCGTGCCCCTCACTCCTATTGGGGGGATGTGGTTCTCACTGCATGTTATCTTCTTAATCGTATGCCTTCGACAGTGTTAGGGGAGAAGATTCCTTTCTTGACTGCGTTTCCCGAGAAGGACCTTTTCTCCCTAACACCGCGTGTTTTTGGGTCAGTTGCATTTGTTCATTGTTTTTCTCCTGGTCTTGACAAGCTCTCTCCCAGAGCTGTCAAATGTGTTTTTGTGGGTTATTCCAAAACCCAGAAGGGATATCGGTGTTTTGATCCAGTGAAACGAAGGTACTACGTCAGTGCAGATGTCACCTTCTTTGAGTCCATTATGTATTTTTCTCCTACAGGTGACAGACTCACGCACTCAGAGGAAGAAGATGACATCTATGTGCCGCCTCCACCTCCATCTGTTCCATGCTCTAATCTACCACCTCAGTCTTCTCCACCACCACCACCACAGTCTTCTCCACCACCACCACAGCCTATACCACCACCACCTCCACCACCACCTTCTACTTTTTATCCTCAGGTCTATCAGCGTCGGCCCTCTGCTCATGTGCCTCCTCAATCATCCAGCACGCCTGAGGTATGTACTGATCATTTGAGTTCTACTGATGGCACAGGTGATTTGAATGCGCAGATGGATGTACAGGGTACTGATGGTACTGTCACTCCTCCAGTCGATGACCTACATATACCTATTGCTCATAGACGGCAGAAGCGTGCTCGGACGATGAATCCCAAATATGGGATGGATTTTTGCTCTCAGGCATCGTTGGAGCGTTTGTCCCCGGACTTTCGCAAGTTTGTTGTTGGGTTATCGGCAGTACACATCCCACGGTCTTATCAGGAGGCCCTACAGAGCAGCCCGTGGCGTCTTGCGATGGAAGAGGAAATGGCGGCGTTGCAGTCACGTGGTACGTGGAGTGTTGTGCATCCTCCACCAGGTGCGTCCATTGTTGGAAGCAAATGGGTTTTTACTGTTAAGCATCGGGCAGATGGTACGGTTGATAGATACAAAGCCAGATTGGTTGCTCGTGGGTTCACCCAAACATATGGGGTGGACTATCAGGAGACGTTCTCTCCGGTAGCCCGTCATACTACCTTACGGATTCTCATTGCAGTTGCTGTTGTCAGAGACTGGCCCCTATTTCAGCTTGATGTCACGAACGCCTTCTTGTATGGTGACTTGCAGGAAGAGGTCTATATGCAGCAGCCGCCAGGGTTTGCGGCTGAGGGGGAGTCTAGTATGGTGTGTCGTCTTCATAAGGCCATATATGGCCTGAAGCAGAGCCCACGGGCTTGGTTTCAGAAGCTCTCGGAGTTGATTGAACAGAAGGGCTTCGTCAGATCCACAGCGGATCATACTCTCTTTGTAAAGAGAGATCAGCGAGGTACTGTGATCATCTTAGTATATGTTGATGATATTGTTATTACAGGCAGTAATGAGCAGGGCATTCAAGCAGCCAAGAAGTTTCTTGGCGAGCAGTTTGTTATGAAGGATTTGGGTACACTTCGTTATTTTTTGGGGCTGGAGTTTGCACGGAACAAGCAAGGAATGGTAATGACACAAAAGAAGTATGTTACGGATCTCTTATCTGAGACAGGTATGGCAGGGTGTAGACCAGCTGCTACACCTATGGATTCTAATGTCAAACTTTATGATGATGACTCTGAGGAGGTAGACAAGAGACGATATAGAGAGCTAGTAGGAAAGCTCTTGTATGTCACGATTACCCGACCGGATATAGCCTTTGCGGTTAATAGGGTAAGTCAATTCATGGAGCAGCCCAGGCAGGCTCACATGAATGCTGTTTTTATGATTTTGAGATATCTGAAGTCCTCTCCAGGTACTGGTCTTCTGTATAGAAGAGATACCTCCATATCCATCACAGGTTATGCTGATGCAGACTATGCTGGATGTCCAAATGATAGAAAGTCCACTTCAGGATTTATTGTATTTGTTGGCACCTCACCAGTAGCTTGGAAGAGTAAGAAGCAAAATGTGGTGGCTCGATCAAGTGCAGAGTCAGAATATAGGGCAATGGCCCAAGGTAGTGCTGAGATGATGTGGGTTAAATCCGTTTTGACTGATTTAACCATTGATGTTCCTCTTCCCATACATCTAAAATGTGACAATCAAGCAGCCTACAAGTACATGATAACACAGTTCACACCAATCATTCCACAAACACCTACGACCTTTACAAATAAGTGAGGATCATGATGTAGTGATTAGAATACAGCTGCTATGAAAGTGAAAAGACAAGGGAGAATCGCTCCAACACAGATGTCCAAACCAATCAGTATAAGCATGTGAAAAGAGTGTAGCAATATTAATACCATGATAACTGTTGAAAAATTGCTAGAGAGACAAGTATACACCAAACTGTCCGGATAGTAAGAGGATAAGAATTTGCTTAAACAATCTAGGCAATTCTTTGAAGTGTCAGTGAACAGCCAATTATAAAATGCAACCAACAAATGTATTTATTGATATTGCCATGCTGGGAGATCGCTCATCACTATAGGAGATGCGAGCAATTCCTATGCCTCGTGTTGAGCACATTTGTTAGATGCTATAGTAGCTAAATACTGTAACTAGGGGAAAAACCGAGTGCTGTATGTATATCGATTTAGTAATAACCGACCCATTGTTTTTGCTCACGATAATAGTAGCATTCCAATCTGTAGCACCTTCCTTTGGACAGAGCCCACAATCTCCTTTTACGGAAATATGTCTAGTTTTTTGATAACTGGGAACATTAGACGATGGACTGATGAAGCTTGGATGCATCACAATCACATCTAAACCAAGGTCGCAAACATGGGATTCATTTCAAAACAGCCCATCATTATCAATTAAAATGACCAGTGAAATTAAACCTTTAGGAGGAAAGGTTGGAGTGAGGAGACAGCAGAGTGGATATATGCAGCAAGCTGTGGATGGCGAGCCCTCTGAACTACAACGTTCATGTACCTCCTCCTTTCAAATGCACCTTCATCATATTTATAGATTTTGTTAGTTCCCATATCAGAATGCAAGCGAGACATAATGCAACTTGACAAACTAAAGTAAGAGATAGGAAATACGGGCAAGTTGGAGATTAATTTGAAGAGTAGGTACAAACCACATGGATAAATGGATTTGAGGAAAACAATAGAGGTTATGGCCACCTCTAAGAACTCCATTAGTATCCGTGTTGTCTTCTCTGCAAGATAATATTTATCATTTTTTAGATCTGAGACATCAAAAAATTAGATATTGGCCATTGGGAGTACGTAAATTTAACCCAAAGTTGAGAACAAGGAATTTCTACAGTTTCCTTGCTTGTTGGCTAAAATTAGCATTTTTCAGAATAAATAAAATATGAATGCTAACCTTGAGGAGATGGAGCTCGGGATGAATTTCTTCGTACCATTCTGTCCATGAATCGTTATCACACTTTCTAGTCTGATCGATAGCCTCAGTGGATCGATTTATGTGAAATGTGCACAGTGATGCAAACAAAAATTGTATATCAACTACTCAATCTTGTCAAGTATCCTTCCGTGCTGCCCCATCTCTAGTATGACTACATCCTTGACTCAGAAATAAATAGGTTGTGTTAGGTGGGAAGTTCTCTCTGTTTGTGCTGTCAAGATTTTATCAGGATTCAGGATTACTGGAATTCAATTTTTATAAGTTGGATTTATATTTTCTAGCACTAAGAAACAACCATGGACATCATTTCCACAACAGGAGGGAAAATGAAATCTGCACTTGCTCCTGTGAGGAAAAGAGAAATCAGATTTATGTGGTGGTTATGATAAGAAAACATTTACTAAGTGTCTAACTATGTAAAATAAGCTATTAGCGTGACAACGGTATACTATTGCATGAGCTTACAGACTTACGAGCATTGATACATTTATCATGAATCTTCCAAAGAAATCATGCCATATAGAAACAGTCATAACCACACCGACATAGAATTTGCTCTTATATTTCTTCTCTCAGCTATGTTTTCCGTTTCTCTTGATGTGTACCCATGTGTGGATGTATCTTTGCCTCAAGTTTTTGTTAAAAAATCCTTGATAGTCATCATAAGAAAGCTTATTTCCTTATTGATTGTTTCCGCTAAATCTGAACATAAGAAATAGCAAGCAGAAAGTTCTGATCAGGCATTGCTTTGATTTCTATAATCAACTAACATGCACCAAATCATTAGGCTGTAATGTTGCTAGGAATTTCTCAAGCACCAATTATTACCTATATCAACAGATACGAGTGGATATTATTGTTGTATTAATATCAAGGGTCAGAAATGCAGTATGTGGTATGGTTTAGCCATACGGCCCAAGATGAATATGTGAATGCAGGCAAGTGGTCCAGACTCCAGCTTCCATGCGGAGTAATATTAAAAAAACAAATTATCAACTCTAGTTCTTTTTACCAATGGCAACATTTTTCTTGTACGTGGTGTGAAGATTAATAGAGCAGAGTATACACTTTAGGAAGTTGGTGGAGGAATTTAGGTCCATGGAAGGGCCCTCGGCTGGCCGGAATTATTGGTGTTGGGAGGATGGTTTCTTCTCGGTTAGGAAGGCAAATAAGGCTTCTATAACTCAATGTCCATTGATGAAGATCATGGTGATTTTCCGGAGTCCCAAGGCATCTCTCAGGGTGGAAGTGTTCCTTCACTTGTTGAGGCCTGGTCGGACACATATGGCTAAAGTCACCCATGACATTTATGTGGCATGCACTCTGTGTAATAATACTCAAAGCATGTTGAACATTTGTAATTTTTCTTATTTAATGAATTCTTTCTATTCCATTATATTGCATCTCTTACGACATCGTATCATATTTGATGATATCGCCCTAGAGGTATATATTCCACGGAAGGTCTATTACAACCAACCATCATAAACTACACAACAAAATTGATCTAGGACAACGAATAATTTACTATTTGTTATTACTTTCCTGGTTAAATATATAACAACGAATATTATTCATTCTTTTATTCTTTAAATTCGCAATGCATCTTCTGCTATATTTTTCGCAACGAATCATATATACGTTGACTTTTTTTCTTCTAATCATCATTAAATTTAGCAATATTAATATGAATTTCAACGAATAAGTCAACAAACAAATCTTTGTTATATACCTCTGAAGATGGATATGACATTTTGCTAGAGATAAGAACAACAAATAAGTTGGGAACATAAAATATCAATTGTTACATCTTTAACATTGAAAGATATGTTAACGAATATTTATGAAAATTTGCTAGTTACAAGAACAAAAAATAAGCTAGGAACAGAAAATATTTGTGGTTGCATCTTTAATATTGAAAGATATGACAACGGACATTTAGATTATTTGTCGTTGTAGGTCAATTTTGTTATAGTGATATCTAGATGTTTATATATATATATATATATATATATATATAAAGGAAAATTATCGAGTGAGCCCTATGCCCATTTGAGATGAGACGAGTCCACTCATTTTTTATCATTATTTCATATCATTTTGAGCTTAATAGTTAATTGTTTACAAGTGTTATATCATACTCTTACTACTAGTAACTATTTTTAGAAAAAAGTCTTAAATTCATACAAAATGATTGTATTATTATTCGTATTACTAGTGTCATTTTTATTCTTACTAATGATCATTCCTATGAATCTAAGGTTTTCTTTATATGAAAATAGTTACTAATAGTAAGAATATGATATAACAAGCGTAAATAAATAAGCATTGAACTCAAAATGATAGAAAATATTGGTAAAATATGAGTGGGCTCATCTTACCTCAAATGGGCACAAGGCCCATCGGATAAGTCCCCTATGTGCGTGTGTGCGTGTGCATGCGTATGTGTATGCGTGCGTGCGTGTACGTGGGTGCGTGCGTGTGTGCGTGTGGACGTGTGGGCTTGTGGGTGGGTGTAGGTGTGGGTGTGTGCACCCATTTGAATGAAAGCATCGAGATTGATACTATGGGTCATGGCCTAGTTTATTTTTTTAAAAAAATGGATTTACATTGATGTTCAAATGTTAACAAAGGTTTATCTATCACGACATTTGAGCATAACATAGCAGTATAATAGAATCATTGTCCTTGCCATTATTTTTTTTCAATATCGACCATATATTCTTTCATTGTTTAGTCGAATAACTGGCTTAGTACTTTTCCTCATGTTTTTTTCTTTCACTCCGAAGATCTTCCCCAAGGCGACCATCTAACAAAGGTATCCGGTGTTGATGTTTATAAACGATCCTACAATCTCTATTTAGACGTTATGAGATACGTGTCGAAGAGGCTTGTTTGACACATCGCCTACACATTTTTAAACGTAGGGCTAAGGCTGGATTGATATTAACTGTGGATGGCTGTATTTATATTGACGTAATTAGATTTGAGTTCGTAAACCTATGATAGTACATTTGGAAACTTAATTGGAAGCCAAAGACTTGAAAAGTTGGAAATTCTCAAATAGGGCAATTCAGGTGGGGTTTTAGTACGATTCCTCTTCTCAAGCTCGTGAAGAAATAGTGGAGAGAAAGAATGGAGGACTGCTTAGATGCCACGTCCCTCCGGCTACTAAAATTGACGAGAGAGGAGTGTCGGACATACGATCCAAATATGCCATGATCTCTTATACTTAACAACCGACTTATGCACATTAAATTAGCATTTCAAATATATAATAACAATATATATGAAATAAATAATAAACTGTAACATTCATTTTCATTAGTCATGCTCATCAAGTTCATGTCCACAAGTAAGATACACATTGTAACCATAACAAGTATAAAAATAAGCTCTCAAAATATCTCATTAGATTGTCTAAAAAATAGAAAAAAAATATAGAAGCAAATAAATTACTCTAAGTAAAATGTACCATGTCTTGTGCAAGTGTGACGATAAAAAGTTTGATCTCCTCTGTCGGTTGCTGCTTAGCTACACATGTTGGGTACACACGAGGATAATATTATGAGCAATTGTCCGATAACGAGATAACATTAGTTACTAAAGCAAGGGTAAGCAAGACATGTGTACTCAACTCTATCCGGTAATATGCATATATTGTAAAAGAAGACTTAATTATGTTATGTTATCCTAATTTGTAGTGGATCACATATTCACTGATTGTATGTATTCATTTAATAATAATGTGAGAACTACCACATTGATGTTGATATTTCCATCCATTGGTTAGAGTTCACAACAGTATAAATTTACAATTATCAATATCCAATCATGGATTGTTTCTCATAAACATACAAATGCCAGTAAAAAACCCCGAAGGGCTTCGCTACATGGGAACTTGGTTATCATCTTGAGTAAACCCTCAAGGACCCCTATTCAACTAGAACAAGAAAAGATCATAATTGTAGTGTGATGTGATTGTGTTAGAATTTGGTGGGTTAAGTGTTGTGAGGGTTTGTGTGATGTGATTGTATTGATATTTGAAAAAGCTGGTAGTTATTATGATATAACTGTATTGAAATTTGAAAAAGTTGGTAGTTGTTGTGATATGATTGTATTGAAGTTTGGAATAGTGAGTACAAGTTGAGTATTTTATTATTTTTAGATGATATGATAGTATAATATATAATTTTTGGATGGGAAGGGAGTGGGACCCACTAGTGGGTAAGGAATGTGGGGCTTGGGGTAACCCGCCCAAATTGAGGGTAACCCTCCAACCGAACGGGCTCTAAGAGATTCGGCCTCAGTCTCACCAAAATAAAATCTTCTAAAAGAACGAGAATACGAAGATAACCCTATTATTCCTTATGGCACGTTCTTTTGGGTAAAAAAAGATAATCCGGAGTTTCTCCTCTTATCTTGGAATTTTCTTATTCCTATAATAATTGTTCTCGTGCTTTATTCCTTAACTATTCCTTAAATAGGTATTCTCTCTCCTTTGAACAACGACTACTTTGGAAAGAAAATGAGTGGATTGATAATTCCTGAAGTGATAGAGTTCTCTGTAGAGAGGAGAAATCCTAAAGTAAACTACATAAAAGTACAAAATAATACAAAATAACTCTCGACAATTACTATTTATCCTCTTTTCACACTACATGTTCGAAAATAACTATCACTTTTATCACGATAATTATTACTTAGTTCACAAAAACTACCACTTATACCACATCCCAAAAAATAACAAAGAAACAAGGAATAGTCATAAAGTCTCATATTCCACTTCTAACCCATCAACAAAAAAAAGATAAGAGGGGATAAACCCCCTTATTTAAGGATGCAAACGATATGAATATATCATATCCAATCCGCAACCATATCTGTTTTATACTGATTTTGACATTCATATATGTTTCTGTTACATATATGGATATCATTTTGATAACCGCAAACATCAATCGCAAACATCAATAATCGAAAACATCAATATCCCTATATCCATTTTCATAACCAATGGAGCCAAAAAGTTGTTCATAACTATCTCTGACCACCCTATGTAACAAAGCTTACTTAATCAAATGGCTCATAGCGTTTTCTTAGTAGAGGGCGCATTGCAAACAAACATTACATAATCACGTAGAGAACCGTATCAACAAACTTAGATCAATCCATATTTAAGTGCAAGCCAAACACAAAATAGGGCACCAACTTGTTCCATGACAAATCGTTTGCTACAAAAGCAGGAACGTTGATACATATCAGTACTCAATCGCCATCAAAAACAGCATTCATCGTTTAAAGAAAAGCTCAAGTAGATGAGGCTTGAACCACAACTGCTCAAAACAGTATACGAAGCCTTAACTTTTCATAGATTAATAAGATGAACATAAAAAAACGCATACATTATGGGCAATGGCCAAGAGCTAGCCATTCCTGGATTAAAATACATCATACCATAGATTATAGAGACGAAAATCAGACTAAAAAGACATCATTTTAATTGTCATTGAAAAATAAAAACCGCACCAGAATTTCAACTGCCTTGTCTAATATTTTTTGGAGGATGACTTTAAGCCTCACATACCCTACAGATTTCGGAACTTGCTGTGAAGTTACTCCATATCATCACCTGCAGATTCCTTGACATCAACAGTAAAACTGTATTCTTGGTCACAACCAAGGTACGAGTCGCACATGAAGTAAATCATATACGACTTCCTGCCCACATCAGATGAAGCAGTGAAATCCAACTTAACCTTGGTCTTTCGCTGAAGAGCAACCCTTTTAATGGCAAGTAGCTGATTACTTGCAGAATCACCGACCACGAGCCACCAACCCTCCTCCTTGGTTTTTGGGTATCTAGGAGCATCAACAGGTCCAACCTCTGATCGACCTTCCATATCACGTTCCAAAGTGACCAACAATGTAACATTTTCACCAGCCCTAACATCATCATTGTCCAACACTTCATACGTCATGTCGATATTGGGGAACCTGTTGCAAAACCGAGCAATGTCTAGCAGCTGTGAATCTGTCATCTCGAGCAGCTCACGTCTCTCATCATCCTCCATTTCAACCAGATCAAAGATGGTTTCAATATTCCTGCCAGGGTTCTCCTGGCATTTCCTCGCCAGCTCTTTGGTGAAGTGAGGGAGCTGCAGAAGGATAGAGTCTCGATCCCACATTCCTTGAGTCACCATCTGGCTGAGCTCCATTGCATTAAGAGCCAAGTTGAGCCACCCATTGCTCGATATGACATCGACCATTGCCTGAACAAGCCTCAAAGCAGAAAGGAGAACTTCTCGTTGGTCAACAGCTAGGTTTCCGACAACATTGTGCCGTGAAAAATGAGCCTGTAATAGAGCATTTGCCTTGACATGAGGATCAGTGCACTTGGGATTATCAAATGAGAACCTCTGATGATTAATAAGCTTCCTGATCAACTCTTCCTCTCCTGGTCGAATTGGAAGCTGAGCATATTCAGAAGCCGAAGACAGGATATCGAGGAGGCCTTTCATCTTTGTTTTCGGTGCAAGTGATGAACTGAAACGTTCAATTGTCGTATAGCTGATATAGTAATATGATGCTATCATGCCCAGGTTAAGGGGTGAAAGATACATATCTTCCTCAATGGCCACACATTTGCTCGCTTCCAGATCACCCAATGCGCTCTCAATTAGCTCGGACAAATGATCCGAAAGATGCCTGTGGCTGACACCCTGAAGATTGTAATAATTGGGATTTTTAGTGAGTCTCCTGTACATGAAAGTCCAAGTGATGTAGTCTACGGCATCCTGTTTATTCTCAATCTCTCCAACTACAACCTCAGCATTTAAGTTGTCGTGCAGATAATGATGGAGGTGACTTTCCACTGGGAAGGCCTCGTACAGAAACTTCTTGTAGTATTCTTTCCTTGGAGCGTGACATAGGATCACACATTTTCCAGAATTATCGACAAGGGGTCTGCTGGCATGTCCCATCATCTGCAACAGATCAGTAATTGGATAATCCGTGTGAGCATTTTCTCGCCCATCATAATACTGAGTACCCATAACCACAACCAAGTGGGCCAACAAAGGTGTTCCCCAGCACAAAGAGCTACTTGCTACGCACACCTGAATCCAACCAGAATGAAACAGGCTTATAACAACATCCTGATCATTTTTGCAAAGGCCTTCATGCAAATAAGCAACACCATGCCTAAGCGTAGCGCTTAGTGTCGGTTCTTTAATCTGGGAGACAAAATTCTCCAGTTCTTCTTCCGGTCCAAGTAGAAACATGGGCCTTTTACTACTATCTGCACTTGAATAAGTGACCAGATCAAGTGCTGTCAACCTCGCATGCTTTCTAGTAGGAACAAATACAAGGGCAGGTTTTCCATTTTTGGCATGTTGTACAATTGCAGTGTAAGTTGGCTTGGTCATTGCTTGCATCCTGGCTTCAAAATTAGCAATGTCAACTCCTTGAATATGGATCTCAAGTGGCACTGGGCGTACACTAGGTGGAAAATTGAAAAGGCCATGAGAAGTAGCATCGATCCAGTCACCAAGGTCCTTGGCATTTGCAAGTGAAGTTGAGAGAGCAACTATGCGTATCTTACTCTCAACACGGCTAGAGATGCGCCGCATCCTAGAAACTATTATCTCCAAGACTGGACCTCCTTGACCACCAATCAAGTGAAGCTCGTCAACAATAAATAAGCTGACCTGTTGAACTTGTTTTCTTTGCTTCCACCTACGGGATAGAGCATCCCACTTCTCGGGAGTACTGATCACAATCTGCCCCTTCTCTAGTAATTTCAGATCAGTTGTAGTCTCTCCTGTTAGTTCTACAACGCGCAAGCCTAATCCTGCACCAAATTTCTTTTGCCAATCATGCAATCTTTCCTTAGCAAGAGCTTCAACTGGAGCAACATAAACAACATGCATATTCTCAGCTCCCTTCTGATGATTCCGCAACAAAGCAAACTCTGCACAGATGGTCTTCCCACTTCCTGTTGGAGCTGCGACCAGAACATTATCATCAGAATTGTAAAGAACAGTAAACACCTGTGTCTGAATGGGATTGAAGTGCTTGAAATCCCTTTCATATAAAGCTTCATAAGAAGGATTTCTTAAAGCGGTCACAGGAAGAGGTTGCAAATCTAGAAGTTCAGTCGGTGGAGGGTACTTTTCCGGTAAAATAAGGTGACGAAACGAAACCGGCAGAAGCGTCTGTGACCCAAGCCACCTGTCAGATACAACACGGATGAAGTACTGAGGTGGCAATGGCTCATATATGGGAACTGTGAAGTTCAAGTAGTGATCTTCCTCAACGTATTGTTTCTTCAATATGAAGTATTCGTGATGCAGAATATATTCACCATCATTATCCTCGACAATGACCCAAAATGGCTCCACATAACCGTGCACTTTATCTTCCCACTGAAAATCTGGCGTTACTGTCAGGTCAATTCTTAAAATGGTGCGAGTTATTGGTTGAACATGAGCAGCAAGATTGAGCTTCGGCAATTGATGAATATTTCTATGAAGTAACCTCCCCATTTTAGGGTAACGAATCAGTTCTCCAATTTCCTGGGACGTAAGATCGTAATATCTTTCCCAAGCCAGATCCTTTTTCTCCATTTTCATCAAGATTTCATTTGGTATTCCACTAAATTGACGCAATGGAGTTTGCACGTTCCACATTCTCTTGTTGACCATCTTGCATAAGGTCAAGGCCCTTTCAGCAAGCTGAGCCCATCCCCTTTTCAAGACAATCTCAAAAAGTGCTCGTAAAAGCCGTCCTGCACTCTGGAAAAATAAATCAAATAATCCAAACATAAGCAAATTCATTATCTGCAAGATAATTACACAAGAGCTGAAATATTTTTAATGAAAATAAAAATCACATACTTGCACAATGAAAACCATATCAGAGGACAAAGAAAGCCCCTCAAGTTTCAGCTTTGATATGTATGCCTGCAAGAGAACATTAATCTTGGCACTTGGTTCTTCCAGACTTTCTTTAACAGGAATGGGAACACGTTCCAAAAGCTTCGCTAACTCCATTTTCTCATCTTGCCTGACAGTTACATACTTAAATTCTTCACTGAGAGAGAATAATCTGCACAACTCAATATCACCCATAGTTGGCTTCAGATATTCATTGTATGTGGATATTGAACTATGAGTTATATAGTAATAACTTGCAATTCTTCCGAGATCAGTTACTTGAAAGTAGCCACTTTTTCTATCGTACTTGATTAAATTATTTTTGTCCAAGATGTTCGCCGCAGTATGTACCTACATACAACAACATTTAGCAATTAGAATTGCCTAAAAGAGCGGCAAAGGAATATAAAGCATATAGATCTTAAAA
>JAZKJV010000126.1:67949-393049 GCA_037367405.1 Ottelia alismoides
TGTCGTTCTTTTTAGTGAGATACAAGATACAGGATAAGGAGGGATTAAGCTGTTGTATCCCTCATTTCCTTTTCATTTGCTAGGATAAGATTTTGTGGGATAAGGAGGGATAAATGGTAGTTATTTGCTATTTCCCGTTTGGTTGGATAAGAAGGAATACGAGATAGAAGTTAGTTATGTTATGTTAGATAAAATTGCTAGATAAGTGGTAGTTATTTGTATTTTTGTGGCGGGAGAGGTTGATGATGGATGGATGGATGGATAGAGGGTGAAACACTATCCCTCATGGTAACTCCAGTCCAAAACATTGACTATTTTAAGAGGAATAGAATTTTAAGGGACAAGAAGGGTGACAAGGCTCCTATCCCTCGAATAAACGGGGCCTAAAGAGGGCCAAAAGGATATATTCAAATTGGGTGTAGCACGAGAAAAAAAACAAAAAAGTTTCCTCAAATGAGATGCATATATACTAGCTGTTATACCATGAGGTCTATGATCCTTGGACCAGTGGCATATAACTAGAGTAAAATTATGGGGTTGTGGTGTAATTACAAAACTATAGGGTTGTGGTGTAATTGGACAAGATATCACGGTCATGGTGTAAAATGATCTATTTGAGTTATATTACGGTTTCTAAGGAAAGAAAATGAGCACGAGGTTAATAGGCATTACCATTACATTGTTTGTAATGGTAGTCAATATATGACACGACACCAGATGTCATCGATTGCAATATCACATTTCTAAATGAAATTCACAGCAAACGGTAAATCTGTCATTATATCATTTGTAATGGTAATTTATCACCTTTGTCACTAAAATTTATGATAATTGTTGCTAAAATTAACAATAATTACTACAAATTTTCATAAGGATGACATGTATCTTTTCTCTATTAATCCTTACTAGCTAGTTATAAGTACAACATATAATGATTCATTGTCATATAATTACAGAAGATTACAAGCAATATAATAAATGTTGATGTTCTAATGGTAATTATAAAATATAAGATTATGTACATCTTCAGTATTTAGAGGAGATACATCGCTACCATGATGAGTTGAGATTTTCAACGATGTTTCAGTTAGGCATTCAAGAGAGAGCAAGTCCATATTCTCGACAAAAATTATAAATAGTCAAGAATTACACTCAGGTTTCATTTGATCAATGAGTTTGAGTTCGATGCAGGGAGTTCCAGACCAAAGCAGTGGAATGCCAACGAAGGGAGGTTCATAAGTGAAGACAGTTCAAGCATGCAACGTTCAACATTGACCTGCGCCTCTACCTCGAGAAGCGGTTCACCTAGATTTGAGTACTCACGCCACGTTTTAACATTTGATGAAATTTTCAGTGTAGGATGTAATATTAGTTGGGTTCATATGCTTGATTGCCATCGGGGATAAAGCTTTCCCGCCTTGAGATGGACCCCATGGAGGCAGAGCAGCGGTGTCTCTCACTCCTCCATTGTTGCTCTTCCCTCCCACACCTCCTCCAGATCCAGTCGCTCCTCAAGTGGGGCCCACATTTGCCTCTGCCATCGACTCCACCCCTCTCCTCTCACTACCTTTCCAGCTCTACTACGACGCCTTCCTAGTTCCACCTTAACACCCTCATATGTGCCTCCCTGCCCTCCTCCCATATGATCTGCCTATGCCTTCTCCCAACCACTTCACCTTCTCCATCCTCATCAAGTCATACATTGCCCTCTACCACCTTCGCCTCGTATCGAGCATCCCCTCCTCTCTCTAGTTTGGCTTCGCCTCCAACTCATACATCATGAACACCTCATCTACTACTACGCCTCATGTGCATCAAGGATGAGGAATAGCATGTGCTTGTTACTCGGAAGAATATAGAAGAGTAGATGGAAGAAGTACTTCACGTAAGCTTTTCATTGGGAAAAGGAAACAAATGATAATTTTGGGAGATTTAGCTAGTCGTAAAAGTTACTTAAATCGTGTAAGATATTAATGACCGTAAAGGAAGTAGAGGAGGATTTGAAGGTTATAAAACTTGAGAAAGGTGTCGGACCTAATGACATTCCTATAAAAATTTGGAGAATTCTAGGTGAACGAGGCTTGATTTGGCTCACAAATTCATTAAATGTTATTTGACGAAGTAAGAAAATGCATAAAGAATGGAGGAAAAATATCATGATGCCACTTACCAAGAATCACGAAAACATTCAAAATTATTCGAATTATAGAGGTATCAAACTGATCAGTTATACCATAAAATTTGGGAACGTGTAATAGAAAGAATGTTGGGACAAGTTTACGAAGTAAAATAAAATCAATTCGAACTCATGCTGGGTCGCTCAACTATTGAAGCTGTCTAATTGTTGAGGAGAATAATGGAGATCTATAGAGATAAAAGGAAGAACCTCCATAAGATCTATATTAAGTTGGAGAAGGTGCATGATTCAATTCCATAGGAGATCTTGTGGAGAGTTGTAAAAAAAGACAAGTGCACGTCAGGTGCACAATGGGGCTTTATCCTGTGTAAGGATCCATTCTGGGAAGACCGACTATTTTGACATCACCATCGACCTGCATCAAGTTTCAGCCTTGAGTCCTTTCCTTTTTACTTTGATTACAGATGAATTGACTAATAACATTCAAAATGGGATACATTGGTGCATGTTGTTTGACAATGATATTGTATTAGTCGATGAGACTAAAGTTGGAGTAAATGAAAAGCTTGAGGTTTAAAGACTAAAAGATTTTGTATAAGAAGGTTTAAGACTGAATATATGGAGTGCACATTCAATGGAAGTAGTGGTAAAGGAATCGAGGTGAAGATTGGAGAAGATATCATTCAGAAGAAAAAATCTTTTAGATAGTTCAGATATATTTTGCAACATGATGGGAAAACCGACGAAGACGTTACTCATAGAATAAAAACAGGTTGGCTAAAGTGGAGAGGAGCACGTACTATTCTATGTGATAAGAAAATTCCTTTGAAAATCAAAGAAATGTATTACAAAGCAGCCATAAAACTTGTTATGCTCTATGGCTTTGAATGTTGACCTATGAACCATAGACATATAGAATGTACTAGCAGAAATGAAAATGCAATGGCAAATGTGTGAAAATGCTATGGCAATGTGTGGTTATACACGGAAAGATCGGATTATGAACGATGTGATTAAAAGGAAAGCCAGTGTAGCTCTAATTAAGGATAAGATAAGAGAAAACCGCTTAAGGTGGTTTGATCATTTACAAAGTAGGTTTGCTGATGTTGAGCCGATTAAAAGAGGGTAAGGTAAGCCTAAGAAATGCTGGAAGCAGACTATCTGAGGGGATCTTAATTACTTGGATCTAAGTCCGAAAATGACCCCAAATAGATATGAATGGAGGTAAAGAATCCATATAACCGACCCTACTTAACGTGGGAGAAGGATTTATTGTTGATGTCGAATGTAGACATAAAAAATATTTATATATTAAAAGAAAGATTCAAAAATAACTAAATTATAAAAGAAAGCAACAATAATTATTTGCACGATATCATATCATATTCCTCCAAAATTTGGACATTCACATTTTCCAGATATCCGTATCGTTCCAAAAACGAATATTCATATTCGAATCCTCTAAGGTGTGAACATTTTTATTCATAGTCATCGAATTAACGATATCAAATTCATGTTTCGTATTTCTATTTGTTGAATGTCGAATTTTGTTGTTCACATTCGTATTTGTCCCATAAGTGAAAATAGAATCTGTATCCATTATGTGACGAACGCAGATTCCACAAGAACGGATATATTTGTATTCATTTTCATCCCTACTCCTACCCATCAGATTTATTACACAGATAATAGTTTTAATTTTTTAAGGAAATAGTTTTGATGGGTCAAGCTTGGACCAACCTCAACACATCCTATGAGCCAACGGGTCTAGCCCAATGAAAAAACAAACAACTTGTATTGTATATAAAAATAGTTAACTCCTCAATGTCCTCATATAATCTCTCTCTCATATAATAAACATGTATTCAATTTTTTCCCGCAACTTCTACGGAGCATCACTTTTCTCACTGCACGATGACTAGTATTGCGTGTTCCTCCTACGCATGTCTCACATAATCTACCATCTTTTCTTTGTGAATAGCCAATTTCATATACTTTCTTCATATACATATATCCATTGGATGCTTATTTATCCCCATTTTCCAATTACTGTTAAAGCACCTTCAACTGCTCTTGGTCCTCTATTTTTCCATTTACAGGTCAACCCTACCCAAACTCGAGCTCATGTTAATTTGATCGTGTTGGATCATGGGCCAACCATAATAAAAACTTGTGGGCCACAACGAGACCTATGACCCATCAAGTTAAATGGGACATGAGCTGAGTCATCTCTGATTTGAAGGAGCTAGGGTTGAGCATTGGACAGGTCTGGCCCAACCCAACCTGGTGCCCAGCCCGTTTAAACCCAACCCACGCCCAAACCCGATCTTCTAATGGGCGAGCATGGGCCCAAATTCTAGCCCATTTCATACGTGATACGTCAGGTCGGGCTCGAGCTTCACTTAGCATGGCTCTAAGTAAGCTTAGAGATTGGCCTGGTATGCTGCCCACGAGCTTAGGACAGGCATTGACCCGACTCGTACCCAATTAAGTCTCATATATATTTGTAACCAAGGAAAGATGTTCTTATGTGATGTTTTTTAATGTAATGACCTGCTTTATATGATGGTTTGTGTTATCTTGTGACACAAACCAGATGGATGATGCTGGGAAAAATAAGAGATCTGAATATTCATCTGAGCCCTAGGCTCTCTTATATAGAGGATAGACCTATGAGCAAATTATGTAATGCTAACAAAAGAAAAGATAATAGATAAAAGAGTACAGTAACATATAAATATATCTCTACACTCCCCCTCGAGATGGAGCATAGACATATATCATGCTCAGCTTGGACGAACACTTCTGAAATGATCCACTAAGTAAGGCCTTGGTAAAAATATATGTCGCACGGTCCCCTGATCTGACATGGGATGTAGAAATGAAGCCCTTCTGAATCATGTCCCGTACATAATGGCAATCGACCTCAATATACTTTGTCCTTTCGTGAAATGCGGGATTGTTGGTGCTGAGGGGAAAAGAAAAGTTGTATTCCATCTAACCCTAGATCTCTCTTATATAGGATAAAAGCTCAAAGGGTAAATTACATAAACAGGACAAAGGAAATAAACAATATAGATAAAGGCAACAAAATATAGGTATCTTAACACTCCCCCTCAAGCTGGAGCATATATATCTATCATGCTCAGCTTGGAACAACAGTGATGAAAAGGACCTCTTGCAAGAGCTTTAGTAAACATGTCTGCAATTTGATCACCTGAAGCAACATAAGACGTTGAAATAAGCCCTTTTTGGATCAAATCACGAGTGTAGTGACAGTCTACCTCAATGTGCTTCATTCTCTCATGAAATGCTGGATTATTAGCTATGAACAAGGCTGCTTGATTATCACATTTGAGATGCATAGGAAGAGGCACCTCAATCATTAGATCAATCAGGACAGACTTGACCCACATCATTTCTGTACTCCCTTGGGCCATGGCCCTATATTCTGACTCAGCGCTAGACCGAGCAACAACCGTTTGTTTCTTACTCTTCAACGAGACTAATGAGCTACCAACAAACACAATGAAGCTTGAAGTGGACTTCCTGTCCTTAGGACACCCAGCATAATCTGCATCTGCACACCCAGTAACTGTGAGAGACATATCTCTTCTAAAAAGAAGACCTACACCTAAAGATGACTTCAAATATCTCAAGATCATGCACATTGCATCCATGTGTGCCTACCTGGGTTGCTCCATAAACTGGCTCGCTCTGTTCACAGCGAAAGATATATCAAGCCTGGTAATAGTAACATATAATAATTTACCTACCAGCTCTTTGTATCGTCTCTTGTCCATCTCCTCAAAATTATCATCATAGAGCCTAGCATTAGGATACATTGGGGTAGTAGTTGGTCTACATCCTGTCATGCATGTCTCAGATAGAAGATCAGTAACATACTTCCTTTGCGTCATAACCATACCCTGCTGATTTCATGCAAACTCCAAGCCAAGGAAGTAACGAAGCGTGCCCAGGTCCTTGGTAACAAACTGTTGTCCAAGGAAATCCTTAGCTGCTTGAATGCTATGTTCATCGATAACAATGTCATCAACATAAACCAAAAACTACAGTACCTCTTTGATTCCTCTTAACAAAAAGAGTACGATCTGCAGTGGATCTGACAAATCCCTTCTGTTCAATTAACTCTGAGAGCTTCTGAAACCAAGCCCTCGGACTCTGCTTAAGGCTATATATAGCCTTATGAAGACGATACACCATACTGGACTCCTCCTCAGCAGCAAACCCAGGTGGATGCTGCATGTAAACTTCCTCCTGCGGATCTCCATACAAGAATGTATTCTTGACATCCAGTTGGAAAAGTGTCCAATCACGAACTACAGCAACAATCAGAATCCGCAACGTAGAGTGACGTGCAACAGGAGAAAAGGTGTCCTAATAATCCACCCTATAGGTTTGGGTGAACCCACGAGCAACCAATCTGGCCTTGTATCTGTCTACTGTACCTCAACACGATGTTTCACAGTAAATACCCACTTGCTACCAACAACAGACACACCTGGTGGAGCATTAACAACACTCCACGTACCTCATGACTGTAAGGTTGTCATCTCCTCCATAGCTAGCCTCCATTGATTGCTCTGTAGTGCCTCCTGATATAACCGTGGTATCGCCACGGTAGACAATCCCACAACAAATCTCTGAAAGTCCTTGGAAAGACGCTCCAAGGAAACATGAGAACCAATAGGATGCATAGTGCATGCTCGTTTCTGCCGTCGTAGTGCAATAGGCATATTCACTTATCCAGATCCCCAGCATGTGGAGAAGACATAGTATCCACGTCCTGTACCTCAGTCTGTACATGCAAATCACCAATGCCATCAGAAGAACCCAAATGTTCAGTACATACCTTGGGCGTGCTGGATGAAGGAGGATGCACTTGAGCATGGGGTCGTCTCTGGTAAACCTACGGAAAGAAAGTAGGAGGTGGTGATGGTGGTGGAGGAGGAGGTGGTGGTGGTAGAGGTGGCGGTGGAGGAGATAATGACGGAGGAGGAGGCATATAGACCTCTTCTCCATCCTCTGAAGTAGTAAGCATGTCACCTGTGGGGGAAAAATACATAATGGACTCAAAGAAGGTGACACCGACACTAACATAGTAACTTCGTCGAACAGGGTCAAAGCAACGATATCCTTTTTGGGTCTTGGAATACCCAACAAACACACATTTGACAGCTCTAGAGGCATGTTTGGTTGCCAGGGTACCTCGGGATATCCTAGCATACCCCTAGTTTCAACCCTGCATCTTGGGTTGGGATTACTTGTATTGACCCTATAATTTCTTTGGTATAATGGCTTTTAACCTTGTTCAAATATACTTATTAACATAAAAAAATATGTTATAACAATAAAAAAAAGTTAATATAATACATAATTAATGTCACATCACATCACAATTATCATTCCAACCATCCCAACCTTCCAAACAGCTACTATTCACAGGAGGATACCCCAACCCACCCCATCCCAGCCCAACCTAGTAACAAAACATGCCCTAGGAGAAAACTTGTCAAGACTAGGAGACGTTTGATGAACAAACGCTACAGAACCAAAAACACGAGGCGATAGAAAGAAAAGATCCGTCTCAGGAAATGCAATCAAGAACAGGATATTCTCTCCAACACCAAAGAGGGCATACGATTTACCATATAGCAAGCAGTTAGAACCGCATCTCCCCAATATGAACGAGGAGCACGACTCTTAATCAAAAGAGTTCGGGTAATGTCTAACAGATGGTGGTTTTTCGTTCTGCCACCCCATTCTGTTGGGAAGTATATGCACAAGATGTCTGATGCACAATGCCAAGAGACCTAAGGAATTGAGAAAGTTGTGTACTGCAAACTCTAATGGGAACGAATAAACTTGACTTTTGCACAGAAAATATTCCTTATTTCATTAATAAAGGACTGAATAACGAGACCTGCATCAGACTATTCTTAAGAAGAAATACCCAAGACAATCTCGAAAACTCATCAACAATAACAAGATAGAACATGTGCCCCTGATGATCTGGGACACGACTGGGACCCCAAATATCAAAACGGAGCAACTCAAATAGACTCCGACTACTTCTACCTTGACGACTACGGAACGTGGACCGATGATGCTTCCCAAGCTGGCAGACCTCGCACTGAAATGTAGAGCGAGGAGAAATCTATGGAAGAATGTGACTCAGCTTTTGCAGAGGAAGATGACTAAATCGAAGATGCCACATATATGGAGAGACAGATCCAGTGCGAAGAGAAGAGGCACCAGCATATGAAGAATGCATTAATCTGTAGAGACCCCCTTGCTCACGGCCAATTCCAATCACCATGTCCATCAGTATATCCTGAAACACAAGAGAAATATGGCACGACAATGTAAGTCTTTGGTGATTTGACTAATTGGTAATAAATTCATAGAAAATTCAGGAGCATAAAGAACATTCTGAAGCCCCAGTGCGGAAGTCAATTGCACCTCCCCCTGACCAGTAATGAGGGAGTGTGTCCCATCTGCTAGCAGAACAGACCATCCAGACTGAGTCGGACGAAACACACTAAACTGGCCTCTGTCACCACAAAGATGATGAGAGGCACTTGAATCCATGATCCATTCCGACAAGTCTGCCCTGTAACAACTAGTAAAGGCATATTCTATACTTGACGTGGATGCTGATGCTGAGGCAGCTACCTTTGAGGATCCTAAAGGAGAGATGATCGACCCAGAGGTAACAGGCATAATCTCTCTTAGTTGTGCCACAAGCTCGTCAAATCTCTGATCAGGTGCAGGTGATGAACTCCCAGTCTGTTGTGTCTACTATGCGACCCAGGCTGAAGCAGGAAACCCATGCTTAGAATAGCAGGTTTTCTCTGAGCGGCCAGACCTGTGACAATAGGTGCACTGCTGACAGGATCGACCACCCCCTCCTCTGCCTCGATTGGGGCTTCCCCTACCACGATATGGTGTAGGGCTTCCTCTACCACGTGATATTGCCATAGCTGAAGATGTCTGAGTCTGTAAAGTGCTACCAGATGATATAGACAGTCTACTCAATCTGCGATATGCCTCCTCCATTGGAGGTATGGTAGCATCAGTGAGGATCTGGGCACGAGCTGCATCATATTCAGGATAAAGGGCTGCTAAAAAGACTCCACTCGTCACAGAATCTCTGTATGCCTTGAGTTGCTCTGTTGTAGCAGTCAAGGGAATGTAGCCATGTAACTTCTTAGGCATATCCCTCAAAGTATAGAGGGTGTGAAGGGGGCGACCATTATGCTTAGATGTGAAGATATCGTGCTGGAGCTGGAGTATCTTCGACTCATTCTTTGCTGGAGAGTATGCAGCGGCAAGAATGTCCCACATATCCTTTGCAATAGGTTGACTCAGAATATCATTGGCTATCTCCATGGATACAGTCCCGGATAGCCACATGCGAGCATACGCATCATCCGTCTCACAAGAGGCATTAGTCCCAGTCTTGTCATCTGGCTCCTTTGTCGTGAGGATATGCTTCTTGCCATTGCATTGCATCAATCTCATGAACTGCATGGCCCACAGTTCATAATTAGTTCCATCCATTTTGACGATAGGTGCTGGACCTTTAAAGGCACCCAGGGATGGGACTTCTGCTTTGTTGTCGGACATGATGACAACTATCTCCAAGACTAGGTCAGCAACAAGAACTATCGGTGTCTACACCAGCATACAGGAAAATGGTTGTGAATGTAGACTCATACCACAACTTCTTCCATTCTTTAAAGCCGCCTTTGGTTAACTATGGTATTTATAGATGATCCTTACCACCCTAGAGGTCCAAAAGAGGACCTAGATCGAGGTCGAGATGACATGTCGAGTTGACAGGGACGACGGCCTACAGCCCGAGAGGGGTCCCTCTTCACACGGCGACGGCGGGAGCACCCTAAGCATAAAACCAAATCGTGAGGGCACACGCTAGAGGCGCTAGCAGTAGGGATGAGCATGGGCCGGGCCTGGGCCGGGCCCTACAGGGCCCAGGCCCATTTATGTTTGTGGGCTTTGGGCCGGGCCTAGGCCCATTAAAATTTTTTTTGAAGGCCCAAGCCCAAGCCCAGCTCAATTATAATGGGTCGGGCCTGGGCCGGGTGGCCCATAATGTATCAAAAATCAATTGGGTTTGGACCGACCCAAAACTTATGAGTCTAGACTTGGTGGGCCCATAAACTTGGCGCACCCTCGTTTGGTTATTTTGATTGTAATATTCGTTATGAAGTATTTATTAGTTATTTAGGTCTTTATTATTTAGTTATCCTACTGTTTTGTACGGATTTGGTCATATCTATGATTCTACAGTATCTAATGGAAAGAGTTTCACAGAGATATTATAGAAACATGTGCAAATAATGGTAAACAAACAGATTGAAAATATACCTCAAGTGGATTAATTTGTCGACGTCGTCAACTCCATCATTCAATCCAGATGAATATATCAAAGTGAGAGATCGAAGTCTAGACACATTGGGCTCTATGTGGGCCAGACTATCGGGCCTAATGGGCCTAATTTTGGGCTTTTATGTGAGCCGGGCTATCGGGACTAACGGGCTGGGTCGGGCTAAGCCCGAGCCCAGCCCAATTATTAAATGGGCCTACATCTTTGGCCCAAGCCTGGCCCATAAATAATTCGAGCTCGGGCCGGTCCAGGCTATGCGGGCTGGGCTTCGGGCCGGGCTGGGCCGGCCCATCCCAATGCTCATCCCTAGCTAGCAACAGCCCACGCGCCGAGAAGGGGCACGCGAGGAGCAGCCCATGCCACGAGAAGGGAGAGGAGGCGACGATGACTGGCGGTTGCAGCCGCGTGGATGGAAGGCAGCGGCCCGCGTGGAACTAGGGTTTGGTGGAGATGGGTTAGGGTTAGGTCACATGGTTTGGTCTAGGATCGTCGCTCTGATACCATGTTGAGGGGAAAAGAAAAGTTGTATTCCATCTAACCCTAGAGCTATCTTATATAGGAGAAAAGCTCAAAGGGTAACCAGTAAATTATATAAACATGACAAAAAAATAAACAATATAGATAAAGGCAACAAAATATAAGTATCTTAACAGTTGGCAATGAATAGAGCCGTCAGATTGTCGCATTTCAGTGACATGGAAAGAGGAAAATCTATGCGAACATCTGTATGTATTGCTTGAACCCAAATCATTTCTGTGCTTGCTTGTGCCATAGCTCTATACTCATATTCAGCACTAGACCTAGCAACTACAGTTTGCTTCGTGCTTTTCCACGAGACAAGTGAATCTCCAACAAATATAGCAAATATTGTTGTGGACTTCCTATCCTTGGGGCACCCTGCATAATCTGTCTGCACATACTGAGATACTGACGGTGCCACCTCTTTTAAATAGTAGCCATGCACCTGGAGATGATTTAAGATACATTAGTATCATATGTATAGCATCCATATGTACCTGACGAGGTTGTTCCATGAACTAGCTAACCGACTGACAGCAAATGAAATATCGGATCTGATAATAGTAACATAAAGAAGCTTTCCCACTAGTTCTCTATATCTTCTCCTGTCTACCTCATCAGTATCATCATCATACAACTTCATGCTTGGATCCATGGGTGTGGCAGCAGGTCGACATCCAAGCATGCTCGTGTCACTTAGCAGATCAGTGACATATTTCCTCTGAGTCATCACCAGCTCTTGCCGATTTCTGGCAAACTCCAGTCCCATAAAGTATCTAAGGATTCCAAGGTCCTTGGTAACAAATTCGCTACCTAGAAATTCTTTTGCCCTCTTCCTTTTTTTTAAACCAACTTTTCGGGGGAGGCACGGCTCGGTGCTCGCCCCAAACTTTTTATAAAAAAGGCGAAGAAGCAAAAGAGAAAGTGATACAGAGTTAAAGGATCGAGTAGATCCCGCTGGAAACCCAAAAAGAAGACGCACTACATCAAAGATCAATCATTGGAAAGCGTAGCTGAATGCGCCAAAATATTCTCCTTGTAGAACCTTTGTCCCCTGAAAATCGTCGAGTTACGCCCCATCTATATCGCCCAAATGCACGCGAACGGACGAAGGAGCTCCCCGCGCGCCCTATCTTTATTTGACCGCAGAGAGTCCCAAAACGCCAAAGCAGAGGAAGTGTTGATCCACGGAATTCGGGCCTCCGCCCAGATGACAGTAGTGCCTGGGCAAAGGAATAAAAGGTGCTCTGAAGTCTCCAAACCGCCACCACAAAGCGCACAGTCCGTAGAATCGAACCCCGCGAAAAACCTGGCGCACCTATCGCGAGTCAATATCCTCCTGCGTCTGAACAGCCAAAGAAAGAAAACGACCCTTTCCGGGAGCTTCATACGCCAAAGAAATTTAATATCCATGCACATGAGGTCCTGTTGCGACATCTCCTGCTGCGAAATAGCCCTGAACGCCCGCCTCGTGGAGAAGACGCCATCGCGCCAAACCCAGTGATCCCGATCACCCGAAGGCCTGGGCGCATCCTTAAGCAACTCGAAGAGAGCCAGTAGGTCATCGAACCGCTGATCAGAGAGGTTACTGGCAAATGAAGGGAACCACTCATTCCCCGACCAAGAGGATGCCACCGTCGCCCGAGAATCACTCGCCAAAGCACAGAGGCGCGGGAAGGTATCACCGAGGGGGGCCACACCTGCCCACCTATCGCGCCAGAACAAGGAGTTACCATCCCCAAGCACAGGATTAAAGAGATGAAAATAGCGCCGAGTAACAGATACGATCCCACGCCAGAAGGGGGTTCTAGAGCGACGATCATCCAAATCCCGCACCATCTCCACCCCAATAGACAGCAGATCCCGCCGTATGGAAGGGAAGAAGCTGTTGGAACCATTGTTTTTAAAAACGCGCCTCGAGGCGCTGAGGCGTACGCCTCGAGGCGTTTTTCTAGGAAAAACGCCTCGAGGCTATAGCCTCATGCAGTCTCAGTGAGGCTTAAGCCTCGAGGCTTATGAGGCACGCCTCGAGGCGTAAGCCTCGAGGCGTTGCCTCGAGGCGTAGCCTCATTTATGTGCTGATTTTTTGAATTTTTTCTGCAATATTTTTTTCTTTTCTTTTTGATTGTGGGCTTTTCATCTTTCATAGACAAGTATGTTCAAGTCCTTAAGCTCACAATTCACTAAAATGCATTTTTTTAGTTTATTAAAGTATTGAGCTTATTTTTACTTTGTTATGCATGTTCTTTATATATCAACATGAACAAAAATTTGGATCTTGAGATATTAAATCTAATGCCTCTACTCTTAATATGCATCTTGTGTTACATCTAGCCCCTTTAGTAAATTTTATTCAAGACTTTAAATTTTGCAGAGAGTTACCTATTATTGTGCTTGCATATTTATATTTACTTGACTCCTTACTGATTTAGAGTCCAAAAAAGAGTGTTATATAACAACTTCGATGTTTAAACCATGATATTAGCCTTAAAATGTCATGGAGTTATGTATTTACTCATAACTATTAAATTTCTAGAACTTGAAAATTGTAATTATGGTTAATTATGATGTTTTATGAAAAAATTTCTTCCACGAATGAGGCTTACGCCTCAATACGCCTCGAGGCTTACGCCTCGAGGCAATACTGGGAAAACGCCTCGATACGCCTCACGCTTTTTAAAACCTTGGTTGGAACTTCCCCAAAGCCTATTGACCCACTTGAGAAGCAACGCGTCATTTACGCGATCAAGCCGCCGAATGCCAAGGCCGCCATCGCACTTCCTCTTAGTCACCTCCGCCCAGCCCACCAGGTGAGGGCGACGCGAAGAAGGTCCTCTTCTCCCCTAAAGAAAGCTTCGCATCAAACCCTCAAGACGCTTCGTAATCCCCACCGGTATAATCCAATTTGATAGGTAGTAGATAGGGATAGAAGCAAGAACCGACCTAATAAGAACGAGCCGACCTCCCCGAGAGAGCATGGCTGCGCTCCACCGGCGAGCCTCCTTTCCGCCTTGTCCACAACCTTGTGCCAATCACGAAGCCTAGATCTCCCCGCCCCCAGGGGCATCCCCAAATAGTCGATTGGAAGCGAGGACGGAGGAGTTCCCAGTAACAGCCCACACGCATCCGCCGAGCCCGCATCCCAAGCGAAAGGAATCACCTTGGACTTGGATTGATTAATGAGAAGTCTCGAGAGCTCGCTAAAGATTTCCAACGTCGCCGCCATCCCCCTGAGCTCCTCAATTCCACCCTCGATGAAAACAATAGTGTCGTCCGCATACTGTAAAGTTGGGACGTTCCGGTTGCCGCAAGAGAATCACATGGAAAGGCCACGATCCACCACCCGAGCCACCATCCGGGGCAGCACGTCAACCGCAATAACAAAGAGTAAGGGTGCCAAGGGGCAGCCCTGCCGCACGCCCCTTCTAGGCTGAAACCGATCCCCAACGACGCGGTCGTTCAACATAATAGAGAAAGAAGCAGTAGTAATGCCCCCTGCGCATCCATGAGATCCACAGCTTTGGAAACCCACGAGCCCGCAGCACCATCCAAAGGAATTTCCAATCTAGCGAGTCGTAAGCCTTAGCAAAGTCCACCTTCCACAGGACCCCGCGCTTCCCCCGCCTCACCCAACTCTCCACCATCTCAGAAGCCAGAGCCGTAACATCAGAAATTTGGCGACCACAGATGAAGGCAGCCTGAGAGGGCGCGATTAAGTCGTCAAGCAACGGCGCAAGCCTCCGCGTAAAAACCTTTGCCACGATCAGGTACAATGCATTGGAAATCGCAATCGGCCGAAAGTCTTCAATAGCGCGGGGAGAGGAGATCTTAGGCAACAAAATGATGAGAGCCCTATTGACATGGTCGAAGCCCGTGTTTCCTTTGCAAAATTCCAAGATAACCTCCCAAACCTCCTTCCCAACCAACTCCCAGAAGTCCTTGTAGAACGCAATGGGGAAACCGTCCGGACCTGGCGAGGCGTCACCGTTGAGATCCCAAATAGCATTCTTGACCTCCTCCAGGGAGACCTCCTTAACCAGCTCCGCACAAAGCAGGGGCGAGAGTTGCGGGGTGCCCTCCCCCGACCAGAACCAACGATTAGGAGCACGAAAAGAAACGTGAGCTTTATTTATGTCATCTCCTGTAATAAGTATATCATCGACATACATCATCAGTGTTGTAAAAGTCGTCTGATTGGCCCGACTAGTAGGTCTAGTCAGTGGAGTGGTCGACCGAGTACTGACTAATTCTGACTAGGCACACTAGTCGATCAATTTTTGCTTTTTTTATGTTTTGTTTTTTGTAAATCAAACTTATTATGATATGCTTAATGTATTATTTAAATTCAATTACTTCTTCTATTTCTTAGGATAGTATAAAAATGTAAAATCTTTGTAATATATGTATAAAAATGAGTTATATATTTTAAATAATCAAAAAATTCAAAGCTGATTAAAGTCCGACTCAATCCGATTAGTCGTCCGACTACCGATTAATCCTTAGTTAGTGACCCGACCGACCGAGTACCTACTACTGACTTTTGCAACCGTGTACACCATAATAGCAATCGTACCTCTGGATGTTCTCTGTATGAAGAGAGAATGATCTGCATTCGATCGTATTTGAACCACTGCTTCTCAAACAAATAGGATAGCTTCCGGAACCAAGCTCTCAGGCTATGCTTAAGGCCATAGATTGCCTTATAAAGTCTACACACCTGTGAACACTCCCCTTCAGCAGCAAAATCTGACGGCGGTTGCATGTAGACTTCCTCCTGAAGATCACCATACAAAAAGGCATACTTGACATCAAGTTGAATCAAAGGCCAATCTCGAACTACTGCAACTGATAAAAGAATCAGTAGGGTAGAATGACGAACAACTGAAGAAAAAGTGTCAAGATAATCCACCCCATATGTTTGAGTAAAGCATCGTGCAACCAGTCTAGCCTTGTGCCAATCAATGTTGGCGTATGCATTCTCTTTCACTGTAAATACCCATTTGCAAATCACTATAAATGCCCCAGCGGGGATCGAGACCAGACTCCAGGTACCTCTCGACTGTAGAGCCACCATCTCCTCCTCCATGGATAGACGCCACCAGCTGGGATTAGTGCAAGTCACTATAAATGCCCCAGTGAGGACCAGTACAGAAGAATAAGTAGATAGGTTGAATTGGTTTCATGATTCACCCTATATGAAGATGGTTTGTTATTAAGCATGCTCAAGCAACAGAAACTTGAGATATACTAGGCCTGACCTAGGCCAGCC
This sequence comes from Ottelia alismoides, assembly GCA_037367405.1. NCBI lineage: Eukaryota > Viridiplantae > Streptophyta > Magnoliopsida > Alismatales > Hydrocharitaceae > Ottelia > Ottelia alismoides. The sequence continues at coordinate 84,306 of JAZKJV010000126.1, forward strand.
CAATCCATTAAGAGTTGAGTCTGGGCCTGAGCTTGGGTTGCAACGCATAAAAAAAGATGAGCCCAAACCCAACCCGTAGGGCCCATGAAAATTGTCGGGCTCAGGTTGAGTCATACCAGGCCCGACCGAATGCTCATCCCTAAAATGGTCTCCTTCGAATCAGAGATAACCCAACCCAAGGTCCATTTAATTTGATGGATCATGGGTGAAATTGGGCCTAGTATGGTCTAGCCCGAGCACGGCAATTATCGTATTCCCTCCAGGCTGGGTGTTTTCATGCATTGTCGCTCAAGTCCGGGCCCAACCTGTAAGGGTATGGACTGGGCCTGGGTCGGCCCATGACCAACCACAACTCATCCCTATATATCTCAGGTTTCTGTAGCTTGAGCATGTGTAATAACAAACCAGCTTCATACAGGGTGAAACATGAAACCAACACTCACTCTATTTACTCTTTTGTAGAGTTCTGATACAAAATTTTTATACCCATTAATGACACCATTATAATTGTGGATAGGTGTGTTGGCAAATTTCAACCTAATCACTTGAGAAATCGGTCATCATTAAATATCCTAATTGAAGTTTTAAGAAAGGCCCAGAAAGTGATTAATAGCTACTGCCACTAATAAAATCCCACACTAAAATTATTCCTAGCACGAAATGTCAACCCTTGAATCACTGAATGAAAAGTTAACATTTGCAACGATATATCAACATCTTGAAGTCCTTCAAGATGTCAAGAAATATTGATTTTTAGTTATTTAAAAATGTTTATATCCAAAAGCAACCTTAACCAATTTTCCCTCAAATCAACAAGTGTTCAAACCATATCTTGAACCCGTGCATTTACTGCATGTATTTTCTTAAATGGCCATTCGTTTTCTCCAGAACATCATCTTCACATAAGGGAAAACCCAGGTTAATGTATGACTACCATCTTGTTGCAACCATATGGTTTGTGACTTTGTGTCACAGATAATAAGGACCATCATATAAAACAATGCAATACACTAAAAAAACATCACGTGAGAACATCTTTCCTTTGTTACAAATATATATCAGACTTAATTGGGTATGGGTATGGGTCTGGGTTGGGTTATAACCAGGCCTAGGCTCGTGATCAGCATACCGAGCCGGGCTCCGGGCTTACTTAAGGCCGGGCTAAGTGACCCCAGCCCAGCCCGACGTATGAAATGGATTGGATTTTGGGCCTAGGCTCACCATTAGAAGATAGGGTTCGGGCCTGAGTCAGGTTTAGTCGAACCGGGCATCAAGTTGGGTCGGAACGGCCCTGTCCAATGCTCAACCTTAACCCCAATCCAATGTTCATCCCTAAGTGGTTCTCTAGGAAAGTTTTTACGCAGAACATAATTGAGGACGCTAAAGCACTTTTGAAGCCATGGTCGTTGTGATTTGTGTTGAGTATACATCGTAGTGTCGACCAATTTTGATATACATCTCATTTTTTCTTAAAAAAAGGTACACTGTAGCCAAAGCATTGTCCTCTTTATATGTTGCATTTATTCATGTTTTCTACTTAGGTTCTTGCTCCTTCAATATCTAATGAAATATAACTCATAGGTCATCACAATCATCTCATCAATCAAGACAAGGTTCTTCATCTCATCCTGGTTGAGAACTTTGATTTCATTGATGTATGTCATAATTGGGCAAAGAAAAGCCACGTGAATTAACAAATCTAAAATCAAAACCTACTCAAGTATTCTGAGGGTTTGTGGACATAGACCAAGCACCACAATATCCTTACATTTCATGGGTAAAAGAGGTACACTGTAGCCAAAGCATTGTCCTCTTTATATGTTGCATTTATTCATGTTTTCTACTTAGGTTCTTGCTCCTTCAATATCTAATGAAATATAACTCATAGGTCATCACAATCATCTCATCAATCAAGACAAGGTTCTTCATCTCATCCTGGTTGAGAACTTTGATTTCATTGATGTATGTCATAATTGGGCAAAGAAAAGCCACGTGAATTAACAAATCTAAAATCAAAACCTACTCAAGTATTCTGAGGGTTTGTGGACATAGACCAAGCACCACAATATCCTTACATTTCATGGGTAAAAGACATGAAGAACGCCTCAAAGATGAGAGGATCAATTGGACCCCTTAAGAAGTCAAATTGACCAAGGGATGCCAGCAAGCATGTGGAAGCAAGCATGTGGATGCAAGCCGAAAGATGATGGGCGTATAGCCCTTTTCCGTGTCGTTTGGTGAAGAGGCTGATTGTTAAGGCAGCAATGAAGATGCAACGTTAATGACTGGTTAAGGGGTAGCACGAACAATGAGGAGTCACTGTTCCCAATGTGTAGGCAGCATGATGATGACGTCAACGAAGGAGTTATGGTCTCAAACATGGTTCAAAATTATGATGTAAGACCGACAATATAATACCATGTATAATAATAGACTGCAATGTTTTATTTTGCCGTATACAATGGAGAGCCAAAAAATAATGACATAAGAGAATCAAAACAAAAATTGCTATAGAAAACAGTACGTGGAACATAAAAAACTATCGCCACACTGTAAACATGATGTAATTAGAATTTAGTGTGTTATTGCAGTGTTCGACAGAGGTAGACATTTAAAAAATACATTATGTTAGTGATCCGCAGTCATACTTCTAGGATTCACAGCAAAAGGATTTCATTAAAGTTGCACCCCCTGAAAACTGTCAACATCAAAACAAAAGCAGCTGATGAGTTGGTTCTTAAATAATGAACTGTTAGCTATTGCCAAAAAATCGATGACTACGTAGTCAAATTTCTCTTCGGAATACTATATTCAACTACAGGATTACCAAACAGCAACATAATGGCAAGAGATGCTACAATTAATAAATAGTCATTGGAAATATTTACATAAGATCGATTTCCATAAGCAAACTCGGGATCATCAGGATGACATATAAGATTAGGAGTTCAAATTTATATAGTAAAAATGAGCAAGACATCATGTAAAATCATTCTGTAAAGTTAATCCCTAAGGTAATGAAAGGAGTTACTTCTATGTAATTCCAAAGAGCAATATAATTTGACGATGATATTCATTGGGGAAAACTTACAACCATTGATTTGTTAATAGGTTGTACCTGTGAATGCATATTCTTATTCCATGGAGCATTTTTGCCCGTCTGAAGAATGCTCCAAATACAGTTGCACTTTCAAAGGTTTGCTGTCCATCGACTTTAATGGAATAATTTCTGGAGGCAACTGCCACTGCTTTGTGTCAGTTGGTATCCACAGTGCTGTGTCCTGGCTGGTACCTTCCACATCAGGAAGAGTATGGAAATATGCTGTTATTTCCCATGCACACCCTGACATGTCATCAGCATTTTAGTCAAACATGGGAGCCTTCAAATCGAAATTTGGAAGCTAAGCAAAGCAAGAAGCAATGGCAGATACAAGTTGGATTAATACCATCTGGAAGAGGTTTTGTAAGGGGTGTAGATACCGTTAACTTAACCAAGAAGGACCTGAGAGCAAACTCCAAATCATTTTCTTCCACCTTCGCTCTATATTTTTGATCTACAAATAGCTTGAAGACAAATTTCTCCAGAGGAATCTGGTCTTTATCATAAAATATAACCACCACCCTCTCAATCAACCCCTATATGAGAAAAAATCCTGATTAATAAACATTTTCTAAAAGCTAATGAATGTCTATTTGAGGTGGACCGTCATCCAAATTTCAACAATAACCACTAAACTACAAGTACATGATAACACAGTTCACACCAATCATTCCACAAACACCTACGACCTTCACAAATAAGTGAGGATCATGATGTAGTGATTAGAATACAGCTGCTATGAAAGTGAAAAGACAAGGGAGAATCGCTCCAACACAGATGTCCAAACCAATCACTATAAGCATGTGAAAAGAGTGTAGCAATGTTAAAACCCTGATAACTGTTGAAAATTTGCTAGAGAGACAAGTATACACCAAACTGTCCAGATAGGTAAGAGGATAAGAATTCGCTTAAACAATCTAGGCAATTTTTGAAGTGTCAGTGAACAGCCAATTATAAAATGCAACCAACAAATGTATTTATTGATATTGCCGTGCTGGGAGATCACTCATCACTATAGGAGATGCGAGCAATTACTGTGCCTCGTGTTGAGCACATTTGTTAGATGCTGTAGTAGCTAAATACTGTAACTAGGGGGGAAAAGCGAGTACTGTATGTATATCGATTTAGTAATAACCGACCCCTTGTTTTTGCTCGTGATAATAATAGCATTCCAATCTGTAGCACCTTCCTTTGGACTGAGCCCACAATCTCGTTTTACGGAAATATGTCAAGTTTTTTATAACTGGGAAAATTAAATGACGGACTGATGAAGCTTGGATGCATCACAATCACATCTAAACCAAGGTCGCAAACATGGGATTCATTTGAAAACAGCCCATCATTATCAATTAAAATGACCAGTGGAATTATACCTTTAGGAGGAAAGGTTGGAGTGAGGAAACAGCAGAGTGGATATATGCAGCAAGCTGTGGATGGCGAGCCCTCTGAACCACAACATTCATGTACCTCCTCCTTTCAAATGCACCTTCATTATATTTATAGATTTTGTTAGTTCCCATATCAGAATGCAAGCGAGACATAATGAAACATGACAAACTAAAGTAAGAGAGAGGAAATGTGGGCAAGTTGGAGATTAATTTGAAGAGTAGGTACAAACCACATGGATAAATGGCTTTGAGGAAAACAATAGAGGTTATGGCCACCTCTAAAAACTCCATTAGTATCCGTGTTGTCTCCTCTGCAAGATAATAATAATCACTTTTTAGATGTGAGACATCAACAAATTAGATATTGACCGTTGTGAGTAAGTAATTTTAGCCCAAAGTTGAGAACAAAGAATTGCTAGTATTTTCTTTTGCTTGGCTAAAATTAGCATTTCTCAGAATAAATAAAATATGAATGCTAACCTTGAGGAGATGGAGCTCGGGATGAATTTCTTCGCACCATTCTGTCCATGAATCATTATCACACTTTCTAGTCTGATCGATGGCCTCAGTGGATCGATTTATGCGAAATGTGCACAGTGATGCAAACAAAATTGTATATCAACTACTCAATCTTGTCAAGTATCCTTCCTCGCTGCCCCATCCCTAGCATGACTACATCCATGACTCGGAATAAATGGGTTGTGTTAGGTGGGAGGTTCTCTCTGTTTGTTCTGTCAAGATTGTATCAGGGTTACTCAAATTCAATACTCATAAGTTGGATTTCTATTTTCTAGCACTAAGAAACAACTGTGGACATCATTTCCACAACAGGAGGGAGATCTGCACTTGCTCCTGTGAGGAAAAGAAAAATCAGATTTATATGGTCGTTATGATAAGAAAACATTTACTAAGTACCTAACTATGTATAATAAGCTATTAGCATGATAAGGGTATACTATTGTCTAACTTTACAGACTTATGAGCATAGATATATTTATCATGAATCTCCCAAAGAAATCATGCCATATAGAAACAGTCATAACCACAGTGACATAGAATTTGCTCTTATATTTCACCTCTCTCAGCTATATTTTTCATTTTCTCTTGATGTGCACCCATGTGTGGATGTATCTTTGCCTCAAGTTTTTGTTAACAAATCCTTGATAGTCAACAACATGAGAAAGCTTATTTCCTTATTGATTGTTGCTTTGATTTCTATAATCAACTAACATGCACCAAATCATTAGCACAAGCCCTAAACCATTTGTTTGGAAAAATGACAGGAAATAATAGGCTGAAATGTTGTTAGGAATTTCTCAAGCACCAATTATTTGACCTATATAAACAGATATCAGTGGATATTATTGTTGTACTAAAATCAAGGTTCAGAAATGCAGTATGTGATATTGTTTAGCCACACAGCCCAAGATGAATATGCGAATGCAGGCAACTGGTCGAGACTCCAGGTTCCATGCAGAGTAATATTTAAAAAAAAACAAATTATCAACTCTAGTTCTTTTTACCATTGGTAACATTTTCCTTGTATGTGGTGTTAAGATTAATAGAACACAGTATACGCTTTAGGAAGTTGGTGGAGGAATTTAGGTCCATGGAAGGGCCCTTGGCTGGCCAGGATTACTGGTGTGGGGAGGATGGTTTCTTCTCGGTTAAGAAGGCAAATAAGGCATTGTCTATACCTCAATGTCCATTGACATTGGTCATGGTGATTTTCCGGAGTCCCAAGGCGTCTCTCAGGGTGAAAGTGTTCCTTCACTTGTTGAGGCCTGGTCGGACACATATGGCTAAAGTCACCCATGACATTTATGTGGCATGCACTCTGTGTAATAATACTCAAAGGATATTGAACATTTGTTTTTTAATTGTGATCATGCCAAGAGGATCTAGAGAGAGGTGGGTATTGATTTGGTCATTAATTCAGTAGTCGGATAGGAAGTCACTTAACACTGCCCGCTTTAGATCGGCAAGAGATCAGTTGAAGCATCTTATTCTATTGTGGGCAATCTGGTTCATGCATAATGTGGTTATCTTTAAGAGAGGTTCTATGCCGAGAATGTTGAACTTGACATCAAGGCACATTGTAAGTTTTGGATTGTGTAAATGATGTTTTATTAATAAATTTCTTGGGAGGAGGGCACCAAACTCACGCCCTCTTAATCAGCTATTACCCGAGCGACCAGCCCATATTTTTATAGGCAGGTCTTGCAACTTCCAGATATCATCAAAGTGGATTGTAATCTCTTATTTCCAATAACTCTATCATCCATAAACCTCTATTATATTCTTCAGATGAGGTGATAGTTGCATCAAAAGAGTAAAAATAATACTCTATTGTCGTCTAAGTGCCCTGATTTACATGTACATTTGTCTCCTTCCAACATTTGTATTAGCTTGTAAGTGATACTCACAAAATCTCAATAAGTTTTCCAAGCAAAGCCTCGTGTATGTTATTACTTTAGCTATTGGGAACACATCTCGAATCAGTGCACATATACCAAATTTAACTCAAAGGAAATCAGAGAAGAGACTACAGCATTAATGTTCAATACTCATCAGAATCTAATACAAAATAGTTTGTGCGATGATGCAAAGCCTTAACGACTTGTGAGATTATCACGTAACCCTAAGACGAGCACCACCAAATCCAATCAATTTCTCCCATCCCAAATCCGAAGAAGAAACAAAAGCATCAAACTTGGAGGACTAGTGTCGCGATCCCCTCATCCTCGAGCCTGATAATGACGAACGTGATCCTGACGTGGGAGCCCTTGCCGAAAAAATCGGGGTGCCGGAGGCGGAAGGGCTGCGGCAAGAGCTTGAAGATGGCAATGAAGGAGAAGGTGGGGAGACCGTGGAAGCCCTAGTCGTGAAAATCCCAAGTGTGTGAGGACGGCAGGATCACCAACAGCTTTAAATATGTTTTCATTGATCACTGCATTTTTTTATTGAGTACCAATGAAATTAAGATCAAAATAGTCAGGGTTGATCCAGTATCTATTTGTCATGGATATTTTCAACACTCCCCAAACTTACGGATATTTTGGATAACCCTACCAAATTGGATCATCACATTTTTCAGTTTGAAAGAATAACCGTATGCTGAATTTCACTAAAAAAAACAAGTAAATAATGCATGTATAAATATAAATGAAAGTATAAGTAACATCAACTGCGAACAAAGTTAAGAAAAGAGAGAACTGAACAACAAATGATTGGTCAAATCATAGAACAATAATATCATCGGATTAGGGGAAAATAAAAAAGACAATGAGGAATATATGTTAATAATCAACCATCTCCTTTAATTCAGCAAGCTTCTTGAGAAATCTTTTTATTGGCTTCTTTGAGAAGCCACTTTTAAGTTGGCTTCTTTGGGAAGTTATTGTTGGCTTCCTTGAGAAGTCATCACTTGTTCTAATGTACTCCAAGAAGAAAAAGAGAGCTACCAAGTATATTTGAGAAGAAAGCATAGAGAGCTTGAGTGATGTAGAGTTAGACAGTATACATGAGTGTATCTATGTGAAGTGGTCTATATTTTGGGGTGTTATATTGTATAATGGTGTATTATTAATGTATGTTTTAATGTATCATTATATTTGTTCGTGTAATCTGATTCCGACAACATAAACAAGTCAAGCACAAGCAATACTAATCGCATAGAAGAACAAATGATAAGAGACATAAGAGTTGTTTATCAGAACCATTGAAAGAGAGCGAGTGGGATCAATAGATAGAGAAGGAAGGGAGTAGAGCAAGCTCACCTCGTCATAATTATGTATGCATTCTTTGTGAGTGAGCGCTCCTCCTCTTTTATGGTGAAGGAAGGCCGGACATAGAGGGTGGAACTTTAACTAATGATTTCAATCTTTGTCTACACGTTGAGTAGTCAATACACATTGATCTCATTTAAGCTGTCAAAACTCGTATAATTTATTTCTGAACGGGTTTGGATTTTAAACTTGCTACACAAACAGGAAGGGACATGATCAATAGAACCTGGTAGGATCCGTGATGGGATTGCGGTGCCCATTCGTAACTAGTTCCAAAAAGATTCCACTGTGCTGGAGGGCCATGTCCGCTAGTTCACATAAATCCACATAAGTTATCATGGACGAGCCACATGCATGGGTATCCACTGAGTATAGGGGTAATTGCTAAGAATCGCTCATTTAATAAATGAGTGGATTTTAATAAAGTAAAGCTTTATAAATGGGTACAAGTTTGATAATATTGATACCCTTCTCAAAGACGATTCTCAAAGCCGAACCATTATTGGATCTGACCTCGTGCCCATTCTATCTAAGAAAAAGAAAAGAAATCTGACTTTGTATCAAGGGTCGCGGATGTGCACTTATTTGTTCACACTAGGTTACATCATGTTTTTAACATGTAATTTTCTTATTTTTATGATTCCTTTTTATTCCACTATATTGCATCTCTTATGACATTGTATCATATTTGACTCGTCCCCCTATATATATATATATATATATTCCACGGAAGGTCTATTACAACCAACAATCATAAACTACAACAAAATTATATCAAGGTAACGAATAATTTACTATTCGATGTTACACTTAGTTAAATATATAACAATGAATATTATTCATTGCTTTATTCTTTAAATTCACAACACATCTTCTGCTATATACTTAGCAACGAATCATATATATGTTGACTTTATCCTTCTAATCATCATTAAATTTTACAATTATTGATATGAATTTCAACGCATAAGTCAACAGAAAATTTTTTATTATATAGACCTTTAAAGATGGATATGACATTTTGCTAGTTAAAAAAACAAAAAATAAGTTGGAAACAAAAAATATCCATTGTTATATCTTTTACATTGACAGATATGTCAACAAATATTTATGATATTTTTCTAGTTACAAGAACAAAAAAATAAGTTAGGAACAGAAAATATTTTGTTGTTATATCTTTAATATTGAAAAATATGGCAATGAATATTTAAATTATTTGTTGTTGTAGGTCAATTTTGTTATAGAGATATCTAGATGTTTATTTTAAAGAACGTTGAGATATATTCTTTCAAATACAACTTTTAAATAACATGCGATAGGGCTCAACTATCTTGGTTCTCAAATATGTATATAGAGAGAGAGAGGGCTTATCCAGTGAGCCATGTGCTCATTTAAGTTTTTTTAAGCATGTGTGATCATCTGTGTGATGATGATCTTGCGGTTCTGAGTAAAATTGATTAATTTCCAAATTTAGCGCTAAGAATGAGTTGCCATAATCACTCCCTGTATGTTACTCGCAATTTAATTCCCTTTTTTGAGCTGCAATTGTGTATTCATTAATTATCGCATTATTTTTTCCAAAAAAAACATGAGAATCTCCTCCTTCCTTCGGTGACAATCAAAATACGCTTCACGTTGACCTACTGAAATAAACAGAGTTACTTTTCATATATATTTTTTATACAAAGTTACTGATTCTATTGCAAACATTACTGAAATAAATACAATGTTACTTTTCATGTATGTTTTTATTCGTAAAAAAATAATGATAACATTTGTATAAGTTACTTGCTATTTGTTGGTTGTTACTTGTCTTTCGATCATTCTTACTAATAATACTTGTACAAAGTTAATAATGTCAATACAGCAATTACTGATTACAAATGTCCACATTACTGAACTCATTGCAATTATTACTGAAGTTGTAGTAACTATTGTCCATACAATAATTACTGAATAGATAAATTACTAATGTCCATACAATAATTACTTATTACAAATGTTCATATTACTAAACTCATTCTGATTGTTACTGAAGATATAGTTACTTAGGACTTCTGAATAATTGCTAGATAATTGAGTTGGAATATTACTGAAGTTATACGGATAATTAGTGAATATTCATGTCCATGTTACTGACTCATTGTGATTAGTTACTGAAATTAAAATTACACATCAATTATTTATTTGGTAAATGCATTTGTTAATTACCATTTTTATTAGGTACAGGATGATTTTTTCTCAATATTATTGTCAAATATGTTCTTCTCACTTCTTTAGTCAATAAGTATGCAACAATCATCAATACTTCTTATTTTTTTTCTTCCACGAAACATAAGTGTCCGGACATCTGGCATACCTGAAATAATAAATTGTCAGTAGCATATGTAAAATGAATCAATAACTATGTAAAAGAAATATATAAATGAAAAGTAAGAATTGTATTTATAATAGTAACTCAATGAGAAGCATAGGTAATTTGATGAGCTACTTAAGTAACTTACTGAATTGAGATTAGTAAGATAAACTTCAGAATTCATATCAGTAAGAATTCACTATTTCGAAAGTAAGTAGATTCATTTTTGCGAAAAAAATCAGTAACTTTTAATTCTATATCAGTAACTAATTGCAAAGTACAAGTACATATTCATGTTACTTGGGTAACTTGTAGTAGATTCATTTTTACGAAAAAATCAGTAACTGTTAATTCTATATCAGTAATTTATTGCAAAGTACAAGTAAATATTCAAGTTACTTAGGTAACTTGTAGAATTTTTATCGGTGATAATGAATGTAAGAGCAGAGACTTAGTATATCGTCAAAGTAACATATGAAAAGTAACAATTCTGTTAGTAATAGTAACATAATATATCTTATAAGTAAATTAAGTAAATATATCATTAACTCAGTATATCTTCAAAGTAACACATTAAAAGTAACAATTGTGTTAGCAATAGTAATATAAAATATCTTATAAGTAAGTGACGTAAATACATCAGTAACTCAGTATTTTTTCAAAGTAATGCATGAACAATAACAACTATGTTTACTGTAACTTTTTATTATGTGAAATCAAAATACCTTCAATAAAAAAATAATTAGAACTATATATCGTATATCAAAATGAATAAAAATTGATATTGTAAACACCACTTTCTCATATATCAATCATACTTCTCGAATAAATATTGCTTACGATCAAAAATATGCAGTATTCATAAAATAAAAATTACTGAATTAATCATCTCACTCGTTTTGATCCCAAAGCAAACACTGCTAATAAAATCAAAATATCATTAAAACAACAAAATTATGATAGAAATAAGCGATTAAATCATGAAATCGAATCACATATCTCTCATCTTGCGTTGGAACGAAACAAATGCCTTGCATTGGAATGAAACGATAGGTTTTAGCAACCATATATATGTGCCTTCCACTTTCCAGAAATGTAAAGTTATTTTTAGAAATGATCAATTTCCGATTTTGTTATATTTCCATACGAAAATCGGTTCCTATTTTTTGGGGAATGAATCTTGTGGTTAGACGGCTACAATTAGGTGCTCAATCCAACTCTAATGTGCACAGGGTCCATTGGATAAACATCATATATATATATATGTGCATTTGAATGAAAGCGTCGAGATTGATACTCGTGGGTCATGGCCTAGTTTCTTTTTTAAAAAAAAATGGACTTACATCGATGTTCAAATGTTAACAAAGGTTTATCTATCTCGACATTTGAGCATGACATAGCTTAGAATAGAATCATTGTCCTTGCCATTCATTTTTTCCCTAATGGATATACAATATCGACCAAATATTCTTGTATTGTTTAGTCGAATAACTCCCTCATACTTTTCATCCTCACAGTTTCTATTTCCATCCATGCATCTTTCACCTCTCCCGCATTCCTCTCTTCCTCTTATGGTGAGATCCTCCGATAAACTCCACTTTGAAGATCTTCCCCTAGGTCTAGGCTACCATCTTCAACAACTTCCTCTTCAGTGATCCCCACTCTCGCAACCTCTTCGCTGGCCCCTCTTTGACAGTATCCTCCACTCTAGTGATCTCCTCTTCGAAAACCTCCTTCAATTCGTCGGAGTCGACTAATCACAATTGAGAGATGGCCTTTTTGTTATGTTGCAGCCTAAGCTAACATTCAAACGTCGACTAAACATGGTTTAAGTTGATGTTTATAAATATCACGCAAACGTATTTGATGTTGATGTTTTTAAACGATCATACAGTCTCTATTTTGAAATCTTAGACATCAACCAAATTTAGACGTTATAAGATAATGTCAACCTAGATACGTGTCGAAGAGGCTTGTTTGATGCATCGCCTAGACATTTTAAAATGTAGGGCTAAGGATGGATCGATGCCGGGGATAGTTGTATTTACATTAATGTAATTAGATTTTAATTCGTAAACTTATGGAAGTACATTTGAAAACTTAATTGGCTTCAATTGGAAAGCCAACGACTTGGAGGAGAAGTAGGAAATTCCTAGATTTAAAATAAAGGTCAGTTTGAGTGGAGTTTTAGTACGACCAAATATGATTACCCCATTCAAATTTAAAACAAAATTCATATTGTATGAATCACCCCCCACATATCTGAACATGGAATTTCATTATACTTCTAGATATGTCATAGACACATGATCATTAATTATAAACTGCAGATCTGAACCGGTAATACAAGTTTAATATTTGCTTCTTGCGTTAATAGCTTGATGCTAATACTATGAAATTTCTGTAATTGGAACTTAATCATCTTACAATCAGGATAGAGGAAAGGTACAACAATTACAATCCCAAGCCGTTATAAACATAAACTTTTTTAGGCTAATGGTTTAAAAATATTAGTTGAACTAACCTTATCATCAAAAGTATACATGATGTTCTATACTATATAAATACTATACGAATCTATACTTCCAACCATACTGTGCTAATACCGATAATAATAGTTACATATATAGATAATAGACTACATGATGGAACGTATGCCCTAATTGAAAACCTCGACTAAAGGCATCCATTGTTGTATCCCTTTTATTAGAAAAAATAGGTTTATTTCAAATCTATGTTCGAGTTCGGTTCGACTTGTGGGAATGGTAAAACCAATCATCACTACAAGGAAAATAAGTTGTGGCTATAGAATTATACCCACGGATGTGGGGCTTGTGGCCACAGAATTGGGCTCTGGTCACAACACGTCGTAACCAATAGCCGTAGCTACAAGTCTCGTCGCGAGAATTCTCTAACCACGAATATGTCGTGGCCACTACAAGTGGCCACAGAACTTGTCGTGGTCACAACTCTTGTATGAAGACTTTGGCCACGGAATTATAGCTACGAGAAACCAGTGGCCACGGAATTATCGTGACCACAAGTTTCCCTAACCACATTCCGTGGCTACAGCTCATTTTTCTTGTAGTGCATTTTGTAATGCAAAATGGAAAGTTGTTAATCGAACCGAATTGTAATGGACGAACCTATGTTCGAGTTCAGTTCAATAAAAATGTTCGAGTTCGATTTGATAAGAAAGTTCGAGAGGATATGTTCGAGTTCGTTTAGAAAACGGACGTTCGAGTTCAGTTCATTAATAATTCGTTAACTATTTAAGTTAACTTAAACTTATTTATATGAACAAGTTCAAAATTGGAGATCGATACTAAGGTTCAATGAGCAGTAAAAATTTGAAGTAGATATTTCATAGGAAGTGTGGACACTTTGGAATCGCCCACAACCATGTTTATTGAAGAGTCTTCCTTAGAATCCATATACAGTATCCCATGATGGAAAAGGAGAGGATTGCGGTCTGAGAGTAGGAAGAGAATGGACCATGGAGAAGGTAGAAGGGGGGAAGCGGAAGATGATAAGGGGAAGGTAGAAGGAGATGTCATGGAGCAACTTGGACGCCATCAAGTCCTTTCTTATTACGTACTGTACTATTCATCTCAATAAGTACCATTTATTCCATATTTTCAATAACCAACGAGAAGCAAACGTAACTAAGAGATCCCACCTCAGTCTCACCAAACCAAACGACAATACGAAGTTAACCCTATTATTCCTTATGGCAAATTCTTTTCGAAAATAAAAGAAAAGATAATCCGGAGTTTCTCCTTTTATCTGGGATTTTTTCTTATTCCTATAATAATTGTTCTCGTTCCTTATTCCTTAACTATTCCTTAAATAGGTATTCTCCCTCCTTTGAACACCGATTACTCTGGAAAGAAAATGAGTGGATTGATAATTCCAGAGGTTATAGAGTTCTCTTATATAAAGAGGAGAAATCTTGCAGTAAGCTAAAAAAAATACAAATTTACTCTCGACAATTGATATTTATCCTCTTTTAGCACTACATATTCGACAATAACTGCCACTTTTTTATCACGATAATTATTACTTAGTTCACACAAACTAGCACTTATACCACAACCAAAAAATAACAAAGAAACAAGGAATAGTAATAAAGTCTCATATTCCACTTCTAAATCATCAACAAAAAAAAAGATAAAGACGGAATATACCCTCTTATTTAAAGATGCAAATGGATATGAATATATCCGTATCTGATCAACCACTGTATCTGTTTTATACTGATTTTGATATACATATCTGTATCCATTTTAAAATGAATACATATATAGATATCATATTGATAACAACAAACATTTGTATCCATATATCCATTTTCATATATAAACATATTTATAGATTTATTTTTAACGATATACATATCATAATTTTACATCTTCTTTCACCATATTCAATATAATTATTATGACTTAAGCATATTTAGTATATCTATATCACGTGCATTCGAATATTTGAACTAATCTATTGAGCATTTGTAATATTATTCATAGGCGATCATTATCCGTTTTAATAATATAATTTTCGTATCCATCAATATATATTTCTGCATCTATATTTGTATTTAAAAATGAATAAAGATATAATAACACTTATATCCACATCCGTCCGTTCGCATCCCTACTTTAATTCATTATTCATTCATTCGAAAAAAACAAGGTCCAAGCAAATGGGCCCTAATAAAGAATACACACTAGATCTCTCACTAACTGCAGTTGATTAATCTTGAAAAAATAGTTGAACTACACGAGACCCCAATGGAGCCAAAAAGTTGTTTATCAGTATCTCTGACCACCCTACGTAACAAAAGCTTACTGAGTCAAATGGCTCGTAGCGTTTTCCTCAGTAGAGGGCGCATTGAAAACAAACATCACATGCCACGTAGAGAGTCATATCGACAAACTTAGGTCAATCCATAATTAGGTGCAAGCCAAACACAAAATAGAGCACAAATCATTTGTTACAAACGCAGGAACGTTGATACATACCAGTACTCAATCTCCATCAAAAGGACCATTCACCAGTTAAAGAAAAGCTCAAGTAGATGGGGCTCGAACCTCAACTGCTCAAAACAGCATACAGCTTTTCATAGATTAATAAGATGAACAGAAAAATACGCATACATTTTGGGCAAATGGCCAAGAGCTAGCCATTCCTGGATTAAAATACAACATCCCTTAGATTATAGAGCCGAAAATCAGACTAAAAAGACAGCATTTTAATTGTCATTGGAAAATAAAAACCGCACCAGAATTTCAGCTGCCTTGTCTAATATTTTTTGGAGGGTGACTTTAAGCCTCGCATACCCTACAAATTTCAGATTTTGCTGTGAAGTTACTCCATATCATCACCTGCAGATTCCTTGACATCAACAGTAAAACTGTATTCTTGGTCACACCCGAGGTACGAGTCGCACATGAAGTAAATCATATATGACTTCCTGCCGACATCAGACGAAGCACTGAAATCCAACTTAACCTTGGTCTTTCGCTGAAGTGCAACCCTTTTAATGGCAAGTAGCTGATTACTTGCAGAATCGCCGACCACAAGCCACCAACCCTCCTCCTTGGTTTTTGGGTATCTCGGAGCATCAACAGGTCCAACCTCTGATCGACCTTCCATATCACGTTCCAAAGTGACCAACAATGTAACATTTTCACCAGCCCTAACATCGTCGTTGTCCAGCACTTCATACGTCATGTCAATATTGGGGAACCTGTTGCAAAACCGAGCAATGTCCAGCAGCTGTGAATCTGTCATCTCGAGCAGCTCACGCCTCTCATCATCCTCCATTTCAACCAGATCAAAGATGGTTTCAATATTCCTGCCAGGGTTCTCCTGGCATTTCCTCGCCAGCTCTTTGGTGAAGTGAGGGAGCTGCAGAAGGATAGAGTCTCGATCCCACATTCCTTGAGTCACCATCTGGCTGAGCTCCATTGCATTAAGAGCCAAGTTGAGCCACCCATTGCTGGATATGACATCGACCATCGCCTGAACAAGCCTCAAGGCAGAAAGGAGAACTTCTCGTTGGTCAACAGCTAGGTTTCCGACAACATTGTGCCGTGAAAAATGAGCCTGTAATAGAGCATTTGCCTTGACATGAGGATCAGTGCACTTGGGATTATCAAATGAGAACCTCTGATGATTAATGAGCTTTCTGATCAACTCTTCCTCTCCTGGTCGAATTGGAAGCTGAGCATATTCAGAAGCCGAAGACAGGATATCGAGGAGGCCTTTCATCTTTGTTTTTGGTGCAAGTGATGAACTGAAACGTTCAATTGTCGTATAGCTGATATAGTAATATGATGCTATCATGCCTAGGTTAAGAGGTGAAAGATACATATCTTCCTCAATGGCCACACATTTGCTCGCTTCCAGATCACCCAATGCGCTCTCAATTAGCTCAGACAAATGATCTGAAAGATGCCTGTGGCTGACACCCTGAAGATTGTAGTAATTGGGATTTTTAGTGAGTCTCCTGTACATGAAAGTCCAAGTGATGTAGTCTACGGCATCCTGTTTATTCTCAATCTCTCCAACTACAACCTCAGCATTTAAGTTGTCGTGCAGATAATGATGGAGGTGACTTTCCACTGGGAAGGCCTCGTACAGAAACTTCTTGTAGTATTCTTTCCTTGGAGCGTGACATAGGATCACACATTTTCCAGAATTATCAACAAGGGGTCTGCTGGCGTGTCCCATCATCTGCAACAGATCAGTAATTGGATAATCCGTGTGAGCATTTTCTCGCCCATCATAATACTGAGTACCCATAACCACAACCAAGTGGGCCAACAAAGGTGTTCCCCAGCACAAAGAGCTACTTGCTACGCACACCTGAATCCAACCAGAATGAAACAGGCTTACAACAACATCCTGATCATTTTTGCAAAGGCCTTCATGCAAATAAGCAACACCATGCCTAAGCGTAGCACTTAGTGTCGGTTCTTTAATTTGGGAGACAAAATTCTCCAGTTCTTCTTCCGGTCCAAGTAGAAACATGGGCCTTTTACTACTATCTGCACTTGAATAAGTGACCAGATCAAGTGCTGTCAACCTCGCATGCTTTCTAGTAGGAACAAATACAAGGGCGGGTTTTCCATTTTTAGCATGCTGTACAATTGCAGTGTAAGTTGGCTTGGTCATTGCTTGCATCCTGGCTTCAAAATTAGCAATGTCAACTCCTTGAATATGGATCTCAAGTGGCACTGGGCGTACTCCAGGTGGAAAATTGAAAAGGCCGTGAGAAGTAGCATCGATCCAGTCACCAAGGTCCTTGGCATTTGCAAGTGAAGTTGAGAGAGCAACTATGCGTATCTTACTCTCAACACGGCTAGAGATGCGCCGCATCCTAGAAACTATTATCTCCAAGACTGGACCTCCTTGACCACCAATCAAGTGAAGCTCGTCAACAATAAATAGGCTGACCTGTTGTACTTGTTTTCTTTGCTTCCACCTACGGGATAGAGCGTCCCACTTCTCGGGAGTACTGATCACAATATGCCCCTTCTCCAGTAATTTCAGATCAGTTGTAGTCTCTCCTGTTAGTTCTACAACACGCAAGCCTAATCCTGCACCAAATTTCTTTTGCCAATCATGCAATCTTTCCTTAGCAAGAGCTTCAACAGGAGCAACATAAACAACATGCATATTCTCAGCTCCCTTCTGATGATTCCGCAACAAAGCAAACTCTGCACAGATGGTCTTCCCACTTCCTGTTGGAGCTGCGACCAGAACATTATCATCAGAATTGTAAAGAACAGTAAACACCTGTGTCTGAATGGGATTGAAGTGCTTGAAATCCCTTTCATATAAAGCTTCATAAGAAGGATTTCTTAAAGCGGTCACAGGAAGAGGTTGCAAATCTAGAAGTTCAGTCGGGGGAGGGTACTTTTCCGGTAAAATCAGGTGGCGGAACGAAACCGGCAGAAGCGTCTGTGACCCAAGCCACCTGTCAGATACAACACGGATGAAATACTGAGGTGGCAATGGCTCATATATGGGAACTGTGAAATTCAAGTAGTGATCTTCCTCAACATATTGTTTCTTCAATATGAAGTATTCGTGATGCAGAATATATTCACCATCATTATCCTCCACAATGACCCAAAATGGCTCCACATAACCATGCACTTTATCTTCCCACTGAAAATCTGGCGTTACTGTCAGGTCAATTCTTAAAATGGTGCGAGTTATTGGTTGAACATGAGCAGCAAGATTGAGCTTCGGCAATTGATGAATATTTCTATGAAGTAGCCTCCCCATTTTAGGGTAACGAATCAGTTCTCCAATTTCCTGGGACGTAAGATCGTAATATCTTTCCCAAGCCAGATCCTTTTTCTCCATTTTCATCAAGATTTCATTTGGTATCCCACTAAATTGACGCAATGGCGTTTGCACGTTCCACATTCTCTTGTTGACCATCTTGCATAAGGTCAAGGCCCTTTCAGCAAGCTGAGCCCATCCCCTTTTCAAGACAATCTCAAAAAGTGCTCGTAAAAGCCGTCCTGCACTCTGGAAAAATAAATCAAATAATCCAAACATAAGCAAATTCTTTATCTGCAAGATAATTACACAAGAACTAAAATATTTTTAATGAAAATAAAAATCACGTACTTGCACAATGAAAACCATATCAGAGGACAAAGAAAGTCCCTCAAGTTTCAGCTTTGATATGTATGCCTGCAAGAGAACATTAATCTTGGCACTTGGTTCTTCCAGACTTTCTTTAACAGGAATGGGAACACGTTCCAAAAGCTTCGCTAACTCCATTTTCTCATCTTGCCTGACAGTTACATACTTAAATTCTTCACTGAGAGAGAATAATCTGCACAACTCAATATCACCCATAGTTGGCTTCAGATATTCATTGTATGTGGATATTGAACTATGAGTTATATAGTAATAACTTGCAATTCTTCCGAGATCAGTTACTTGAAAGTAACCACTTTTTCTATCGTACTTGATTAAATTATTTTTGTCTAAGATGTTCGCTGCAGTATGTACCTACATACAACATTTAGCAATTAGAATTGCCTAAAAGAGCGGCAAAGGAATATAAAGCATATAGATCTTAAAAAACCCAGGCCAACACTAAAAGATTATGCAGGTTTACTCCCGATCCATTGTGTATGAAACAAATATTATAATGGGACCAATGAAAGAGTCTAACCATAGAAATGCATATGGAAAGAATGCCAAAGAATAGAAAGTTGACAAATTCATCACATAACCATAGTATAACAAAGATCACGCTGTGTGATTCTAATGTTCCAGCCGTTGGATTCTAAAGCCCTCACAAGGCTGGTTTTCAACAACTGGCTATTGCCGCCCTAGGATTACGAATCAATTAACAATGGAAGATTTTTTATGCTATGCTTTATGTGTTGAATGTAACTTTGGAAGAGATTCAAAGTGATAACCTTCAGTCCTGATATGTGCTCATGAATTCTAGTAGATGTCAGAACTATTCATCAAGCCCTTCCAGAAAAAGAAAACCTTGTGTATACACTTCCAGAAAAGGTGTCGTCACTGTGTATCTTCCACATCAAGCCCTTCCATAAAAGGGAAACCTTCATGACAAATCAACTTCTTCTTAAGGAATCAAACTTAGCACAAACAAGGAGTGATGCATAGTGATTTTGGTGGTTTGGGTTTTTTTCCACCTCGTGACATAAGACCTAGGGTAATGGATGCACTCTCAAGCTCTCAGCAGGTCTGCCAGGGTGATGCAGCACAACATCCAAATTGGAGCTCAATTAAGATTTTTCGTCTGTTGAATTTTATCAATTAGTATTAATTTTCTTAGAGTTTAATTAAATTAGGGTCAAGTTAATTTTATTGAGTCCACTGCAAATATTATTTTAAATAACGAGATCGCATGTGATCTTTAATCAATTAGTTAGTCGGTTAGAGATATTTAGAGTCCAAATTAGGATTTAAGTTTATTTGATTTTATCATCTTTCTATTTTTGTAACCCCACATCTCCTATATACAGGGGTGGTAGTCCGATGTTTTATTCATTCAAGAGTTAATCAAAAATTGAGATTTATCTCATTTATCTCTCCTCTTTTATCTTCTCCCTCCACACGATATACGCGCTTCTTTCTCCAAATCTCTTGCATCTGGCGAGCCTTCTCTTCTTTCCCCCTCCGTTTCCTCCACCAAATATTTTTCCCACCATAAAAATTTCTTATTTGTATCAATTGATGTCAGAGCATGACCCTCAGATCATACTCATGATCCGTCGATCCGGCTGGAGAAAGTGATTCTTGACAAGCTGAAGACCATGTTGATTTTTATAGAATCTCGCTCAACATCAAGCAACGCCATGGGTCACGTTCACGACAAGAGAGGTACAAACATCATTTCCAGTCAAGCAGCAAGATACAACAATGGTTGGATTCATGGTTCAATATAGAAATTTTTATGGTACAAGTAGAAGAAACCCATGCTGCATAAGAATGGATATGGTTCAATGAAAATTATTCATTCAAGAACAAGTTGCAGACCACAATACAGAAACGCAATAAGATGCGGGACGATTACAAGAAAAAAGAAGCTGTTGTCCATGAGGTTTTGGAAACCCCACTGTCGTCGCCAGTTGTAATCATTAGTGCAGCCATCGTCCAAGGCGATTTTGAAGGCCACAATGGAGACGAAACTGAAGAAAAAGAAGAAGAACCCGTCTGAGCTTGCTGTCCAGCACATTTCAGATCAGCTACCATCGTTGGAATCAACTGTCACCGTCTCTGGCCATCCCGATACCATTGAAGACTTACCAGGTACTCCCCCCGCCTTCCTCGAAACCTCCTCCGACCATTATCCCCACATTGACACCACCATCAGTCTCCCTGCGGCATGTTCCCCAATCCACTGCTCCAGTCCTCCTACAACTGCACCTGTCACCTCCCCCGTAGCCCCACTCCGCCACCCCAGCAACACCACCAACTCCGTATCCCAAGCCTTCCATCAATCGAAGCCCAAGAGTCACCATCATCTCCTCCACAAGAGCAGTTGCAGCCACTGACATCGCCATCAGCAACGGAGGAGCCACCTCCAAAACTTGCAACCTTCGTACCAATCGTGTCGAAGAAAATAGTGCACTGGGAATCGTGTCGAAGAAAATAGGAGCACCAATCGTGTCGCCGTCCTCGTCATTCTCACCAATCACACCATTGTCGTATTTGGGTTCGAATGTGTCGAACCCTAACAAGGGGAAGAGGTACCTCAGTCAACTACTTCCTTGCGAAGAAAATAGTGCAGTGGGAATGTTGCATATTAACCCCTCCTCCAAAAGACTTTATCAAAAGGGGAAAATATGGGAAAGCTCATGTGGGGATGAACAAGAAATTGAAGGAGATTGGCCCAACAATTTCAGATGAAAGTCTCCAATGCCACAACCAAAGATTGTGCAACTCATCAAGAGATGTGTTTTTTAAAGCGGTAGAGAGTTGATGCAGCACGACACCCAAATTGGAGCTCAATTAACGAGATCGCATGTGATCTCAAATCAATTAGTTACTCGGATAGTTAATTTATTTCATTTTATCATATTTCTATTTTTGTAACCCCATCCTCATATATAAAAAGAGGATGGTAGTCCGGCGTTTTATTCATTCAAGATTTAATCAAAACTTGAGATTTAGCTCATTTATCTCTCCCCTTCTCCCTCCATGCGATCTATGCGCTTATTTCTCCAAATCCCTCACATCCGACGAGCTTTCTCTCTTTCCCCCCGTTTTCTTTCACCAAATATTTTTTCCACTGTTAAAATTTCCCATTTGCATCACATGGCATATGCATTATGAATAATAAACTCATCATCCCTCCAACCCATGGATCCATCATCACATACATTGACTCACCACCCCAACAATTTGATCGATTGAGACAAATCATCCACCCTTTGGCCGGACAAGTTAGAAGCAAATTATGACACACAAACACTGTCCCAATAGTGTGCATCCACCGCCTTCTGACCATCCATAAGCAGGAATAGTCTGTGAAAGCCTCCACAAGAACTCATGCCAGTCGTAACTCCAAAATTTACAATCACCAGATTCACCACCATCACATAGCCTATGTTATAGAAGAGGCATTGCCAAAATTTATGTCATGGACGTCAATCCGTTTTAGAAAATGGAAGCCTTCACAATAAACATAAATGTTTTTAAGGAATAAAACTTAACACAAGTTAGGAGTAATGCATAGTGATGAGCGGGAAATTCCTTCACACGCTTAGCATGCACATAATAAATCATTCCCCTACTCACAAGGATATGCAAGATACCAGAAGACGTGAAGTAAGTCCAATCTCACATCCGACCGAGGATGATGAGTAGTAGCCCCAAATAAGGCAACATAATACCCCATGTACGCTAAAATGTCCACCCTTAAAAAGGTAGGTTGCTACCCACATATGCTGGAACCAAATCCAGATCACTTGAACCTAAGTAAGACACCTCCTGACAGAAGCCCTCTTTGAAACAAGGACAAGCGACATTCCTGATCAAGGATGAGCGCGATTATGTTATCAACCTTGATTGGCAAATCATATCATACATGCCCAACAATTCCCTCATTCGCTAGCTACCCATTCATGAGGGATAACCCCACCCCACCCTCGACACTCCGAAAAAACCAAAAAGGAAAAAAAATGAGTTTTATTCAGACGAATTGGGTACAATCTATTAATCAATTATATCTAAAAATGGTATCATAGAAAATTGTACAGTCCCAGAAAATCCTGGCACTAAGTGTTGGAGTATTTAATATAAAAGCCCAACTCATGTTTAGTCCCACATCTACTAATTATGGGAGTCAATTTGTCTGTGGGACTACATAAGGAAACCCGCACCCCCTTTACTCATTGAGAAATTCTAATAGAATATCCGGCCTCTTGAGGCCTTCTCCCGTGGTTTCATCCCACTCCTTACAGAGTAGGGTTCCACGTAAAATAAAGATGTTTATGCTTTTTGTGTTCTGATTATCAAGGTTGCTTTCACGTTTTATATTTCAGCAAGGTATTAGAGCAAGTCGTTCTTTATTTGTTCGTTGATTTCGAGATTCATTACGTCAATATTATTTCGTTCATGTTGGAGTTCTAGGATTTCTTCCTAAAACCCTAATTCTAGGAGGTGATACAACATCAACAACCAAGTTCTAGATCAGTCGATGGAAACCCAAGAAAGCTATTGAGTGCCTCCATGCAGTATCTATCCCACTGCGCAAGCCTCCTGGTTGCATGTGGGTGGTGGCACCTCCCCAGTGCATTCCCATGCTCAGGCAAGCTCCAGATCTCCAACCCAGGGCACATATAGGTTATCCTGGAGTCTTAATAGCGAAAGCAAACCCCCCCCCCCTCCAAGAAGACCATCAGGCAGAAACCCTAGAAGAAGAAAGAAGAAGTGTGAGGCCCCCCATGAGAGCTCCAATCACTCCAGGCGATGCCGCGATGCCACCCCATCTCTAGGTAGTGTGCACGCATCTCCAGGCACCCTCATATAACTTCGACTCCCCTTTGGCAGTGCACGGTACTACACTTGACTCCTCCCAGCTGTATATTCATTGGATCATCCGTGGTCTTCCTCGTAGGCTCTCCAAGTCCTAGTGGGACATCCTAGATCTGTCGCAGGTCCTAGGCAGCACACGATTGCACATCTCCAGGCAGTGCTGCAACACTACCACCATCACTCCAGCCATCCAGCAAGCCTCATCCAGGAGGCAGAGGTAGCGATACCCCAGCAGGCGCTAAGCTCCTCTCCCTCTCCCATGACCTGGTAGCAACGTCGGTGAGCCTTTTGGGATCCTATCATTGGGTTCCTGTGAAGAAACCTTATTCTTTATTTGCAAGGAGAAGAGGGGAACATGGTCACATTCCTAAAGAAGAGCCACATACTCCCTTTTCTTTTTATTATTTCGAGGCCCAACAAGCCCACTCCGATGGTTTAAAAGGGGGGAGGCCTGCAGCTGTCGTGCCGTAAAAAAAAAGAGCAGCAATGTTTTGAGCCCAAGTTGGTCGTAGCATATTAAAAAAAAAGCAGAAAAGAGCGAAGTTTAAAAAAACAAAAAAGGAGATGTCTGATTTGAAAGAAAAAAAGAAAGGCAAAAAAAGATACTGATTGAAAAAAGGAAGGCAAAAAAAGAGGCCAATTGAAAAAAGGAAAGCTTGAAAAATGAATGACTTGAAAAAAGAAAAAACGTTCTTCATTGTTTCTCCCAACTTAATCATTTATGTTCTTATTCTATCCAGTGTGAGAGAATGGAGGAGTGAGAGAGGGCACATTCATTTACTTAAGATGTATCTACATGACTTCTACCGCATGTCCACGACTAACAGACAAGGGTTTAAATATCGCTTTCGGATATCGTATCGATACCATGTCGATACGAAATTTCGTCGAAATTTCGACGAAATTTTGACGACATTTCGCCCATATCGACCACCATTTGTGAATAAATGACCGAAAACTGCCCTCATATCGCCATTTCGCTCGAGATTTCGGTTTCTTGTCGAAACCGAAATTTCGCCGAAATTTCGACGAAATTTCGCCGAAATTTCGCGAAATCTGAAACCATGCTCTTAACAGGCCGACACTCCAGACTATTACTACTATCAGCCTCTTCACCAAGCATCTACTACTTTAACAGGGTGTCTCTATCCCCGACTACTAATACTATGTGCTGGACTTTCTTCCTTTACAATGACTCCACTCCAAGCACAACCTAGTTGTCGTTGTGCTACTACATGCACAACTAATGTTCTTTCCAAATGACCTGATCGTTGCAGACCCATCGTTGAATGAGATCTTCTATCAACAGCGATTACTTCAAACAAGGTGTCTCTATCCCCATCCGAGCGAGGCGTCTATATCCATGTCTCCCTCAGACGTATCAAGTGAAGATGTGTTGAATTTTTTTTGCAAGCTATAGCTTTCTCAGCTCCAACTTGAGAGGAGTGTTGGAGTATGTAATAGTTGAGTCCCCCCACTCATGTTTAGTCCCACGCCTACTATTTATTGGACTCGATATGCCCGTGGGGCTATATAAGAAGTCCGCCTATACTCATTGAGAAATTCTAATAGAATATCCAACCTATTAAGGCATTCTCTTGTGGTTTCATCCAAGGAAGGAAATATCGGTATCGATATCGTTTCGATACATCGCCGAAACCCGGTATCCACCAAGGCATTTTCTCCTGTCGATATCCGATATCGTCCATATCGGCGATATATCGGTGACCTGTCGATACCGATATATCGCCGATATATCGACGATATATCGCGATATGGCGATCCCTGGTTTCATCTCGCTCCTTAGGGAGCAGGGTTCCAAGTAAAATCAAGATATTTATGTTTCTTGCTCTGATTTACTTCTGCATTTTATATTTTCAACTGTAAGAATTCCGAAAAAAACGAATAAAAAGTAAGATTAGAAAAGGGAAAGAATGAAAATTTAACAAACAAATTATCAATACTAATTACTCTATTCCACTTGACTAATATTTACTTCAATATGTTTTTTATTAAACTGAAATCATGGCATAAAATTTAAAGATTTATACATCCATGACCCTACATATTCATTATTACACACATAACCCTTTATAATTCCGAATTACATGGAGAACCATGAATAATGCTTAGCTCTTACATGACAGGACCATGTGTTAACTTCCATCTATTTTTCATTAACTTTGATGATATCCAACAAATATTTATAATTTTCCATCCTTTAAGTTTACAATATTTACAAATGATGTCACTCCATCCTCCCATTACCTCTATTCCAAGTCTTCCTCAAACTCTCCTCCCTGAACATCCACCGTCACCATCGCTGACCTGAAGCGTAGCTCCGATCATGAACCTTGTGCATTACATCTTAGGCCACGGTTCAATCAACATCCTAAGATAGCCATCAATATGGAGAGCCTTTGCCGTTAACGGAAATAACCGAAGACCAACTCTTTGATGTCCTAAGTCAACGAAAATAACATGGGTTGACCTGCTGGTTGTAATCCAAATCTTTTGGTCTCGAGAAGACATTGCAATTCAAACTAAACAATACATTTAATGGTAGATGAAATTTATACAAAGTATGGGGAAAATGGGAAACTAAACAATCAAGAACATTGAGTTGCATGCTTGGTAGAGCTCCGTAAGCTCTAGACAAGCTACCAAACAAGCCTTCTGAAGTAGACGGTCGGTCGAAATGTGCATACAGTGCTGGCATACCGACTAGAGCGACATTGAGGACCAATCCAACCAACATGTCAGCCATGTATAGCTCGAATTCCAACCAAACATTGTTCCCCCCTTTTCGAACCTCCGCAAATGTCAGGCAAAAAGAATTGATAACTATCTGAATCACAAGATTTAACATCAAGAACTCCCCCAAAAAACTATGCATCGAAAGGCATGACTGAGCATAAGAAAAAGAAGAACCACAGTTCCTATCTAGAAGAGGACATTCTGATCAATCATCCACATGTGCAGCAACGAGAAGGATCTAACTGCATTCCCCATAGGCTAGACAACACCCTTTAAGTAGAAACTAAAGTGACATATCAACCATCGCACTCTCCAACAACATGTTAAGCGGTAATCAATACCAACAAGTCCAAGTAATTCTCGTAGAGGACTCTCCTGAATCCCGCATTCTTCACAGCCTCAAGCATATCAACAAGAAGGCAAACACCACGAGCTTTGAACCTCTTTAACACCTCATCGAATTTCAACAACATGCCGAACTCCAATGCCTCTTCATCCTCCCGACTTTCTCATTCTCCTCACCACCACCATTGTCACGCCCAAATGAGAATCTCCCATTGCCTCAAATTCCACCACCAGCATCTGTATGGTCGAGTATTGCATGTAAGCTATCATCATTGGAAAACAATGGATGTGTCCCTCCCGACGGGTAAAACTGAAGACTCCAGGTCAATAGCACGAACAAGGAGCTCCAATTCGCTCCTAACAACATCAACATCCTTCCACCCTGCATCAAATAGCGCATTTTAACAACAAAATCTATATCCTCTTCCTGGGATCAACAACCACCTCTTGATCTCAAGTGTGTCACCTGTCAACAAGCACAAGGGATCCCGGATGCAGATCGCTTGCTTCATCTTTCCCAATGAAGAACTCCCAACTTGGTAGCCACAATATTAGCGAATTATCTCGAATCCGAACTCTATTACCACCAACCTTGAAAGACCCCTACATTTTGCAACGAATGCTTTATGTATCGCAAATTTAGACGAACCAAGTGAGCAAAAATCTTTGATGAATGCAGAGGAGGGAGAAGGGGCGGCACTCAAGCAGAGGGGGAAGGCATGACGACGGGGGAGAAGTGAGAGGAAGCGATGGGGATGAAGGAGATGAAGGGTGAGGAGGTCTTCCATTCAAAGGGCGACGTAAGGAGGAGGAAGGGCATCAGACCAACGACCACCGCTTGAAGGGAGGAGGGGAAGGCCATGTAGGAGGTGGATGATGGAGTTAGATAATGAGAAGAGAAATATGTGTTAATAAAATAATAAAATAAATAAATAAATATTAACCGTTGGATATTGTCCAGTAAGATTAACTCAAGATAATGATTAAGTTAGTGGAGCCAATTAACAGAGAGTTCTATGAGTAAACAGAGCACCTATTCAAGGTTCTGGTTGTAATTCGTGATTAGGGAGGATTATTCGCATAATAATGAAACTATGCGAGGTTACGAATGTAAAATACCTAAAATTTATCATTAATGTTTTATATAAGTTGTGTCCCCTTCTTCCAGAAAATAAGGTCTTCCATCATGAAATTTGTTTGGAAATACCCAATGAATGGAAACTGGGAAAATTGTCACTAGATATTTGACCAAACATAACCACCCCATTCCTATAGAATGTATCATCAAAGTATCCCTCGAAGGAGATATGGTCGAGTAAAGTGAAAACTTATCCATGAAATAGAAAATGAAAATCACTAGTCCCATGAGGTCTATGAAAAGCAATTTTTTCGAACAATTTTATGAAAAGCAATGTACCGTAGTGAGCAAGAAATACTCATTGCAAAAAAGATCTATTAAACTCATGACACATTAAATAGTTTTTGCAAATGTCATGAAAGTAAATTGATCATGTAAATTGATCTTTGACAACTAGAGTCTTCCATTGATGAATGATCATAGCAAGTCAATGCCCTCAAACCTCAGCAAGGCACATACTTAAAACCTTTGAGAGAAGGGTCACAATGTCGAGGTCCGCAAATCTAGACAAGGCATGAGTTGTCCGCCCAATCTAGGGGAAATCACATCGAAGCCCACAAACCTCGATGTGGCATAAATGTAAGCTTAAGAACATTGGAAGTAACTACTAAGTACCTCCATGGTTGAAGGTTGAGTTAGACCAAAAAAAGAAGCCTAAAAAAAGAAGCCTCAGGAGAAACTATTAGAGCTTACTATAGTAGTTTGAGGTCATTTTGTGTCGAGGCAAACTAAAAGATATAAGATAGAAGTATGAGTTTTGTGACACTGCCAATTAGAAAAATTAACTTCGCACCAATCTGACAACTAGAGTCTTCCATTGATGAATGATCATAGCAAGTCAATGCCCTCAAACCTCAGCAAGGCACATACTTAAAACCTTTGAGAGAAGGGTCACAATGTCGAGGTCCACAAATCTAGACAAGGCAAGAGTTGTCCGCCCAATCTAGGGGAAATCACATCGAAGCCCACAAACCTCGATGTGGCATAAATGTAAGCTTAAGAACATTGGAAGTAACTACTAAGTACCTCCATGGTTGAAGGTTGAGTTAGACCAAAAAAAGAAGCCTAAAAAAAGAAGCCTCAGGAGAAACTATTAGAGCTTACTATAGTAGTTTGAGGTCATTTTGTGTCGAGGCAAACTAAAAGATATAAGATAGAAGTATGAGTTTTGTGACACTGCCAATTAGAAAAATTAACTTCGCACCAATCTCTGAAACTTGAGGCTGCACTGCTCCTGAAGCAAAAAAGGACACCTTGAATGGTATTAAAGGCAAACTTCCTGCCAAGGAAGCTATAAAACATCCCAAACATGGCATGAAGAATTAGGTGGTCATTAAAGACATCTATAAGCTCATCCAACATGTCAGGAGCAACTTTTTTTTGAAAGTCTGCTGTTCAGGGGGCAGTGCTCGGTGGCACCCTCCCCATCAAAAATTTATTTATAACAAAAAGCGAAACAAAGGAAAGTACAGATTTAAAAACAGATTAACCCTTCCTTACAAAAAGTAAAACAAGCCCTCCTAAACAGAGCAAAAGCGCTACAACATCCAGTCCTCGACTAGCCTTCTCGCAAGGAAAGCCACGTTCTCCTCATAAAATCTTTGCCCGGAGAAAAGGAGGTCGTTTCTGCCACGCCAAATCGCCCAAAGGTAAGCCATCGGAAGAAGGCGATCTGCTCTAGGTCTGTCCTTGTTCAGGTGGATCGAATTCCAGAACGACTGGAAGTCATCTAAACGGCACCAAGGGATCTCCGAGTTCAGCCATATCTGAGATACCACAGGACAAGCAAAGAAAAGGTGATCAATTGTCTCGATCGCATTGTCACAGATTAAACATCTGTCCGCAATTATTCCCAAAAGTTTGACGCACCGGTCGCGAGTCAAGAGCCGCTTGCGCCGAAGGAGCCACAAGAAAATCCCCACACGTTCCGGGAGGCGAAGGGACCAAATTGAAGCGCAATCCCTGATCAGGGATTCCGAGTTCGCCGGCGGGGGTCTGCAGACAGCCCCATATGCCCCCTTAACCGAGAAAGGGCCAGCTTTCCAGTCTCAGTGATCTCTACCCCCGTTGGGAGCTCCCACGTTCCTCAAGGTCTCAAGGAGATCAAGAAACTCAACAAATCTTCTGTCGGAAAAATTGGTGGAGAAGGTGGGGCACCAGGTACCATCAACCCAGCAGCTCGCCACCGAGCAAAGCTTGTCAGTCGCCAAGGCAAAGAGGCGGGGAAAGCGAGTAGAGAGAGCCCCCGCCCCCGACCAATCGTCCATCCAAAAAATAAAGTCATTTCCACCCCCCATAACTGGCTTGAACAGCTGAAGATTTTTCAAGAAAACTTTCGTGACGCCCCTCGAGAAAGGCGTAATGGAGCTGCTATTAATAGGCTGCGAATGAGGCATGCCCTTAACCCCATAAATCTCGCGAATAGCCATAACAACGAGGTCGTTACCCGAGCCCCAAACCCTGGTAGCCCATTTGAGCAGGAGAGCCTCGTTGAAGTCCTCCAGGGATCTCACATCCAGCCCCCCCCCAAGCTTGGAGCGTTGAATATCCTCCCAACTGATTAAGTGGATGCCCCCCCTTCCAGTGGCACCGTTGCCCCAAAGAAAACCGCACATCTTCTTTTCCAACCTTGCGCGTATTCCCTTCGGGATCTTGCGGGAAGCAAGAAAGTAGACAGGAATGGCCAAAATCACGGCCTTGAGAAGAACTAATCTACCACCTCTTGAAAGAATGTTAGCTTTCCAACCTGCCAATCTCGAGTCGAGCTTCTCCACCACTTTCATCCAATCGCGGAGCCGCGCCCTCCCCAAAGAAAGAGGCATTCCGAGGTAGTCCATAGGGAGTTCAACGCTTGCAGACCCCAAAGCGGTACTCAATCCATCTATCAAAAGTTTTGCAGCACCAAAAGGGACAAAAGTAGATTTGTTGTTGTTTTTGCCATGGCCTCAAATTTCAGCGAAATTCGGTCGAATTTCTGTCAAATATCGATATCCAGTCGAAACCAAAATTCGACCGAAATGACCGAAATATGGGGGTCCTAGTACAAAAAATGACCGAAATGACCGAAATTTCGGTCGAAATTCCATCGAAATTCTGTTTTGGTCGATACCAAAATGGTGACCGAAACCGACATTTAAGGCCTTGGTTTTTGCACAGGCCAGAGAGTTCAAAGAAAATTTCAAGCGTCGTGGCCATGTCGCTTGCTTCCTGGACCCCTCCCTCAATGAGGAAAAGTGTGTCATCCGCATACTGGATAATAGGAATTCGCAAATCGCCTCTGGTGTAGCATCCAGAAAGACCATGATCAATCACGCCCTTGGCCATGTCCGCGAGGATATCAGCCGCCAGAATGAATAGTAGAGGAGCGAGGGGGCAACCTTGGCGCACACCTTTCTGCGGTTGGATCCACCCCCCTTCGGGTTTGCCATTGATAAGAACCGTAAACGAGGTTGTGGTAATACAACGCCTAATCTAGGTAATCCAAATATCAGGGAAGCATAATCTCTTCAAAACCGACCATAAAAACCTCCAATCTAGACTGTCGAAAGCCTTAGCAAAGTCCACTTTCCATAAAATGGCACTAGATCCCCGTCGGTGCCAATCCGCGATGAGCTCCGACGCAAGAGTTGTGCAGTCCGATATCTGGCGACCCGGGATGAAGGCGGATTGGGCCGGCGAAACCAAAGCATCAATGACGCTAACTAATCTTGTGGCAAGAACCTTGGCCACAATAAGATAAAGAGCATTTGAAATTGCAATTGGGCGATAGTCCCCTATCGAGGTTGACGAAGCACGCTTAGGAATAAGTACAAGTAGCGCCCTGTTAATGCGATCAAAACCCCGGTTCCCGCAACTGAATTCATGCGTCACCTCGAGGACTTCGGGGCCAACAAGGTCCCAGAAGTCCCTATAAAAAGAGATAGGAAATCCGTCAGGGCCGGGGGCAGCATCAAGGTTCAGATCCCAGACAGCATCATTGATCTCCTCAATGGAAATATCACGAATGAGAGTGTCAGCGGAAGGTGATTCGAGCAGTCTGGAGCTGCGGCCCATCCATCTCCAAACCCGCGGGATTTTAGTGGAAAGTTTGTCCCTGAGATGATCAGCAATCGCGTTTCCCATATCTTTGTCCCCCTCGGCCGTAATCCCGTTAATAGTGATAGAGCGAAGAGCATTACATCTGCGCCTACCGTTAGCAATACGATGGAAGAAAGCGGTGTTCACATCTCCCTCTTTAATCCACGAGGTCCTCGAGCGCTGATGCCATTCGGTTACGCGTTTCTTGTCCTCCAGTGCCACCGTCTTCTGTGTCGCGAGTCGCTCCTCCTGCTCGAGAGTGGAGAGGTTCCTATCGTCCTCCAAGGCATCCAACCTACGAATGACATCCTCAGCATTCAATCTTGCCGCACGCCTGGCAGCCATAGAATCACGTTTGAACGTAGCCAGCCTTTTTCGCAAAGAGGTTAATTTTTGAGAGAATCTATTAGCCGCGGAACCTGAAGTCTCCGTGGAAGACCAATGCGAATTCACCATCTCCCGGAAGCCGTCCTCCAAAAGCCAGCATTTCTTGTAACGAAAGAAACCACGTTGGGCCGGGGTCGACCCAGAGGACCACAGGATAGGGTTGTGATCAGAGAGGGACCTAGGCTTGGCCAGCACCGATGCCAAAGGATAAGCTTCCAGCAGATCATTTGAGGCGAAGAAACGGTCAAGTCTGGAGCGCGATCTGGAGTTTCGCCAAGTAAATTTAACGTAAGAGGCGTCCATGCATTCGAGGCCCAGCGAGTTAATGGTGTCCATAAAGAGATCAGATCTGGAATCCTGGCCACCCCTCCCCCCCCGGGCGATCGGAGGAGAGCAAAGTGACGTTGAAATCGCCCCCTACCAGCCAAGGGGTCCCAGCTATGGCCCTCCCAGCATCAAGAAGATCCTGCCATAGCTCCCCTCTCAACGCACCATCACAAGGACCATAGACGCAGGAGACCGCCAAATGAAAGGAGGAGAGGCAATGAGCCAAAACGATCGTTAGGACATGCTGACCCCGAGTTTCTGAGACAAAAGACTAAGAAGCCGAACGCCAAGCTACAAGAAAGCCTCTCGAAGCACCCGATGCCTCCAAAATTTTGAAATGGTCCAGGCCCCCTACACCGCAAGAACACCAGAGAGAATCCGATAAGGAGGGAAGCTTTGTTTCTTGAAGGAGAACGATATCACAGTTCCATTCAGAGAGTCTAGAGCCCATAGTTCTATGCTTATCCTTGTCCCCCAATCCACGGATGTTCCACGAGAGAACATTCATTTGGAAGTTTCGAAGGGCCCTTGCTAGAAGGCGACACCAGCCGCCGCCGCCACATTGCGCTTGAGAGCAGACGCCGAATGACCTGATTTTGATCTTGATCTTATTCTATATCTTTTTCCAGCCATTCTATCGGTCGGAGTACCAGCCACTTCATCTGATTGCGCACCTCCGACCCAAGCGGAAACCTCCTCGCTGATTTCCAAAGATGGTGAGTATCTGGCAGCAGGTAGCAACGGACTGGAGGGGGCCGCCTCCTGAGGCTCCGGGGACTCAACGGAGGGAGAGGGCGGAGGAAGGAAGATATTCCCCTGGGGGGCCATGTTCAGAAGGCCATCTGAGTTCGAAAAAGAGTGAAACACGTGGGAGGGGATCGAACCGGATAAAGTGCTAAACGGATCCGGAGCTAGCCAAGTTTTGCTCGGCAAAGAGTCTGAAATAGAGAACCGACCCGGGAAGTTGCAGGTGGAGCCCGCGAATCGCCCTTCGGAGGAAGAGAAGATCAGGTTGTTAAACACGTCACCATGCAAGAATAACAATTCTGACAGGGGATCTGGCTGTCGAGAGAACTCCATGATACGCCGCGATGTTTCACCTCCCAAGGCACATCCAGCGAGGGGGTGCCTCGGAAGATCCACCGCCATCGAAGAAACCGCCGCGTCTGTTGGTCTATCACCAATCTCCGGAAGGAAAGCAAGACGTTGCCCGGCGGAGGAGGCGGGCCGCCATTCGAGCCCCAACGGGTCGTCAATGAAAAACTCGATCAGGAAGGAGAAACGACCCACATGCATCTTCGTGAATTTGCTTCTACCGCCAAGTATGTCCAGAAAGGACCTTGAACATTCAAAAAGAATCTTCGTCTCCTCCATCACAGAACCAGGTCCAAGGCCATCGTCGAGAATTTCTTGAACGAAACCCCAACGGTCTAGCGCTCCACGAAGGCAAAATAGCGTTCGAGAAAAAAAGGGAACTCCTCTGATCGCAGCCATGCAGATCTCCATCTAAGAGCAGCCTCCATCCGAGAAGCAAGGTCTTCTCCACGGAACATTTTCAACGTCTCCATTTCGAAGCAAACGCTCCACCTGAGGTTTCGTCAAACCCCTAGTGCAGCAAAGCCTGTCGTCGAGCTTCACGACGTCGCTCGTAAAAGAAGGGCCCAAAAACCCGCGAACATGAGATAAGATCTTTTCCAGGTGAATAGGACCGCGTAAAGATTGGCCTATAGCAACATGCACCTCCGATAATATATCATTTGCCTTCCCACCGGAACCCACAGAGGTTTCCGCAGGGAAACCGCTAGCATGCACGAGTTCCCCGTCAAAGATAACGTTCTTGTCTCCTCCCGTTCCTTTTTTCACCACATCTGCGAAGGAAGGCCCCCCGCGAGTCACCGTTGTAGAGTAGTGCAACAAAGAAAAACCACCAGCAGACGACTTCATCACGTTCGGCTTCGCCATCTTAGCTTTGCATGCAGCCATGCGATGACCAACGCAACCGCAAGAGTAGCACCTTGGAGGAAGGCGACAAGCCGAAGCCTCGTGGCCTCGTTCACCGCACCGGAAGCAACGACGACCGGGTTTCCTGTGAGAGACCAAGTTCCATTCGCCACGACCGCCATTGTCTCCACCGAGGCCCGCGTCGAGGGTCGCTTTTCCTTTCATCGTCGTATCTCCCAACCCCGCACCTTTCGCTCTCCACACCTTACCTCTCGCACCTTTCGCTCTCCACACTTCGCCCTCCATCTCTTATGCCCAAATGACATGTGACAGAAAGAACAAGAGAGGCAGGAAAATGAAATATCCATGCATGTAACATAACATCAAGCACATCCACTTTGTTTCTCAAAAAAATCAGCCACATCCACTTTCCCATAAAAGACCTTGACTTTCTAACTGCACTTGGTAATCACCAATCAACATAGAGGGATTATAGTTGTCCGTGTGATAGAGACAAAGTCTTCTTGCACCAACCACGGCACATGAATCATAAGTGTTTCCTCCTATGTAAGGAAGTGAATGCCACCATTCCAAGGATATGCAACTATAGGCTTATGCTGCATGTTTAGCACGTACACTTAGCAAACCAAGGGAGTAAAAAGAACTTGACTTGTGTTAACTTTTTTTATTAAGAAAAATACCTACTTAATCATTGGGTTAAACCATGATGTAACTTTCCTTATTTGTAGACAATTGAATTGGAATAATAACTAAATAAGTAATGGCATAACAACATGTGTAATAAACAAGGTTTAAAAAAGTGCGAGGCAGTCCGAGACGTTTTCTCTGAAATTGAGGCGAGGCGTAAGCCTCGAGGCGGTCGAGGCGTAAGCCTCAATTTTTTTGAAAAAAAAATAAAATTAAAGCAAAATACATTTAAAAAGTATATAATACTATTACAACTTATACAACCAAACAACAACATCAAGTTGCAAACTTGCAACTAATATAAAATTCTATTACAATTCAAACAAAAATATGTGTAATAGAACTAGTATGTGTAGATGTATGATAAACTGAATATGATGTATACAAGATCATGTAACTTCACTTGTTTCAAGCCATCTCTTCTCTTTGCATGGAGCTATATATATAGAAATATGCAAGGTTTAACATGGAAACAAAAATACAAAAATAAAAAATATAATGCTAACAAGAAATAGGGTTATGTGTAACAAAAAATGTAAAAAAGCCTCATGACTCGAGGCTTACGCCTCCGCCTCGCCTCGAGCGCCTCACGCCTCGAGTGCCTCAGGCGAGGCTGAGGCGTATGCCCCTAAGTCTATACCTGAGGCGTGCGCCTCGGGGCGTTTTAGGCCCGCCTCGCCTTGAGGCGTACGCCTTTGTGCCTCGAGGCACCGCCTTTTAAAACCATGGTAATAAATGACTGGAATACGAAGAGGTAATACATTATAGCTATATACTTTTAGAAAGGGTAGGACTGTTGCACCATATGCCTCGAACTCAGTAATAAGCACGGCCCACACATAAAAAACAGCATAAAGAAATATAATAACGGAAAAATAAAGTCCAACATATCCACATTATTAAGTAAATCTCACATGGATACGCATTCAAACAAATCAAAGCTAAGTCTCAGGATGCAGCACAAGTCTAAGTTCGAAATATTCTGCAGCAAAATGATGCTGCCAAAGGAAAAAATGCCGAAATTAATTTATCGTCGAGTTAAAAGTTATGGAAGCACATGGTGAATAAAATAATATTAATATTAGAACAGTGTGATGTTTATTAAATAAAGGCATGGAAACACATGGTTGCTAAAGTAATATTAATAATAAAACATTATAAATTAAGATGTTAAGGTTGAGATATTTACCAAATCAGCCCTTCTTTCTTCCAATGTCTTATCGCTCTGAAGAATATCAGCAGGAAGACCATAGAGTGTTGGGTTACGCAACATACGGATATATAAATAGGTGTAACCAATCCATGTGCAAGCTTCCCTCGCATTTTGAACTGTACCAAGGACAACTTCTGCATTTAACTGGTCAGCCAATTTGGACACAAATTGGCTTTCAATAGGCAGCTGCTGATTCATCAGAGAGAGATAGAACTGCAATTCACTATGCCCAGTTATTATAATCCCTTCTCCATAGGAGTCGTACTGTGGCCTTCCAGCACGACCAAGCATCTGCATAACATCAAGCGGGCTCAATTCGCTCCATGCTCCCTTCTCTGGGTTGTAAACTTGGGTCCCTTTGATGATCACAGTATGAGCAGGCAAATTAACACCCCAGGCTAGAGTTGCAGTGGATACCAACACCTGAACATGCCCTTCAGCAAAAAGTGCTTCCACAAGATCACGGTCAACCCTAACCATTCCAGCATGGTGAATGGCAAAGCCGTAAGGCAAGAGATCCTTCAAGTCATTGCTCTTGACAAATTCCATCTGACTCTGAAGGATTTCACGGCTTGCACTGTCATCCTTCAGAAACCGACTTAATGTGTCATTAGCTAGTGCAGCATCCCTTATTGCACGAGCAGTTTTTGCAGTTTCTTTTCTTGAATGAACGAAAATAAGTACCTGATGCTTCCCTGCACTGGCCACGACCTTGTCGTAACAAATCTCATTCATCAACTGGAATCTCTGAAGAGGTTTCTTGACTGTTATCCCAATGTACTGTTGAGCCAGAGGGCATGGTCTGTAACTGTTATCAAAGTGAAAAAGCCCTTTTGAAGGATTAACTCGTAAGAATAATGCCACATCTTCGTGATTTGGAAGGGTGGCAGATAAACCAACCAACCTAATGTGTTCCTTTGTGGTCTCAATCTGCCTAACAGTACGTGCGACAATGCTCTCAAGAACAGGCCCTCTGTTATCGTGTAGGAGATGGATCTCATCAATGATCAGGAGCTTCACTAGTTGGGTATATGTTCTGTCCCCGGATTTTCTTGTGACAATGTCCCACTTTTCAGGTGTCGTGACAATAATCTGGGTCTCTTCAATCTGATGGCGCGATAGTGATTGATCTCCACTAAGCTCTTTCACATTAATATCGTAAGATTTCAGACGAGCTGATAAGTTTCCAACCACTTCAGCAACCAGAGCCTTCATAGGAGCAACATAAACAATCTTAAAGCCGCTTAGATCAAATGTGCCATCAGCGTTCTGAATTCGATGAAGAGCAATTGTATGAAGTATGGTCAGCATAGCCACATTCGTCTTTCCAGCACCAGTTGGGGCACAGAGAAGGATGTTATCTGGGGAAAAGATAGCAGTCTCATAGCATTTACTTTGAACTCTGTTGAGCTGCTTCATCCCTTCAAAAGCAGGCTGCGCCCAGTCCGGCATAGCAGAGATCTTTATTAACTCTTCTCCAGGAGCAAGAGGCTTTGGCTTCAGTGCAGGGACATGAACTTCCTCATAACCCTTGTGGGGAGTCCTGTATGAACCCTGTGGAAGCTCACATTTCTTGTTGGCCATCAAGAGGCCGCCCTGTTGAAATGCAAGGCTATCGAGGTCAAGCAGCTGCCTCTGTCCCTTGAGCCACCCACTCTCCATATCCCCCCTGTCGACAGTCCTCCGTTCTCTCTCTCCATCCTCGCCACCATGCTCGTCCCTCAAACGTCTGGCCTCTTCCCTAATGCTCTTCTCCAAGTTCTTTTGGCGCTCCTTGGCAGATGCTCTAGTCGCATACAACTGTTCCAATATAGCAGACAGAGCCGGACCTGACGTCCTCATTTCCTCCTCGATCTTCTTCCTTTGCTCCTGATCTTCTGCCCTAGCCAAGCGTGTGCACCACACGATCTTCAGCCTGTTCCTGAGCAGCAACTTGATAAGATCAAACTTGTCGTATTCCAACAACAGCACAAGCTGATTCTCCACAACCCTGTCGTCCCCTTCGCCAAGCATTTTCAAGATCTCTTCTGCAAGCTTCTGGCTCTGCTGTGGATCAATGACCTCAAATGCCTGTGTGATTTTCCGCTGTAGCCAATATGCATCTATATCCTGCACATTGACGGCTGATCCTTCATTAGCATCTTCCGTGTCCTCGTCATCTATGCCACCCATTTGCATAGCACCACTGCGGTCAAGCTCTTGACCATCATCATCATCCCCTTCAGACTCCTCATGCACCTGAAAAACCAATCAGCAATCCCCCAATTTTTCACAATAATTGTTACAGATGAAACTCAATCAGGAAGTAAACAATTCCAGGGATACCTGATCAAAGTCACTCTCCTCACCCTCGTCGTCCTCTTCAAACTCCACAGCCACGCCAACATCATCCAGATCCTCATCTCTGCCATCCTCTGCAGCAGCTGTTCCGGCCTCGCCGCCATCCTGATAGTCCGTGATGAGCCGGCCGATGGAAACGAGCTGATCAAATAGACTGTTGGATATAGAATTCAGAAGTTTCTCAATCTCCTTCTTCTTATCAGGATTCTTCATCTTATCGTTCTTCAGCACGGAGAGGACCTCATCAGCAGCCCCGCTGAGGATGTCCTGGGGCTGCCCGCCGAACTGCTGCTGGATGACGCTGAGCAGCATCTCGTAGGCGGCTCGCGTCTCCTTGGTCTTGGGCTGGTAGAGACCATCGTCGACGAGGGAGAGCACGCTCTCCTCCTGGGAGCGGCGGCGGCGCTTGGCATCGCGCTTCTTCTCGGCGGGGGCTTCGGCGGCGGCGGCGTCCTTCTTGCGCTTGGATTTCTTGAGCTTCTCCTCGAGCTCGGGGGGCTTTCCGCGGTAGGCGCGGTCTCCGAAGTGCTTGGGGTCGATCTTGCCCCACAGGGACTCGGGCTCGCCCGTGGGCTCGTGGGTATCGCGCGGGCGCGAGTCGGTGGTCAGGACGAGGCTCGAGTTGGCGCGGTACTCGTACTGCTTGAACCGGGCGTGCGCTTCGGCGCCTCCGCCCAAGTGCGCCATCGCGACGGCCGCAAAACCCTAAATCCCAGAGGTGTTTGAGTGCAGAGAGTGCGGAGAGGGGGCAAACTAGGGGTTCGTGGAGAAAATGGACGGGAAGGGGAAGGAAAACTTTCGCTAGGGGAAGAACGGTAGTAGACGGGAGATCCGGGAGAAGGGCGGCAGGAATTTCACAAGAAAACCTAGTAATGTCGATTGTTTTTAATAAATATGTTGAAATATTATTAACTTATATTAAAAGGAAAAGGGTTCTTAAATACAATAATATCCACGTGAATGGTTAACTTATAGATATTCACCGGAAAAAGCTTTTAGTATGATATTTTAAGGTGTATCTAGTTGCAACGGTAAATTGGTTGAAAGAGAGTTCTTTTTTAAGGGGTAAGAAGATGGGTGAGTTACCTGTTTGTTTTGTTGCTTGGACGGTAGTGTAGTTTTTGAGAGATGTAGACATGATGTGACTTTTGTTGAAATTTGAAAGAATAATTTGTTGTTGATTATTTTGTAATTTTTATATGATAAGATATGATAGTATTATATTTTTTTGCTTAAACAGAAGAGGAAAAAAATGAATATTAATGGAGATTTGATTGAAAGAAGAGCGAGAAAGAACATACCCATAGGAATTTGATTTAAAAAAGAGAGAAGGACTTGGTAGGGCTTGGGGTAAAGAATTTTGAGAGTTCAATAGAATCTCAAGTTAAGACTGTAGGATTAAAAGAAGGGTAGAAGAACATCGAAAAAACTTGAAACAACATTCAAATATTCAGCTTAGATTCCTCCCTAGAATTAATGTAGCTCATGCACATAGATTAGCACCTTTTTCTTCGAGAAATCATGTGATAGGAAATTAAGATTTTGAATGTATTCTCCCAATGTGTTACAAAGTTTCCTGTTTTAATGGAAATTACACATTTTCTTCAAAAAAAAATATGTTACCGAAAGCTTTTAGCATGACACGTCAAATTTATATCTATGACGTTTTAGGGGGGATTTGTAATTCATGCATGCTTTGGGAATTGTTTTAGCTTTATACTATGATTCAAGTTGTTTATGACATAATTTTGAATATACTCTAAACCTACAGTATTAATATTTCAAAATGTCATAAAGTTATTAGTTTTACAAAAAGTCTTCTTGTATAAATTTAGAGTATGCTCCTGAAAGCTTTTCTTTATTGTTGCATGTTACATCACAAAGATATGAGTATATTTGAGAACAACTAACATTGATGATCATGCCATTGGCCAAATCAGCTTTGAGAATGATTTTGAATAAGAATAAGGTGTACGAACTATTTCATAAATAATATAAAAGGTAATCACTTAAAATGAAAAAACAATGCATGATTTTGTATGCGATGTCTAATACCATATGGATTGATGCAAGATGTAGATATTTGTCCAAACTATACTGATATTCAACAATATCACACAAATAAAGTGAGTTTACCATTCAAAACACCGAGAAATTAAAAAATATTAAATTCCATATCTAATAGCATCCATGTATTAAGATATCAATACAATTAAGCATTTCCTTTTTAAACGCAATTACATTAGCTCTTACATGAGCAAATTATAAATTGGTAACCCATATGTAAATGAAAACAAAGTAATAGAGTGTGCCAAGCAGTTCAATACAT
Source organism: Ottelia alismoides (assembly GCA_037367405.1). Classification (NCBI taxonomy): domain Eukaryota; kingdom Viridiplantae; phylum Streptophyta; class Magnoliopsida; order Alismatales; family Hydrocharitaceae; genus Ottelia; species Ottelia alismoides. The sequence goes on from JAZKJV010000126.1 coordinate 126,048, forward strand.
GAGATAGTAACAAATGAAGTATAAAACATGGATCGATATCAATATTAGGTTTAAGTATATAAACAAATAATTATAATAAACAAAGAGAATAAGATCAACTTTTAGCTAATCATCATATATATTTCTTATGAAATGGTGACATAGCCTTGACAATGGTATATTTCGACTGGAATCAATAGTTGTTGTTGTTTTCCTTTTTTAAAAAAGTCACTTACCTCTACAAACTCCACCCACTCACTTGATCCCCTCCCCCTTCTAAGTTGTCTTTTAATCCACATTCCCCTACTATACTCTAATAAAGAACTCTATCTCATATGCCGTAACTTATGTGTTGATGTCAAGGATGGCTGTTCTCCCACCTTCGCATTACTTGTTCTCTTAGTACCCACCTAATCAATAGTGTTGCTCCCATCCTTCTTATATGTCAATGATGAATCCACAATTCATCTACCTTCTTCTTTGATCTTAGCTCAATTCTCAAGATAATTTAATCAATAAATCCCTTAAAATAATAAAATAATAAATTTGCGTGTATAATTAGGGCAAATTATTGTAAATTAAAATCCCAATAAAAGCCCTATATTGTTTTAAATATATTCACATATATATTGACCTAACTTTACCTATTTTTAATTATTTTATACTAAATGGAAATTAAATAAAATCAACTTCATTATGCACATATCGCTAATATTAACAAAGGAAATAATAGAAAAATACTAACTTATATATATCTGTATATGAAATTCGAATTTTGGGACCTAATTTATAATTATTGACTACTTTGACTTATCATTTTATGTATATAATAAACTCGTTTTAATTTGTTTCTTTTAGATTTAATTTATTTGATTTGTATTTTAATAAAATGTGTAAAAATCCAAGTCCGAAAAATGTAAAAATCGAAGAAAATGAAGCATTGTGAGTTTGTATATACACTTTACACATGAGTCTCTTCTAGTTTATTTCTTTATTCTTCTCAATTATTAAAATCTCAAAAAATAGACAATATGTAAATACTTCTATTTTATTTTATTTGATTTTATTTTGAATGTTATCTATAACTAACTATCATAAAAATGCAAAGTCAAAATCTAGGGTTTTTCCTTATATAAAATACCACCAAATATTCATGTTTGTACAAATGATGTTATTTGGTTTTGATCCCTTCATGAAATTTGTAGATCTCGTTGAGACAAATAATTTACATGAAGTAATATTTTTGATTGGAGGTTGTTTGTTATTTTATTGTTATTTTTCTTTCTTTTTTTGTGAATTCTGATGGCGACATGTGGTTTGCCCACGCGTCGCCACTCTCTTCTCCAGGCACACCTTATGTAAATCAGTGGATCAAGCCAACTCCAACGGTCCATCTCATACATGCCTTACTTAAAAGCACCCCCTAATCAACTGTTGGATCTATTTGGATCCAACGACCCATTTATTTTTATTATTCCGCCCACACCCCTCCATGCGTTAACTCCATGGCCCTCCGATTACGAGCCATTGAACGGCTAGGGATCGTATCCTACCGCCCTCTCTTCTCGACCGAAACCAATGGCCAAATGATGCCACCCCTTTCCCCTCGACCAAGCCATTGCGAGACCACACCATCATGTTCCCTCCGACGACCCATTCCGTACCCAAAACGCTCAAAGCTTCTGCAAACCCTAACCTCAGCTCATCAAAATCCTACCTTCACCGTCACTCAATGAGATCCGCCACTTTGAGCGCTAGAGCACCTAGCTCCGACCTTCCCTCGGTGACAGAGGGCAAGAACCACCGTTGAGCAACGAAGGTGAATCTTGCCGGCGACATACAAGTGCATCCGCCCTTACCGCAACCCCTCCGTGAGATGCTTGAGCTTGACCTTTGCTGAGGTTTAGAGCAAAGATCCTATGAGATTCACATTTATCCATCTCAGGTGCTTTGATCATCCTTCAGGTATTCATCTCCTTTGTCCTTCTTTAATTTTTCTTTGAATCTTCCGTCTTCGATTGTGTTCTTCTTTGTTATCATTTCTGCTCCCGTTAGATTTCCATGTTCTTTGAATCCAATATCGAAATTACTCTTGGTAACCCCTTCTTCTTCGTCACCTATATTTACCCCTATCATCCAAATCCTTGCATAGGATCAGGAACCATCAAGCCACCATCTTATCCATTCGAAGGGCCTCCTTTCTATTCCCCCAAATCAACTTAGTCTTCCTCATTTGATTTTACCCAAATAACAACATATCCAACTCCTGTTCATTTTCCTACTTCCGTCAAACCTCTTCATCGCCAAATCCACCTCTAGTCTTGCACAGATCAGAACCATACGGGTCCCCACCTTTCTCGCCCTCGACGGACCTCCACTCATCTCCCTTCTACCTGCTTTGTTTGTTCTAACACTTTTAGGTATAACGCCTAAAACACCGCCGAGGTTCTCATCATAGCACCACGGATGAGAGCCAACACCGGAGTACATCTTCCCATAAAAAGCTCCACCACATGAAACTCTCATGTAGTGGATCATGATCATGTGTCGACAAATCAAGCCTTGAAGCTTCAGGCTGGCTTTGAACTCCTAGGAATCACCACCTCCAAAACTCATTTCCGCCGCGGAGCCCCGTCAAAGCATCGGAATATCATCCCTGTTTTCAACGATCATCAAGGAAGGCTTCACTGCGACTAAGGCAACCAAACTTCATTCTCTCCATCATGACCGGGCGTGAGTCGCATGGAATTTCGTGGAGTGCCATCTCACCGTCGGAGGAAGGAACCTGATCATCATTGTGATGCCCCACTCCTCCGGCTATCGAAACCAATGGAACGTGAGCATTGGATCTACAGTCCAAATACGCCCATGATCTATGATACCTAGCAAACTGACTTATGAATATTTGATTAACAATTGAAATATATAATAGGAGGAGGAAAATATGAATGAAAAACAAAATGCCGCATTCATTTTTCATTAATCATACTCATCAAATCCATGTCCACAAATTGATATACAAGATATACATATAGAACTTAGTTTTTCTCATTATGTTGTCTCTCAAAGAAAACAGAAAATAATGTGGAAGCAAATAAATCACTATAAGTAAAACAAACCATGTCATGTGCAAGTATAATGATAAAAAGTTCGATCTCCACAAAGGCAACTAAAGTTGCAGTTGCTGCTCAGCTACACCTGTTGAGGTCACGTGAGGGTAACATTATGAGCAAATTCTCAGTAATGAGATAAACACTAATCACTAATGTAGGGGTAACCAAGGAATGCATGCTCAACTTTATCTAGTGACATATCATATATTATAAAAATTGAAATATGCCAAGTAATTCAAAATTTTGTATTAGACTGCATATTCACTGATTACATTTATTAATGTTATAATCATTTGCACTACCACCTTGGTCTTGAGATTTGCACCCATTGGTTAGAGTCTACAATGGTATAAGAATGCAGATATTGATATCCGAACGTGAATCATTTCTCATATTAAACAAGCATATGTAAGTATGCAACTCACGAGCCTTCACTATGCGGGAACTTGGTACTCATCTTGAGTTGACCCCCAAGAACCTATGTTCAACTAGAACATGAAAAGATCATAACCCTGATTTTTCCAACTTGAACCCGCATCGTGGAACACCTTTCACAGTACTAATACTTGAAGTAAAATTCAATACGTCCACATCTAATTCTAAACTGAGTCTTAATATCGTGTATAAATGCGAAATCAAGAATGTCAATCGTGCCAACTGCCTACTCCATCGAGTGACTCCTTTGCAACCAGGCTACTAGGTGTAACGCGTCACCTAACTCGTCCGTTGAGATCGCGATCTTCATGGTATATACCCGAGGTCCAAAGGTGTATGCCCAATCCTTTGGGGCGTCTACCCCAGTCTACTCTATCACTGTGACATCTCATCAATGGGGCGAAATTGACGAAGCACAACTATTGTAAGAATTTCTAATAACATGTCTGGAGTTGAAACAGTTGACATACTCATTTGATGTTCCCACATTTACCTTATCTGCTAAATATAGTTTTTACTTTACATGTGCTTCACAAGGCGTCCATTTTTTAAACGGATTTTGGAAATGTTTTGACCATCAAAGGATTATTCATGATACAAAATATGTTATATCACCAAACATACATTTTATAAATCTCCTAAACTTGATGGATTATTGAAATTTCTAATAATTAATTTCTGTCAAGGAAAGAAAAAACAACTAATGATCAAAATTTTTGAGTCGTTTGAGTGACCCACCAATGCATCATGCTAATTTATTAGAGGTAGTCATATTACGTATACATGAATGTATCTAAACAAATTGTAATTAGTGTATGAATAGATGACATGCAATGATAATTAATTCTATTACCAATAATCGTAGGTCTAACATACGTACTAATAGCTTATCCTTAATTTTCATTGGCTGGCGTTTGACTATTAATTTGACCTAATAAAATATCAATTTGTATGTCATAAACTTCACTGTAAGTGATAAAGGAAAGGGAAACTTTTCAATATGCATAACGGTATTACTTATTTTATTAGAATTTAGCTAATACACGTACTCCAGATAATAAATGTGCAAAGGCAACAAAAAAATATTGACTCCCTATCATATGATTCGTCCTTTCTCCCATTCTCATATGTAGTGCTTGCGAATCAACAAGTTTAATATCTTATACTCATTAACATATATTACTCAAAATGTGATTTGGCTTTTAATCTATTGGTGAAAACAAAACCAAAAAGGGATTCGCTTATCAATTGGATTTCAGAAACAATAGGAAATATGCTCTTAAATTTGTTCACCGATGCAATACGCAAATGATGAAATCGCAGTTATATAACACGACTAACTAATAAGGACCATGCATGGAAATGAATGATTTCATTTTTATTATTAATGATCGAAATAGTAGTATAAAAAAAATGTAATTTGAATATTACGACAACTACCACCACCTATAATCTATACCACAAAGAGAGAATCCTTAATGATGCGTTTGGTTGGCGGGTTAAGGCAGGTTAAACTGGTAGAGGGTAACCCGTTTTTGGATTTTAGTGTTTGGATAGAGGGTTAAACTGGAGGTGAGTTAGAAGTGGGTTTGGGTGATATGATTGTATTGAAGTTTGAAAAAATGAGTAGTTATTGTAATGTGATTGTATTGAAGTTTGGAAAAGTGAGTAGAAGTGGAGTAGTTTATAATTTTTATATGATATGATGGTATACTATATTATTTTTTATAGGATTGATGATGTAAAATTGATTTATTTAACTTTTTTAAAAAAGGAATAAAGTGGGGCCCATGGGGAGAGAGGGGGTGTGTGTTAAGGGGGGTAAATTCCCCAAAGGGGAGTTTACCCCAGTAGCCGAACACTACCTAAGGCTCTGAGAAAAGAGAGAATCCTTAAGACTCTAAGAATGTTCAAGAATATAAGACTAATAATCATATCGCAACCAAGAGCAAGGAAGGATAGAACTTCATTACCTCCGTGGTTGCTCCCTTAATATCTCCTCCCGATGCTCTAATCACACAATCGCACAGAGAATGTGCACGCAATGGTGATCTCGAGTTCCCCTCGCGACGGTGGTCGTGGATCTTCGATCGGAGCACATTCTCCGACGATGATGATGGTCCTCCGGCGAATAATCTAGCCAAGATGGTAGTACTCCATGGAGGGAAAGAGATGGTGGGTGGCTAAATTCTGAGAGGGTAGCTTACCATCTCATATTTATATAAGAAGAGGTGAAATTCGGATCCAATTCGAGTCCATATATGGGTCTTGATTATTCATCTTAAAACATTAATATCATTAGCTAGGAAGCTTGGAATTCGATGTTCTTGGGATCGTTGGAAAGGTCTCAACGAGCTTTATTAAATGGAGTTATTATTATTTTTTTGGGGTTTAAAAAATAATTCAGAATTTAGAACGAAAATACAGGATTTCACAATCACCCTACATTTGCTTTTTCTAGCATCGAGAAGAGAGGGGAGAAGGGGGAAGCTCTAGGTGTTGTTTGATAGACCCCTTCCCAATCGCATCTGACCATCTTACACTTCCAAAGTCGATCACCAGGCCTCGTTCCAAACCTCTAGCTTCGGGAGACCACTAACCACTACAAGCATCCACCTGGAGGCACGACGCACGGACCAACGACAAACTTACATAATAGCATGAGTCCCTCACATGGGGCAGGGGGATTTGCATGCCACACCCCCACATCTTGGATATCGACCAAAGACCCTAGCCGCTAGATATTTTGCATAGACCCTCCTGGCATGTCTTGGTAGTGGCACTTTAGTCCTTTCACTACATGTGTTATTTTGTTTCATAGTTGCATTTATAACCCGTGTTTAGACCTAGTTTCAAACCTTTATTTATGATCTTATTTATTTCCTAAAAAGTGTATGTTGTTGAACAATGAATTTTCTGCATTGTGGATATTTATTGGTATTTTCAAAGCACGTATTGATTTAATAAAATTGTTGCGGTGGTCAACTACATAGTTTACCCATTTTGTTTTTGATAATAAAAATTAATTCATTTATTGCTCAAAATATTTCTGAAAAATCAAACTTGTTAGCATTGATTGTTCTATGTTATACATCTAAATTTTATGTAATTTTCATCATCATTTTATTAAAATAAATTGTTTGGTGATTGTTGTAATTGATTTTTTAATTAAACCATCATTCAATTTTTTTGGAAACTAAAATAGTTATGAATTCCTCTCATTAATTTGCATTTAAGATATTTTTGTTTCTCAAAATTATTACTGTTAGACATTTATCAAAATTAAATTACTCATAATTGACTTGTTTGTATTCGGTAATTCATTAAAAATTCATTTCTCACCATAAAGATCCAAAAAATCATACTATATTAGTTTTGCATCATATCACATTCTGACCAACTTTGAGAATTTTTGGACTTTATTTGATTGATAAATTGTGAAAATACCTTGAACTTGGTTTACATTTGCTTTTATTCATTTAATTGCATATAAAATTCTAAAAAATCTCTTCTAAAAAATCATGTGCACTTAATGATCCGAAATTTATCTTAAGTATTTGTTGCCTCCCTGTGATTGATCTTGGGTGTGCCCAAGTAAAAATAAACTGCCATTCATGTTATTTTAAATAAACTAATCTTTAAGTGATTTTCATTAATTAAGAAGGGTAGAAAGCGTTTTGTCAATCAATAACACCCTTCACATTCTAGGCAATGATATCAGTCCCATTCCCTCTATGTCACCAATTTACATGGTGGACTTTCACACCTAATCGTCACTCCCTTAACTTTCTAAAATATACCCTTTGATGGTGTATTGTTGTCTTTTGCTTGCTAGAAAAACTAACAAGGAGTTTATTTATTTTAAGTATTGTACTTAGGTACCTGACATTCTGTTTCCTTTCTATACTGAAGCAACATTTATTGTGGATTGATTAAGGAAGGGAAGTTTGTAAGAAGTGGCATAAAGTGTAAGAAAATAGTGAAAGGGAAACCTCACCAAGAGAGTAAGAGGAAATCCTCTAATGGGAGTTCTCGGTAGTGGTTTTTGCCCCCTTAGGTTTCTGCATTAAAATTAAAGGATACATTATGATCTACATATTCTCTGCTCCACTTTCTTAGTTAATTAAATTTAGTTTGTAATCTTGGCTAAAATATGATAATAACATAATTCATCTCATCTTCTTATGTTGAATTCACTTCTGTATCAGGCTCCATACCTCATAACATCCATGTATTAAGATATCAATAGAATTAATACTTTCATTTTTAAAAGTAGATACAACAATCTTTAACATAAGCAAACTATAAATTGATAATCCACATGTAAATGAAAGTAAAATAATATAGTAAGCCAAGTATCACGAGATAAAATATAAATAAATAGTTACAATAAAATAGATAATACATATGTAAATGAAGCATAAAACATATGTAGATATAATTATCATGCTAAGTATATAAACAAATAGTTACAATAAATTAAGAAAGCAAGCTCAACTTTGAATCAACAAACATATATATTTCTTTAAAATGAGATACCGAAATGGAATTGACAGCTGCATATTTCATCTTGAATTAACAGTTGTTGTTTTCTTTTAAAAAATAACTTACCTCTACAACTCCACTCACTCACTTGATCCCCTCCCCTTTCTAAATCATCTTTCAATCGACATCCTCCTCTTATCCTCCAACAAATAACTTTATCTCCTATGACATCCTTCATGTGGATGTCAAGGAAGATAGTTCTCGTACCTTTGCATTACTTGTTCTTTTAGCACCCTCCTAGTAGTGCTCCCCTCCCTCTTATATACCAGAAATGCCCTTCACATTCTAAGCAATGATGCCACTCTCATTCTCGCCACCCCATCCATCTACATAGGGACTTCCACATCTAGTTGTCACTCCATAACTTTCTAAAATATATCCTTTAGTGATATGGTGTTGTTGTTTGCTTACTAGAAAAACTAACAAGGAGTTTATTTATGTTGAGCATTGTACTTAGGTACTCGACGTTCAATTTCTTTTCCATACGAGAGAAGCAATCTCTATCATCGGTTTATTAAGGGAAGTTTGTAAGAGGTGGCGTTGTCCTCTTTTTTAAGTAGAAGAAAATAGTGGAAAGGAGGCATCACCAAGAGGGTAAGGGAAAATCCTCTAATGGGAGTTCTTGATAATGATTTTTGTTCCCCTTAGGTTTCTACATTAAAATTAAAGTATAATGTATGATCTCCATATTCTCTACTCCATTTTCTTAGCTAATTAATTTAAATTTATAATCTTGATTAAAATATGATGATAACACTATAACACCTCAACCCCAAACATAGTGCCATACCTAAAACTCACGAAGTATGGGTGCGGCTTATAAGTGATGGGGATTACTACTTGTCAACTTGGGCTTAAGCATTTTGGGTGGTTGTCAACGGGTCCAATTGGGCTCGAACCCAACAAGTTGTCAGGGCCAGTTTTCCTCGATAACGGACCGCAGACCTAAGCCCGAGACGTTACAAATGGTATCAGAGCCAAATTCTCTCTGATAGTGGAAAGGGCTACCCGAGAGGTGGAGTCGCTCCTACAAAGAGGTTGGAGGAAATGGCTACCCGGAGCGTGCAGCCGTCACTATCACCGGGAATAAGTGATGGGCCGTGTCGCAACGAGGACGTTGCGAATATAAGTGGGGGAAGTTGTAACACCTCAACCCCAAACATAGTACCATACCTAAAACTCACGAAGTAAGGGTGTGGCTTATAAGTGATGGGGATTATACTTGTCAACTTGGGCTTAAGCATTTTGGGTGGTTGTTAACGGGTCCAATTGGGCTCGAACCCAACAAGTTGTCAGGGCCAGTTTTCCTCGATAACGGACCACGGACCTAAGCCCGGGATGTCACAAACACAATTCGACTCTTCTTGTGTTGAATTCACATTTGGTATCATGCCCGGTGTAAGTTTCTACAATTGCAATAACCTACTTAATAGTTTGGTTATGACATAAGGAAACAATGTGATCAACTCAAACTCCTCTTTTTTTCGTATCAAAGCCACCACAATCCAATGGATCAAATTATGTAAATTGAATTAATCAAATGGAAATCAACATGCAAAGCATAGATTATAAGGTGTAGGCATGCATAGAGAAGTTCTTTGTGAAGTCTAACTTTAAACGAAGGAGCGGAATATTTCACGAATTTTGAAGTAAAGTCCTGGAATTTACAAATATTGAAATATTAAACTATCTTTTCTCATTTAATACCCTCTCTTATATAGAAGGGGGTATAGGGTTACTGAAATATTTACAAACATACCCTCATACTGTAAAATAAAACTCGTACATCAGAATGTACTTCAATACCCCCCTCCCCCCCTCAAGCTGGAGTATAGATATCCATCATGCTCAGCTTGAAGATGCAATTTGTGAATAAGGGCCGAGTGAGTGGCTTGGTGTAAACACCCACTATTTGTTCTTCTGACGTAACAAACCTCGTCTTGATGTTTCTATGTTGAATTATAACTCTTGTAAATGTCAGTCTACCTCTACGTGTTTGGTAAGTGTTGGAATGCGAGCCCACGACGAGCCATTATGCAATAAATGTTGTTGCACATATCATTCCCTGATCTGAAATGAAGAATAAATAATTTTGCATAATAGGTCCCTCTGTACAATTAGGGTTATGTACCATGACCATCTTGATGATCATATAGCTGTTGATTCAATAATTGAATCATAGAGGCTGGTGTTGGATGAATATCTAAAGAGTTAGACAGAGGACTCATCAAGCACCGTCAAATGATTATTAAGAGATGATCTCCAGCCTGAGTAGGAGATGGCAATCCTTTCTCACATAGGCTGATATCTGATCGACCTCTTGATGTAGGTCCTCTGCATGGGAATAGTGATTCGGAGGTGTCAGATTAGTTAGGTCAAAGGGTTGACTTAACGAGGTCAAGATAACCTAAGTCCTATGTTGAATGCTGTCACAGCATAGGCACACATCCTCTGACCGGAGACAGATGTGTACTATATGTCTGAGTGTGTACATTTGACAGACCAATAGGTTGATGACCTAACCAAGGTCTATACACCGGTGCGCTGGTGTGCATGTAAGGGCATATAAGTAATACGATTTCTCAAAGGGATCATACAGGTTCACTTATGAACCGGAAGACATGAGCTCACTCATGAGGTATTGGGACCGATCAAATTCCATGCATGGTCATCGTGCTTTGGAAGCATGACAAGAATTTGAAGGTATGATATATGCTTTGGGGAAGCATATGATCGATACCAATTTCCAATGACCAAGATTGAGAAACTTGGTGATCAAACCCTGAAGAAGACAATGTAAAATTGATCTTCATCTTCAGGTTGATCATAGATCTTCCAGTATGTAGGATGTGCAGGTATTAGGAATACATGAGGGTGATGTGATCATAAACGATTGTATAACCATGATACTTCTAGTCCGAGGGAGTGATGAAACATGTCTGGATTTTAGTGACTCCTCTCAGTAGAGAAATAACTTGATCTTAGTCCAAGTGTTGGACATTGATCTGAATGAGATTCATATGCAATGAGAAGATTGAGTATATAGACTTGATTTAATCAAGCATCTATGGGAGGTCCGTTAGATCTGGATTTGAGATGAGATCTCAATATCCAAGTCACTATGCGTGGAACAATACAATCGCCATGTCCTTATCTCCAAGTATCTAAGGAGAAAGCACATTATTCTTGAAGGAGTTCAGGAATAATTCATATGATGAATTATGTATCCAAGCAAGAAGGTCTTGATGATTAAATGAGATTTAAATATCAAGTATAATATGAATGAGATTCATATTGTGAGAATGATTATCCAAGATAATTAAATGAGATTTAATTATCAAGGAAATACAGATCGTGGATAGTGCTATCCATAATATCTATGTATATATTATAAATATAATTTATGATATATTAGAGAGAGAGAGAGAGAAGCTTTGTAAATAACATTTGTTAATTATTAATGTGAATTGGATTCACATTAAGTAATTAATTGCAAATGTAATATATAAATTAGTTTAGGTTGTGAATATGATTCACATTTTTTTCAATGGCATGATTGAAATATTCACAAATTAATTTAGAATTAATTTGGTGGATATTATTGCAATAAAAGTTATTACAATTTACTAAGAGATAATAGGATAAAATAAAAAGGAGATAATCACCGTCAAAATGAGGTGGCGTCACCAATGACTTAGTCATAGGTGACGCCCCCCCAATTTTAGGGGGTGATTTGTTGTCCCCCTTTTTGTTATCTTGTTATCTTTTAGTAATTGATTTATGTTAAATTAAATTATGTTGATGATAATACACCATATATTTGATTTGATATAAATTAATGTTGTTGGTTTTTAACCAACAATCATCATGGCCGTTGATTGATGCATAGATCAATCTAGCCGTTGGATCTATGTATGCCATGGATTGACATCCATTGGATCCCAAACTAATATATAAAGAGGGCAACCCTAGCCCTTTGGAAGATAGATCAAGAGTACACGCCTACTCTCTCTCTCTCATTCTCGCCGTCTCTCTCTCTCTCTAAGGTGGACGTCCATCTTATGCGTTGAGAGAGACCTTCTCGCCTTCGTCTTCGACTACTCGAGGATCTCCATCTTCTTTCGGGACTGCTTGCTCTAGAGGAAGATGACGTATTTCGTTGGACGAAATTAGGGGATTCGAGGTTTGGATCTTTGTCGAGGATTGCGGGAGTCACGTGTCTCATCATCGCGCCCGCAAGTGTCGTCTTCGTGGATCGGACTTGAGCCAGGAGGATCTCTTGCTTTAGAGATCTCGTGATCGCAACCACGCTTCGAGAGGTATTTCTAATACTTTGTGGTTTGATGAAACGATTCAAGAAATGTTCTTGTGATCATGTGGTTTCATCATATGTTTTAAAAATTTTAAATTCCACTGCACCTTGTGACTAGTGCGACTAGTCGCCCCGATCGCATGAGATGCGATCGTCACGCTTCCATGATGCGCTTGAGGATTCTCAATATCCTTTAGTAAGTTCATGGAAGGTAGGATTGCTCGCAATGAACATGGTAGTAGAATTGTCACAACATATTATCATAGGACTCGAATATGGTAAATGTAAATCTTTCAGAACCGACTTGATTCATATTATTTACGTTGTGGCTTGCACCACTGCGCTATATTCATATTCCATAGAACATCTAGTAACCACTACTTGTTTTTGCTTCTCCATGTGATTAAGTTACCACCAAGATAGGTGCAGTAACCTATAGGGCATGTTTGGTTGTTGGGTTGGGTTGGGTTGGGGTACCCCTGTGAATAGTAAACTGTGAGGAGGGTTGGGAGGGTTGGAAGGAGGGGTACACCTGTGTACCCCAACCCAACCCAGCAACCAAACATGCATATAGTAGACTTTTTGTCATTTGGACACCCTGCATATTTAACATCAGAATAGGCCATAATAATAAGTGTCTTTCTACATGTAAACAATAGACCTTTACCTCGAGCAGATTTCTAGTATCTCAGAATCATTAATAATGCCTCCCAGTGCACTTGGCATGGTTTGGCCATGAACTGACATGCTCTACTAATGATAAAGGGGATATCATGTCGAGTAGCTACCGCCATGTTCACAGGCTCAAGGTTGGACCCTTTACCCGATCCAGAGCCATACTTCAGTTTGTAAATAGATCGCTTGATAGAGCAAATGGTGTATTAAGGAATCTTATCGTTATTATCGAGGGTCAACAATAGATAGTGGACTTTGAATTCCTAGTCATGGAGTACCCAAGATGACTACAGGATTCCCAAATCATATTGGGGCGTACCATTTTTAAAAATAACTAAGGTTATTTTAAATTATGATGTTAGGGGATACATTTTGAGCTCACAACGAGAATGGAGAGGTAGATCGGTAGTAGAGTACGTGACATAAACCAGACTCCGAGAGCAGTACCGAGTGCCTTGTATCTGATGAGGAGTGCTATCACATTGAGACAGTGGGTTGTGCAAACAACTCAGAGCTGACTGATATGAAGCCCTTTCATCTATAGAGAACAATGTGAACGAAGCCGTTTGCAAGATTTTCAAGGATCAATATTACGGTGTAAAGATATCATAGGATGCACCCCTTCCCTCCATCTCAGACGACTCAGAGGTCGACTTGTGCCTATCAGCCATGTTTCCCCCATGCCAGTTTATAGGAGAGGATGGCGAGTTGGATGCAATGTAAGAAAACGATAGTATGGAAGCATACCCGATAAAGAAATATAAACATGCAAGAAAACCATGATTTTACGTGGAACCCTACTCCATAAAGAGCATGATGAAACTACGGGAGAAGGAATTTGTATTGCTTTCTCTCAGCTATTACAATGAGTGTGTGGCTTCTTATATAGCCCCGCCAGAATGACTAAGTTCCATTCATAGTAGATGTGGGACTAAACCAATGGATGTGGTAACTGGACCCTAGAGGGATCCAATTACCCATCCATGATGACATATACTCTAACACTCCCTCTCAAGCTGGAGCATGCAATGCTCAGCTTTGATAAAAAAAAAAAATCTCTCACTCACGGAATACAAGACACAACATACAATATCAATCAACGTAAACTCTATTGGTTTAGTGCTGAGGACGTTGCTTCTCATGTCGTGCTGATGATGAGGAACTGAAGTGTTGGAGTGTGAAATGAATCTCCTCATTGGATATCGTTTGCTATGTATCATGTTTATCAGAGTCATCCAAATTGGAATGATTCTCCTCGTAAGAGAACGCGTGATATGTAATGTTCAGAGTCACTAAAATTGAAATGAGTCCACATAGAGAACTCTAGCCAGCAACTGCTTCATCTTTATGAAGGGACAAACTGGAGAAAGCCATGGAAACTTCCTCGTCGGAGTCAACAAATATTAGAGAATGGAGTCTCTCCTCATTAGAGGACTGATCTCTCCCATACTGGCTCAGAGAATGGGATCTCTACTCTGAAGTCCCTATGAAATCACATGAGGAACTCTAATCCAAAACAAGAGGTGGGGAACTCTTAAACAAATGGTCGCACACATGTGCGCCTCAAACTGGTAGAGCCTGAAGTATGGACATCTGAATTTGAATTGGAGAGTATAAATATGTCATGTAGAACTCTACATAATACCCCCTCCCCCTTCTCCTATTGGTGGGAATAGATGATGTCGACCAAGTTGGGAGAAGGATTGAAGATGGGGAAAAACCAATCTCAAATGACTTTTTTGTTTCCCTCTCTTTTTTAGTCATTTCTCTTCTTCTTTTCAGCTTTCTTCTCTCTCTTTTTCCTGTACAGATTTCTATAGGATACTTTTTTCAATCATGGCTCAACTTGGCCCAAGAATACAACTCAACCCTATTGATTTTACAAATCTGGGCCTTCCCTTCTTTTTTTTCTTGGCCTCACTCCCCTTTTTCTAATTGGTCCAACATTTTTTCTGATACATAACCCTGTTTTTCTCACGTTATAGTAGCCCATTGGGGCCATAAAATGGATAGACGAATCCCTCTCTTTTTTTTAATGCAGTAGCTCAAGTGGGCCCGCTTGGGCCCCTTTTTCTTATTTAGGGTTCCCATCGGTGAACCCTGTTGCAACTCCTCCCTCGATGGCGCACAACCCATGTGCCACCTGTGAGTTTTTGTGGATGCTGGCGATGGAGGTGATGCAAGATGCATGTACAAGAGTATGCAGTTGTGACTGAAGATGGTGAATTTCCAAGGGAGCCTTGATTTTGCTGCGAATGAGAGGAAGAGGAGGGTAGCACCACCTGTTGTGAATCGTAGGATTTCGATAGGTCAAACAGAGAGGGAAACCCATCCTTGCAAAGAAGGAGATGTGTCTACAACCCATGATGCACCTGGAGCGCATGGCGGAGAAGTAGGGTTCTGCTTGGAGTTTACGCTGATGAGGAACGGTGTCGTCGATCTGAAAGAACTGGAGTTGGGGTGATAGAGGTTGCAAACATGTGAGGAAAGGGCTATCAAGGGGCAGATGCCACTGATTGAAGGAACCATCACCTTATACCATTGGAAGGCATGTGGGGCTGATGCGCAAGAGATTACGCGAGGCCTTATGGGATTTGAATAACCAAGTGACTGGAGATATGGGTTGCAGCATGGGTTCCAGATTCACCTTTTGTTGATCGCCTACCACTTGATGCATCGTTCTGGAGATATATGTGTCGCCTAGATGAAACCTTGCATGCATGGTGCTTGGAGATGTTGCCATTGCTGGAAATACAAACTCGTCGAAAATGCAACATCTATCTTCATTCTTCCATAACTCAGAACAGATCTTGAAGATCTTGAACATACTAAAACTTTAAAAACAAATCCACGAACTGTTCTGATAGTTAGCAGTGGCTTGAATTAGGGTTTCAAAAAATCCTAGAAATCTTCTCAAACTTGATCAAGAACCATAAATATAATAAAAGAAATCTTCAAGAACAATCCCACAATCCAAACCCGAACATATTCAAGAATAAAACTTCAAGAATGCTTGAAATCATACCCACTCTGATACCATATAAAAATGATAGCGTGAAAGCATATCGGGGATAAAGAAATATAAACATGTAATAACATCGGGATTTTATGCGGAACCCTACTCCACAAGGAGCAGGATGAAACCATAGGAGAAGGGTCTCAAGGGCTGTGTATTTTGTATTGCTTTCTCTCAACTGTTACAATGGGTGTATGATTTCTTATATAGCCCCATCAAAATGATTGAGTTCCACTCACATTACATGCGGACTAAACCAGTGGAGTGGTAATTGAACCCTAGAGGGATCAGATTACCCATCTATGATGACATGTACTCTAACACAATGTTTACAAATTGTTTGGATTTCTTTTACGGTATGATATAAGAGCACAATGATATGGTACCACATTTACATGGGCAGATCATACTACCACCATCACAAAACTAGAAGATATCGAGCCACACTTTGCAGATGAAAAGCACATCGCTAGATCTCAAGTCACTTCCTCCTGCAATCAAGTACGCTTTCCTTGTGGGCCCGCCTAAATTACATGATCATCACTTGTTTGTGTTAAACCACAGAATAGGAATCTCGCTTGCTTGAGATTCTAGATAAGAATCACAAGGTGATAACATGAAGTGTGTCAGATCTCCATGGGATAATCGGTGGCTATCCGAATTGTACTTGCACCATATTTACTTGAATGAGGATGCGAAACATTCCTGTGAGTTCCAACATAGGTTGAATTCAAATTTGCGGTAAGTGGTAAAGAAATAGATTAAGAAATGGTTTGAAGGATTCATGTATCCCATCTCTGACTCCAAGTGGGTAGCCCCCCTTTTATGTAGTCCTGAGGAATTCAGATGGTCACCAATGAGGATGGAGAAGAGATTTGATAAGGGTACCTACGTTGTGGCATGCTTGTGTAAGTTATAAACACATGAATGCCATGACAAAGAAGGACGACTTTCCCTTACCCTTGACCTGATCTTAGAGAGGTTGATGGGTAAAAAGTACTGCTTTTTCGATGGGTATTCTAGCTACAATTAAGTAGCCATCGCTTCTAAAGGATCAAGAGAAGACGACCTTGGGATGCCCTATTGGTACTTATGCTTTTAGGCACATGTACTTCGAGCTATGTAATGCTCTTGGTACCTTTCAGAGGTGCATAATCTTGATTTTTTCCATGACGGTCAGAGACACTTGGAATTATTTTTTGGATGACTTCTCAATTTACGCGGATTCTTTTGATTCATGACCTAGACATCTAGTTCCTCTAGAGGTGTTGTGAGGTGAATCTAGTGCTATTCTCAGAAAAAAGTTACTTCATGGTGATAGAGGGCATTGTGTTGGGACGTGTCAATGGAGGTTGTCCCTATCAATGTGGACATGATCAAGAAACTCGAGCCACCAATCAACCTTAAGCGTTTACTGTCTTTCCCATGTCTATATCACCCCAATCCCCAAACATAGTCTCACATCTAAAACTCACAAAGTATGTATATGAGTTATATGTTGTGGGGATTACTACTTGACAACTTGGGCTTAAGTATTTTGGGTGGTTGTCAACAGGTCCATTTGGGCATGAGCCCAACAAGTTGTCAAAGCTAGCTTTCCTCGGTAACGAACAGGGACATAAGCCCGGGTGTTACAAATGATGGAAGTAAATAAAATTTTATGAACTTCACATCATGGAAACACAGAAATTACCAAACAATTTGCAAAAAAAACTTTGCGTGTTCATCACATGAAACGGTTTGTACTTTGCGAAACCATTAGTTAGGGAATCAATCTTCCTAAGAATATTTCTTATATTCTAATGAATATTAGAAAGAGATCAGGTTTACCTCTTGAAGCGTGAGTCTATACAATAAGAGGCCTACCAAATGAAGTCTGACCCAAGGACTCTCCTCTCGTAGGAGTAATGATGAGTCGTGTTGCTTCCCACGAACTTTGATATCTACTTCTTCTTTAAGGGATCCACCCAAGGATGAGACCAAGAAGATCTCAAGCTTCTGATTTCAAATCATGAAATTGAGTCCTCTTGCACGTACATGAAGCGCGATGAAGAAGATAATCTTCTCACTCATAGGGCTACGCCTATGAAGAGAAGACGCATGCTTGATGGTGGAAATGTAAGGCTATAGAGAGAGAGAGAGGAGGATGTATATCAAAGAGTCTTATACTCTCTAAACTTCTCTCTCGATGATCAAGGCAACTTAGGCACTTAGAATGCAAAGGCTTTCATCAATTTCACGTGTTTTCAAGAGAGAGGCATGCCCTCTCTTTTATACTCATGGTAAACATCCCTTAGAGTCTTACTCTAAGGGGGCACTACTATGATGATGATCTTTGGATGAACAACCAATGGCTAGGATCATATGCCAATCTTAATTAGGAATGTGTGGCAAGTTTTCTTCTAATTATCATAAAAATAAATAATAAATTAAAACCATAATTAGGAGAGTCCTCATCCAATCAGGACTCATTGTGGACTTTCCATCTTTTCCAAATCGATGTCATATTTAATGTCTTAATTGGTTGTTGCATTATATTCATAATAATCCATTTATCATAATTAGGAAATTTACGAGATCTACCTCACAACAAAATATAAATCCAATTTACATTCAATTTCCAATGCGAATCTAATTCCTATTTATGCTTTGAAATAATTAATGAAGCATAGTCATATATATATATATATATTATGAATCAATATTCGTATCAGTTAAATATATATATATATTATGGATCATATCCACAAAAATCGAGATACACATATCTATGATAATAACAATTATCATCGTATTATTGATATCATTAAGTATGAGTCCTAATCCAATTAAGACCTGTAAGAAGAAATTTTGGATACTTGGAGATAATGTCGGGGAGATTATACTATCCACATATAGTGACTTGAAATTTGGATAACTTTCCAATTTCAGGATTTATACTACTTTTAGCAAAAATACATTACTTACGAATGTTGAGCTCGAGCTGAAATAATTCACACTCTAAATAAGCTCAACGAAACACATCACACTCTCCATGGGCTAGAGAATGCATCAGTAAGATGAATCCAACTTCTTTGACTATTTTTAATAATAGTCCAAATCATTAGGAGTTTAGAAATGATCTCAAAGAGTGTGTTGTATATTTTCATTTCCATGACCATTTCACTTTCCAACATTTGGACATTGAAATTGAAATTGGTCATTGGACATTGGGAGCCACTAAATTCCATCCAATTTAATCATTCCCTCGGAATAGAAGTGTCAAGTTAGATGATCTATGATTTAACCATGAGAATTCCCAATATTCATTCATCCTTCATACTGGAAGACTTTGACATATCCGTAGTTCAAGCTCTAGTTTGACTGTCTCCCGTGGAACACATCAATAGATTTTTCATTCGATAATTGGGCGACAATATTAATCATATACTTTCCAAAAGCATATATTAACATCACGAATTCACGTCTTATTTTATAAACAAGATGCCCATGCATGGAATTCATTATAACCCCAAATTATCTCATGAATGAGCTCTATCTCTTGGTTCATCCACTATGAACATGTATGATTCCTTTGAGAGATCATACTTCTCATATGTCTTCATATGTGTACCAGCTCATCGGTATATGGACCTTGGTTAGTTCACCAACATATAGGTTTATCAAATGTGCACACTCATGCATATAGATGTATATCTGTCTCTGGTCAATGATGTGAGCGTGATCGTGACAGTTACGATTCGGGTCTTACTTTATCTCGGCCTTATAAAGTCAACTCTTTGACTTGATTATTCCAATACTTCTGAATCTCTATTTCTATTCAGAGGGCCTGCATCAAGAAGTCGGTCGGAAATCCGTCTTTAGAAAAAGATTGGAATCTCTTTCTCAGACTGGAGATCTATATTGAATATCACATGTTAGTTTCAGTTGTGTCCTCCCAACTGTATGGTATTCAATATGACCATGACACATAACCCTAATTGTACAAAGGAATCTTAATATCAAGTGCATTCAAACATTTGTTTCAGATGGGCACGATAAAACAATAAATTTATTGCATTAATGGGTCATCAAGGGCTTATAAGTCTATCAACACAACATCAATTTATATTGATGCTTAATTAAGGATTTGTCTAAGATTGCATGGTCGTTAACTGAACTCGTAGGCAAGGACACTAAGTTCACTGTAAATCACAAGTGTCTCGAAAGCCATTGAATTGTTGAAAAGAATGATGATGGACACTCCTATCTTACATGCTCTAGATTGGTCTCTTTCCTTTGAAATCATGGTGAATGCATCGGATTATGCAATAGTGACCATGTTAGGACGGAAGAGGTATGGCATCCCATTCACAATTAACCACACAAGAAAATCACGGATGACACTCAACATAACTATACAATTTCAGAGAAAAATATGCTTATAGTAATCTTCACCTTGGACACGTTCTGATCTCATCTCATATAGTCCAAGGTGACAGTTTTCATTGACCACTCAACTATCTTTACTTAATGGACAAGATTGACATGAAGGTGTGTCTTCTTAGGTGGTCTTGCTACTCCAAGAGTTTGATTTGGGGATCAAAGACAAGACTGAAGTAAAGAAAGTGGTGGCATACCACCTCTCTCAACTTGGGCTCATTGAGTCTCCTGATCATACACCCGTTCGGGACTTCTTCCTTGACAAATTGATCTCGGTGATTGACTCACTCTCATATTTTGTTGATGTGGTGAACTATCTTGTCTTAGAAATATCCCTAAGATTGGCTTGAGAGCTGCATTGATCGAGTTAAATTGGATTCCGAGAACTACCATTGAGAGGATCTATTACTTTTATTTGAGGGTTGGATTGCATCTAGAGGAGTGATTGTGAGGTTGTAATAGCTGAATCAAATCGAAGTTATCGATCAGTGATCCCAATTCAACCGTGAGCCGACCAAGTTTTTGTCAGTTTGAATAGATTTTACAATGAATTTTTCCCCGTGATCCAAAAGTTAATAAAATGGCGATTTATTTATAGAATTACTCGTTGAAATTCCATGTAGTGTTGTAAAAATTTAACTCTGAACAGAAGAAAAACTCGAATCCCGATCTTTAACCCTAGTAGCCACTTGTTGGTAAGTGGTTCGAGAAAGAGTGTTGCTACCACACCAACGGCGAGTACCAACTCACCCAAGGACAAACTTAAAACAAGTGGATCCATGATTCATTCCTGTAATTAAACTAGCGTAACTAGACTTTCTCATCATCATGATGATGATATCGATAATTATCTCACTGTTTTCTCAACTTAGCTACTTATTGCTTATTGGTACATGCCAATTTTGTATTCATTGTTTCTGTAGCTATATCTCTATATTTTATGTGCTTTCACCTTAGACATGCCTAATCAAAGGATCTCCCTTTATTAGTGATATGCTTATTATAATTAAATGGAAATGAATTAATGTTTACTTGTCTACCTGTTGAAGTGTAATGACCCTGAATTTAAACCAAAGAGTAGTAAATTTTCATTTCCTGGCTTTAGGAATTTAGGAGTCAAGTACACATTTCATTCTACTTAGGTTCTTTTACACTCAACTAGGTGTGTTATGCTCACTTTCCCTCCATCCACAAGATCAGAAATCCAAATTTTAAATATTAACCTTCACACAGATACAAACAGGATTCCCATGCAAAATTGGTACGCTAAATACATTTTTGACGCATTCAATAAAATATGTATATACAGGGAAATAGTATTTACAAACCCCTTCCATAGTTATTGCACATCTACATTCATATAAGCTTTAATAATTGTAAATTTACAAATAGTTCACATCATTACATGTCATTTTAACAAAAGTAAATCATCCCGCAATTGCTTAAGCTTGTCTCCAAGTATATCTCGCTCCTCGGAGGTCCAAATTGAAAAGATGAATAGACATGCTCGTGAAATCAGAATATACAGAGTCAAATACCGACCGTCCCAAGGGTTGTCATGCTTGCAGTGTAACTCCAACAGTATGTAAGAAGCATCTTTATGTGTACACTATCTCCTGGAAGTTTGGAGACACCAACATACGAAAATCCCTTCACATAGAGTTTTCTGAGGTGTCTAGTAGTACTAATTCCAATATAAGTAGTCAAAAGTCTTTGGGAGTAACATTATATGAAACATCCTCTACGCTTATGGACTCTATTATAAGTTCAAGTTCATTTGGAACAGATGGAGGCACTCAAGTTGAAGGAACTTTGCGTAAGCCTTTGCATTCGATTTCAGAAAAAATGGGGAACTGCAATATATCGGTAGAGCCTATATGCTTTCCTAAGAGAAGAACTATTTACTGCAGCAAAGGTCAATGGAATTCTGATTTTCATCTGCTGGATCGAACACCCGGGGAGAGACTGATCCATTGATGCTTGGGGTCATCGGTGGAAGGCTGATGGAAGTCCTGGCACTCCCAACATCATGGACAGATCCACCCATAGACTCTGCACGTTTCTTAAAGGTATGGGACTTCTCATCCCAACTGTCGTAACGTTCAGTCAACACAGACAGCTTTCCTCTCAGCGTTCTCTCCGAAGTCATTTTTATCTTTAGCTCACGCCAGTGATTCTGCAAGAATGTACCGGAGAATATGAATAGAGCTGACAAGGAAACAACTCCGGTTATCAGGAAGAGCCCCCAGAAGCTTTCAAGATCAAGCCTATTAGAATTGAAAATGTCACTCTCGGTGGAGCAACCAGTCTGGTCACCAAACCATGTCTTTTCGATATTTTCAATTGTCTTCCCCTGGGTTACATTCAATATAGCCCTAGAGATATCAGGTACCAGTGGGGAACCTTTGGGAAACACCTGCAAATAATGAAAGAAGACAATCAGATTTCCAGGACTTGGATTCATCACATCATTAGTAATTTCTGGTTTATACTAAAATGTTCAACATGTTTCAAGCTGCATCGTTCAAGGTGAATCTGTTTGCACAGATTTATGTTGCTTGAGGACAATTTGATCTACTAGAAACAATTTAGTAATAGGGTATATTGCACATTACGCATTTCATTAATCTCTGTCCAATCTAAAGGGTTTTAGATAGAAATGTTATAAAATAGACCAGAATTTTTTAACTCAATGGTGAAGGACAAAACTTTATGCCCTATTAAGCTATAACAACACTATCCAAGACCACTAATAATAATAGCAGTCAACAGTTTCACTGTGATAAAGAAATATCCCGAAGTAAACTATTTTAAATAAAAAGGAAGGAAAAAGCTGCACAAATACTTACAAATCCAAAGCCGTCAGTCTTATGAATTGGCCCAATCATCACATACTGGGAACAGCGAGTTTTCAAGAATAATTTTATATATGGAATCTCATCAATGATTGCAGAAACACCATCATTCTTGCTTCCTTTGGAGAGGGCATCTTCATATGCATCAATGCTGGAATAATTTTTGAGTCTGGAAGGAGTGAATTTCAACTCTTCTAAAAAGGCCCGCACAAAAGAGCCATCTTGGTACCCCACACTATCACCATTCTTCACAAGGTCATTGATACTAGTCACTGATGGCTGGAGTCGTTGAACAGTCAACATGGATGCCAAGCTAGCCGTGTAACTAGATGTTAATATTAGCACGAAAAACACCCAAAAGACTATCAAAACCTTTGACAAGTTGCTCTCTAGCTTCTCCTCTGAAAATATATGAAAATAAACATACATGACAATACATGAGCAAGCATGCGGGGCATAACAACTTTGAGGACAACTGACTTTCAAAGAATAAATAGATTTAAAATATTACTGAACTGTGTGAAAAAACCATCGTTGAGAATGCAAAATTGAATATGGTTCCCAGCTGTTGTGTAGGTGGACCTCTGAAATCATCATTGATCCGGTGTTCAATAAACCAAATTACAAAACCGGTCCAGAGGAAGAAGGCCAGGGTTACAAGCCAAAGCGACACAGTTAATGGTTTCAAGAAGATCCATATATTTTTGCCATGATCCTCTTTGATAGGAACAACCATAGATACTCCTGACTCGGTGTAGGGTAACGTGAAGTCCACAAACAACGACCTGTTAGCTATGATTGTAACATCTCCTACAACAGCATCAAACTTCTGTTGATGACAGAAAAGAGCGTTAATTGGATTATGGAGGCATCTGACTCAATATCATGGGCCAAAGTTAGGAAGGCATATAAAAAATGATTGAATTTAAAACTAGCAGTATTTTACCTCTATAAAAAGTATTATATGCTTTTACTTTTCAATGCAATGACGTATAAGAATGTATAATTAAATGAACTGCCAATTATCATTTTTAAGGACCACAGAGTGTCCGTGCACGTATGCATGCACATAGATTGCCTGCAAATATTTCAATTCAACGGTGTATAACGTTTAAAAAGAAACATATTAGAGCTTTGATGTGATGATGAAAGCTAAAAACTCATAGGAGAAGGTTTCACTCACATGATTAAGCTAAAACTTATTAATCAAAGAAAGGCAACACAGGCACACGAACCTTGTGGTCAAAGAATACCAACAATTTTTTTATTGCAATAATTAGTTTTTTTATGGTTAAGCCTTTAATATAAATTTATTTGATATATTGAAAAGTGAATATAGTCCTCTTTACATAGAGGCTAGGGTCAAGGTATTAGACAATAGAAAGTAGAAGACACACGAGTGCCCATGAAGGGGTATGGCTCAAATTCAAACGCTATCAAGCTGGAGATTTCACAAGTCCAGAAAAAATTCTTTGGATGGGGTCTCTAATGAAGTAACAGTATTTTTGAAAGGTAATGAAGTAATAGTTGACCTCCACATGCTTGGCATGCTCACGAAATATAGGATTGTTCGTAATTCTTTGTTTTATTTTGTTCGGCCCCCCTAAGAATCAATTTTTTGATTCTTAAGCAAATGGCCTCATTGCTTTTGTAAACAAAATGAAGCTTGAAAAAAAGGGAAGAAACGACAAAAAAATGAAAAGAAAAGCTTTGACAAAATAAAGGGATAAACAGAAATATAGAAAACAAGGGTGAGAAATCAAAGCCAAAAGAATAAGAAAAAATGAATCACCCAGACAAGAGGGCTGTTGTTCTTTTATTGCAAAAAAAAAAGAAAGAAGTGACTAAAAAGGAAGAAAAAAAGATTGGTAGAAAAAGGGTGAAAGAAAGAATTTTTTCGTTTGCCCCACTTGTTATCCCAATTTGACCAACGATTATGGGAGAAAGGGGGAGTGGGAGACTAGGATATTTTTCTTTCTTTTACTTGAGGCCACCCAACGGAATTTTATCGCATGCCATCTTCTGTTAGTGGTCCCCAAAAAGAGGTCTGCTCATTGAGGTTCCTATGACAGAGAACCTACTTCTTCACATCCCTATATGAGAGAAATCACTCATTGATGTCCTTGTTTGTATGGGTGAGATCTTTTCATAGGATTCATATGCATGAGATGTTTATTCTTGAGATTTCTGTATGGGAGAGGACCTCAACTTTCAATATTTAGCGTCAACTACTTCCGATGGACTTCTACTATTGTTAGGGATCATCTCAGATTAGTGCCGCCCATCAACTTATTACATGAAGATTAGCACCGGTTGCCTTCACTGAGCATCCACTCTAGGCAAGGTTCTCCTCCCATTATTATCTCCTCTAGGTGGATCTTCTCCCCGCAATGACTATTTCTAGTGAGTCTCCTACTAGCTCTATAGACGACATAACGGGGGGAAAATACGTTGATTGGTTTCTTTTTGGAATAAGTTGTAGTCTTTTTAGCTCTAGCTTGAGGGGGAGTTCTATAGAATGCATTTAAATGGGTAACCGGATCTATCCAAGATCCAACTATACTACTCTGTGTTTTTGAAAGGAAAAGGGCATTCACCGTTGAGGTGCACACCCAAAAGCTTCACCATTGGTTCACAAATAGGACAAATACATAGATAAAAGCCAATAAAAAATTATAATGATCAAGAAACGACAAGAAATTTCACATGTTTAATCACATTTTCTGCATAAAATCTGCCATGTTTAAACACTAGTCAATTTCTAGCTAACTATAGCGCACAAGCGACAACCACAATTCTGGATCTCTCCACACCACGTCAATTGGAGTCAAGTGAATCCCAAAAGTTGGTTGAGCAAACCATGCCAATCCTAGCAAAATCGAAGCTCTCCCAAACACCTTTTTTTTTTGACGCTCACTCTCCCAAACACCTTTAGAAACTTACATCTAAAAAATATGTGATCAACATCCTCAATCGTCTCCAAAAACAAGCATATGTTGCGTGAACACCCTAGAAAAAACAAACCTTCCTAGCTTTAGTCATCAACCCTCCCCGTCTTACTAACCATAAAAGACCTTGATCCTCATAAAAACCTTCCACTTCCACAAATGCACACTGTCAGCAACACAACCTCTGGGATCTAACAACACGACCACCATTATACCATCGGACTAACACCAGTGGTCGCGCCTCAAAACAGGGCCTTCCAAACCATCCAACAATTAGGCGCAACTCCATCAAATTAGATCTAAATGGAGGAAAGATGAGATCCATGTCCCATGCATCAAGCACGTAGATATCATGCTCACGAGTCTGGGTAAATAAACGACGAAATCTCTCACCAAGAACTCCCTCCTCCGTCCATTCATCCAACCAGAACCTGAAACCATCCCCGTCATAAAGGACAAGCCGTGGACACACCTACTGTATCATCGAACAAATCTCCATCTAAGATGTCGATGTCAAGGTCCCTACCTCTCGGAGATCTGAGAAATGGAAGGAAATACCATAGATCTTCTAACCCCTAATGCGAATGACCCATTTCGTAAAAAGTGCATTCTTCATATCCCTCAAGCTTAGAACTCCAAGACCACCATCCTCCTTAAAACGAGTTACTGTCTTCCAATCCACCAAGGGCATACTGGAAGATTCTCCAAAGTAGGACCAAAGAAACATCTCATGACGGGCTCAAGTCTTCCATGAACACCAGCTAGGAGAAACCTTGAGGAAAGGAAGAAAATTGGATTAACTGAGAAGACTTCAGAAGCACCATTCTATCTCTCCTAGACAAGCAAGAGGACTTCCATCATGCCAGCCTCTTCTCCAGCTTCTCGATCATAGGAAGCCAATCAACATGCCACAATCTTCCACTAACTAGAGGAAGTCCAAGGTACTGCAAAGTCAAACTAGCTCAAGGTGATCTCTGTTGAACCTCATATTGCGCATCTCTCCCTCATTTAAATCAAAAGGTACAAACACATACTCGACTCTATTAATATTCATATTAGAGACAATGCTAAATAAATAAAGTACCACCACCACCCTACTATAGCTCTCTACACCTCCTTCTATAAATAGGATTGTATCATCCCCAACCAGTAAGATTAGTACTGACAGCTCATCCCTCAAAAGCATGGTAAAATCCCACCATTCATAACGCACTCCACCATGATGGTCAACACATTAATCATCTATACAAACAAAAGTGACGCAAGCATGCATCCTCGTCAAACTCCCCTCTGAGGCTGGAAAAAACCAACTCTAGGGTGCCCATTGACTAATACCAAGGGTTCAAATATCTGTATCAACTATCTTATCGATACCACGTTGATACGATATTTCAATGAAATTTCACCATATCGACCAACATTTGTGAAGGAATGACCTGAAAAGGTTCAAATATCGCTATTTCGCTCGAAATTTCAGTTCCATTTCGAAATCGAAATTTTATGAAATCTAAAACCCTGATTAATACATGTTGAACAATCTCGTAACAAACCCTTCATATAGGAAGACAAAGTATCTAGGAATCTCCTCTGGTAAAATGAAGCCCACACAAAAATATCAATCAACAAAGCCATATGCCTTGGAGAAGTTCACCTTCCCCAACATGCCCCTAACATTGCAAATTCTCCCGTTAACAACAATCTTCGATGCCATCATATGTCTCCTAGACAAAAATGCGTTCTGCTATAGGCGAGAGAATTTGCCCAATACCCCTCTCAACTGACAACAGCTTTGCTATGATGAAGTAAACTGTGATCGACAATGGAATGGGGGCGAAGTCCTTAATCATGGCTGCAACATCCTTCTGGGGTAAAAGAAAATAAAGGAAAGATTCATGCACTCAAAACCATAGTTCCCCCTTTTGAACTAAAAAACCATAGCCAACATATACTCTACCACCATATCCCAAAACTCCCTGAAAATAACACTTAAAAGCATTCGTTCTGGACAACTATATACATTCAGCTCAAAAACCGCCTTTCAAACCTCCAGCAATTTGAAATCCTTGATCAACTCATCAACCTCTCCACTAGAGACCTAGGAGACACCCACACCAAGCCACCAGATTCCACCATGCATTGAACGCTGACTCATGTATCTGAAATGATTTGTAGCCACTCTAGCCACCACATCATCGTAGTAAAATGCCTCCTCCAACCTCAATAGAATAAATGAACATTCGACGATGCCGACCACTCACCATCACATGAAGGAATCTCGTGTTTGCATTACCTTCCTTCAATTATTTTGCCTAGGCCTTTTCCTCCACTCCACCTTCGGCATCCAATCCTCCTCAAGAATCTTCTGCAACACCCCTATTACACAATTCCGCCTCATCTAGATCATGCTAATCTTCCAGAAAATCCAAACGAATATTCTGCAGCACACCCCTATTACCCTAGATTTCCTTTGAACTCAGTGTGTTGACAATGGTTGCAGCTTGAATCAATAAACCCTAGAATCGAATATGTGAAACAATCCTTTTCTCGAATTTTAAACATGTCAATGAACATAAACATAAGAAAAATCTTCAAGAAGAACTACGAATCGAACCTGCTCTGATAATCGAATCTCGAATAAATCACGAACATAAAATAAATCTTCGAGAATCAAACCTGCTATGATACCATGAAGAAAACGATGAATGCGAAAGCATATCAGAGATAAAGAGATATGGAAGAACATCAGGATTTAACGTGGAACTCTACTTCATAAGGAGTGGGATGAAACCACAGGAGAAGGCATCTTAATAGCCATATACTATGTTATTTCTCTCTCATTTGTTACATGTGGTGTGGTGCTTAATATATAGCCCCGCTAGAATGATTGAGTCCCACTCACAGTAAATGTGCGACTAAACCAAATGATGTGGTAGTTGGACCATGTAGGTATCCAATTACTCATCTATGATGACCCATACTCTAAGAACAACCAACAAGTCAACCTCCTATAGTAGATCAACTCCATATTTCTTGTTAGCGTATGATTTAGATGAGTAATTGAATATCTCAGTATCTAATTATGCTAGTCTTTGCTTTAGTCTCATATTGCCTACCTGTGGGACATTGGTGTGTTGATAGGGCTATATATGAACCTTATGCCTATTGCAATCTTTGAGAAATTCAATAGAAGATACAACCCTTAGTGACTTTTCCCATGGTTTCATACCACTCCTTAGTATTGTTCCATGTAAAATCACATTTTTTTCTTGTTTCTTGATTATGCATTTCAGTTTTCTATTTTTACAGTTAGGGGACGTGAATCCGAATTTTGTTTCATATCCGAGAATCTCGGGATTTGTCATCAACAACCTAGTTCATATTGTATTTTTTTGTACTATGAAGTTCATGAGCATCGACGATATCAATATTAGTTCCATCCAGTGAATGTTATTGAAGTAGAAGATTGGACACTCTACCTAATGGATTCCTCTGAAAGCTACAGTGGTAATGATTGTGATGCTCAAGGGCATTGTCAACTTGATGATGCAAATTTCAAGCCCTATCTACAATGGCATGATAAATGAGATCGATGGAAACCCTATTCCATGGTCCTCCTATAATGATGGGTTCTTCTCGAACATGCGACAACAACAACATTGTTTCAGATACAAGCACCAGTTCACGTGTGACCCATGCGAGGAGGATGAAGACTTAGCAATAAAAAATAGCGAGGCATTCTCCCACTTTAAGTAGGGTCGGCTACATGGATTTTTATCCAAATCCATGTTGAAAGATTTGACTACTTTT
The DNA here is from genome assembly GCA_037367405.1 of Ottelia alismoides. Lineage (NCBI taxonomy): Eukaryota > Viridiplantae > Streptophyta > Magnoliopsida > Alismatales > Hydrocharitaceae > Ottelia > Ottelia alismoides. Next base: position 156,155 of record JAZKJV010000126.1, read on the forward strand.
TACGTTGGTTGTCAGCTACCTAATGCAACCCCCACAAGGGACAATCTAAACCCTAGTTTTTTGGGTGGTAGACATACTGAACTACCACCAAACCATTGGATTGGATGCATTGCCAAAGCCTTCTCCCACTTTTAATAGGATCGTCTACATAGATTTTTGCTCAAATCCATGTTGGAAGATCCGGCTACTTTTTATACTGGTTGTCGGCTACCTAACGCAACCCCCACAAGGGGTGATTAGAACCATGATCCTTTGGGTGGTAAACACATTGCACTATCACCAGACTAGTGGAGTGTGTAAGACATAGCAATCAAGGTTTGAAAAAATAAAAAGCGAAATGAGGCGGTTTCCCTGGAATCGAGATGAGGCGTAGCCTCGAGGCGGTCGAGGTGTAAGCCTCATTTTATAAGAATGCACATAAAAACTATTATTAGAGTTATTATTTTTACATTTATGTTCGTAACCCTTCGGGTTCTATAACCCTTCGGGCGTATTTATGTATTTTTCCTCTTGTAATCTTTAGGGTTTTCTCTTCTCTATATAAGAGACCCTAACCATATGGAATAAACATCTTATTCAATTTTCTCTACATGGTATCAAAGTGACTGTCCTAGACTGGAGCTTAATAACCCAAAACCCGCTGCCACCATCAGCCCTCTCTCCTTGAGCGGACTCTTCTCTCATCAATGAAGTTCCACGCAAGGCAGTCCGATCCCCCAACGACACCAGCCATCACCTCCAGCGGCACCTAAAGCGCTACCCAAGGCTCCACCAGATTCAGACGCGCCTCTTGCGCCACCGACACCGCCTAGAGCCCCCTCCAACAACCCCTGCTGCAACTTCAATGCTGATGGTACTGCCTACTAGTCCTCCTGGACTTCTAACCTGCTGCGCACAACCCCATGGATACCATCTTTGGTGTAGGAAGAACCCCTAAAACCCCCTGATCTGCTGTGAAAGCAATTTTTCAGATCACTATCACGTCCAAAAGTGAGTTCTAAGGCACTTCTCAACCCTTGTATGCATTCATAAGTCAAGCACAAAATCTCCTTTCTTTTCTAAGACCACCATGGCATCTTTTTCTACCAAAATAAAGCCCTTGGCCTCGAATGTTATGGCACAAGGCACTACTATCAAACTCAAGGGCACAAAAAATTACGTGATCTGGTCTCGATCTTTTATGGTGTTCATTGGTGGTCAAAGAAAACTTTGCATTCTAACTAAAGAACCTTTAGATGAAAAGGACAAAGAGTACGATAATTGGAAGACAGACAACTACTAGGTTATCAACTGGATGACCAACAATATTGAGGCTCGCATTGCCTCAAATCTCCTTTATAAAAATATGACCAAGGAAATGTGGAGGATCTCAAGCAAACATACTCCCAGAAGAAGACAGAGTCATGCCTTGCAGACATTTATAGGTGAATCTGGTCGGCATCTCAGGGTGATCCCACCCTCGTCGAGTACTACATGCATCTCTCCAGCCTGCATGAGGAGCTTGCAATATTTCCAGCCCTCATGTTGCACCAAATAGATACAAGAGCGTTCTGACCGGTAGGTATACCACTTTCTTGATGGCCTGCATTCTCGATACCAGACAGTAAAGGAGCAATTTCTTATGTCAGACACACCACCAACGATGAAGGCCATTTTTGACCGGCTTGAGGAACTCGAGACTGTTGGGAAAAATGAGCAAGTTGTTTATTCCATAAGCCCTAGGCTCTCTTATATAGGAGAGTAGCCTATGGGTAAATTACATAAAGCATACAACTGAAAATTAAAATAACGAACAGGTACGAGTACTAATATGTATGCGTCAACACTCCCCCTCAAGATGGAGCATAGATATCAATCATGCTCAGCTTGGACGCACACTTCTGGAATGGGCCTCGAAGTAATGCCTTGGTGAATATATCAGCCGTCTGATTCTCTGAGGTGACGTGAGATGTAGCAATGAACCCCTTCTGAATCATGTCACGTATGTAGTGACAGTCAACCTCAATGTGCTTGGTCCTCTCATGGAAAGCTGGGTTGTTTGCAATGAACAAGGCTGCCTGATTATCACATTCCAGCTTCATAGGGAGCGGTATATCAAGACATAGATCTGTAAGTAGAGCTTTCACCCACATCATTTCTGTGCTAGCCTGGGCCATAGCCCTGTATTCTGATTCAGCACTGGATCTCGCTACCACTGTATGTTTCTTGCTCCTCCACGAGACTAAGGCATCTCCAACATATACTGCAAATCCTGAGGTGGACTTCCTGTCCTTGGGGCATCCTGCATAATCGGCATCAGCACATGCTGTGATAGAGATCTCCTTTCCCTTCTTAAATAGCAAGCCTGCACCAGGAGTTGATTTTAGATATCTCAGAATCATGTGTATAGCATCCATATGGGCCTGACGTGGTTGCTCCATGAACTGGCTCACGCGACTCACTGCAAATGATATATCAGGTCGAGTGATCGCGACATACAGTAGTTTGCCTACCAGTTCTCTGTACCTCCTCCTGTCCACCTCTTCCGTGTCATCATCATAGAGCTTCATGCTGGGATCCATTGGTGTCGTAGCAGGCCGACACCCTAGCATACCTGTCTCACTCAATAGATCTGTAACATATTTCCTCTGCGACATTACTAATCCATATGGATTTCTAGCAAACTCCAGCCCCAGAAAATATCTAAGGACTCCCAAGTCCTTGGTGACAAATTCAGTTCCCAGTTTTTCCTTCGCCTGCTTTATGCCCTGCTCATCATCTCCTGTAATCAAGATGTCATCAACATAAACCATGATTACAATGATACCTCTAGTAGTCTTCTGTACAAACAAGGAATGATCAGCATTGGAGCGTTTGTATCCTTGTTTCTCAAAGAGATCTGAGAGCTTCTGAAACCATGCTATGGGGCTCTGCTTAAGGCCATAGATAGCCTTGTGTAACCTGCATACCTTGGAACACTCCCCCTCAACAGCAAAACCAGGTGGTTGTTGCATATAAACTTCTTCCTGCAAATCTCCATATAGAAATGCATTCTTCACATCCAACTGATGAAGCGGCCAGTCTTTAGCAACTTCAACTGACAATAAGATCTGTAGGGTGGAATGACGTGCCACAGGCGAGAATGTGTCAAGGTAATCCACCCCGTATGTCTGTGTAAAACCACGTGCAACCAGACGTGCTTTGTACCTGTCAATAGAACCATCTGCATTGTGCTTTACTGTAAACACCCACTTGCAGCTCACTGGGTTCACATCTGGAGGTGTAGGAACCAAACTCCAAGTTCCTCTGGACTGGAGTGCCTTCATTTCTTCCTCCATTGCTAGCCTCCATCTACTATCCTGCATAATATCGACTGCTGAAAGTGCCACAACAAAGGACCTGAAATCTCCAGATAGCCTCTCAAAAGATACGGATGCAGATAGGGGATATGTAGCACAACTTCTCTTCGACTTTCGCAGAGCAATGGGTACATCTAAGTCAATTGTGGTCTCATCTGGCCCCTGCAACATATCCTGCTCAGAAATGACGTCAGATCCATCAACACTAATATTTTCATTACATACCATAGGCGAGCTAGTAGACGAGTCATGACCATGAGCGGGAGGAAGCCTGCGGGTATAGTGAAACGGTAGCGGTGATATAGTTGGTGGCGGCGGCGGCGGCGGTGGTGGTGGTGACGGCGGCTGTGGTGGTGGTGGTGGCGACGGCATCTGAGGTGGGGGTCTCATATATATGGCATCAATAGATAGTGGTGGTAGCTGCTTGTCTCCTGAGGCTGAAAAATACATAACATTTTCAAAAAATGTAACATCTGCACTGATCATATACCGCCGACGCAGAGGATCAAAACACTTGTATCCCTTTTGAGTTCTAGAGTACCCGACAAAAACACACTTGACAGCCCTAGGAGAGAGCTTGTCAGTACCAGGGGACAACTGATGGACAAATGCAACCGACCCAAACACACGAGGCGTAAGAGAAAACAAATCCTTGTTGGGATGAATGATAGTAAACAGGATTTGTTCATTTAAAACAGAGGAGGGCATACGATTAATTAGGTAACATGCAGTGAGAACTGCATCACCCCAGTAGAAGTAGGGAACATGACTCTGTATAAGGAGTGATCTCGTGATATCAAGGAGGTGACGGTGTTTCCTTTCAGCAATCCCATTCTGTTGAGATGTAAGAGGACACGACGTTTGATGAACAATCCCTTTTGAGGAGTAATAACTGGCAAGAACATTTGTGCACACTTCTAACGCATTATCACTTCTCACAAATTTTACTGATGTGGAAAAGACATTTTGTATTTCATTCAGAAAATGGATAATTATATTTCCGGCTTCAGATTTATTTTTCATCAGAAAGACCCATGATACTCTAGAAAAATCATCCACAAATACAATATAAAATCTGTGTCCCTGATGATCAGGTACACGACTTGGACCCCAGACATCAACATGAAATAACTCAAACTTGGAGGTACTACTCTGACCAGGACGACTGGGAAAGGACGACCTGTGATGCTTTCCCAACTGACATGCCTCACACTGAATAGGTGTGTGAGGAAGACTATAAGGTAACACTTGACGCAACTTCTGAAGCGGTAAATGACCAAAACGCAGATGCCATAGTAAAGGAGATACTTGTCCAGCAGGAGAGAATGTGGTTCCAGCAAATGGGGTCTGATTCAGGCGGTAAAGGCCTCCTTGCTCATAGCCACGACCAATCACGTTGCCCGTATGGATGTCCTGAAAAATCAAAGAAGATGGATCAAAAATTGCCCGACAATGGAGATCCTTCGTAATCTGACTAATTGACAACAAATTCATTGAAAAATCAGGTGCATGTAGCACATTCTTGAGCTGGATAGAAGATGTCAGTCTAATCTCCCCCTGACTAGTGATGGGGGAATGTGTGCCATTGGCAATCACTACTGTCTGTCCTGGAGGGATCTGAGTGTATCCTGTAAGTAGACTCTGGTCGCCACATAGGTGATGTGTAGCGCCCGAGTCCATGATCCATGGCAATGTATCAGATCTACTACTGTGGAGTGCAAGTATACTACCTGAAGCACTGGTAGATGCAGAGGCAGAAGCAGCAGCATCAGAATGACTCTAACTGTAGTCGATGCTGGACCAGATGGTGGGATAATGCCCCTCAGACGGGCAACTAAATCATCGAACCGTTGATCCAAGGTAGCAGCAGATGGGGGCTCTATCTGCTCAGCAGCTCGTGCGGATGCAGGAAATCCGTGCTTTGAATAGCATGTATCTTCATTGTGTCCGACACGGTGACAGTAGGTGCATGTTGGCCTAGTGCGGCCACCCCTCCCACGGGGTCCACGTCCACGGCCCTGGTGATGAAAACCACGACCTCGGGTTGTTGCCATGGCTGAAGAATTCTGACTTGCAGCAGTTGAGGGAACTGTAATCCGACTCAGTATATGGAAGGCTTCCTCCATTGGAGGAATTGTAGAGTCAGCCAAAATCTGTGATCGTGCCGCCTCGTACTCAGGATCAAGTGCAGCTAGGAACACGCCCACCATAGTAGCGTTCCTGTATGTCTTCTGCTGCTCTGGCGTGGCTGTCAAGGGCATGAAGCTATATAGCTTCTCGAACATCCCTCTCAGTGATGTATAGAGAGAATGTAGGGGGCGACCATTCTGCTTGATGGTGAAGATATCATGCTGGAGTTGCAGAATCTTTGTTTCGTTCTTCGCCTGGGAATATGTGGCCGCCAGAATGTCCCACATATCCTTCGCTGTGGATGGAGGATGTCATTAGCAATCTCGATTGCCAACGTGCCAGATAGCCAAACTTTGGCGTATGCGTCATCGGCCTCCCAGGAGGCATAGGTTCCAGTCTTCTCAGCAAGCTCTGGTTCGGTAAGAATGTGCTTCTTACCCGTAGACTTCATCATGCTCATGAACTGCATTGCCCACAGTTCATAGTTGGTACTATCCATCTTGACAATAGGCGCTGGACCACAGAATGCGCCAATAGATGGGATATCCCTCTTGCTCTCAGACATATTGGAAAGTGAAGACTGGAACGATTGAAAAACGATGTGATTTGTCTACAACGACATAAATGGGTTTAGCTGCACATGTAGACCTCACGCAACTAAACCCATGTTGATGTTCTGGGTCTTAGGGCTGGAAACCGTGCACCTGTACAGGAGCTACACGCCTTGGGGCACTGGATCACGCGCGCTGGGCACTGGGTGCGCTGGACACGCGCACTGGATGCGCGTACTGCTCAGCCGCGTAGAAGGTTACGCGCGCACGCACAGCCTTGCGCAGATAATGCGCAGCCGCACGTTGGGAGACGCGCGATCAGGCGCTGGAGAGGCGCAGATCACACGCGATCACGCGCAAGGGATGCGCACACGCGGTCACGCGCAAGGGATGCGCACACGCGGTCATGCGCGATCACGCGCAAGGGATGGACACGCGCAAGGGATGCGCACACGCAGGAGATGCGCAGATCACGCACTAGCGCGCGCAGGAGATGCGCAACCGGAGATGCGCAGGAGATGCGCCGATCGGAGGAGGAGCACCCGAGAAGAAGGGCGACGTCGATCTGCTGAGAAGAGAGAGAGAAAGAGGCCGGCGGGTAGGGTTAGGGTTAGGGTTAAGGTTTCGAGAACTCCGGTCTAGGACCGTAGCTCTGATACCATGTTGGGAAAAATGAGCAAGTTGTTTATTCCATAAGCCCTAGGCTCTCTTATATAGGAGAGTAGCCTATGGGTAAATTACATAAAGCATACAACTGAAAATTAAAATAACGAACAGGTACGAGTACTAATATGTATGCGTCAACAGAGACATCTGTTGAGTGGCCTCCCGTCTTACCTTCAACAGAGAACTTTGCACACATCGCCTCATCTGGGTGAGAAGGCAGATACGACTTTCGAGGAGGATGTAGTCGTGGTCGTGGACAAAAATCTGGGCGTGCCCATGACTTTGGCAGTGGTCGTGGGCGAGACTCTACTGCCCCATGCACTCACTATGGTCGGTGGAACCACCCGTCTGAACGATGCTGGCAGAAGTTTGGCGTACCTTCTTATCATGCCAATAATGCCTATGAGGACGCCTATGATGTGGAAAATGCGTCGCCTGCAGCAACCTCCAATGGCAAGATTGTTCATCTTAATGATGCAGATTACTCCCGCTTGATGCATATCCTTCAGACTCCAGGCCTACTACCACTAGTAACATTACCACTGCTGCTCTGGCTACTCCTTCAGGTACAGTAGCCAACTCTACTGTCACTCCTGCTCTGGCTTGGATTATTGATTTCGGTGCCTCTACTCATCTGACTGGAGAAGGTAGTCTGCTCACCTCCTTCGTACCATCTACCTTTGTGAAGTCAGTTCGAGTCGCTAATGGGACTCAATCACCGGTTACTACTGTCAGAACTATGAAATTCTCTTCCAAGCTCCGACTTTCTACGGTTCACTATGCTACTGATTTTCCTCTTAGCTTGCTGTCAGTTCATAAGTTTTGTGTTGAGTTTCATTGTCGTGTGATATTTGATGAATCTTGTTTCTATTTTCAAGACATCCACATGGGAAGATTTTTGGTGGGGGACATGTGAAGAATGACCTATCTTGACATACCCTCGAACTCCAAGTTTGTTGGTGTTGCGTCCATCTCCGAAGACCTACTCTTATGGCATCTGCGCCTTAGGCATCCTCTGCCAAAACCATCTCCATGATGAAGTCCTTTTAATGCGAGACGTGTGAGTTCGGGAAACACCATCGAGCTTTCTTTCTTGTTCGTACAAGTCTCGTAGCACTACTGCTTTTCATCTTGTTCATTGTGATGTTTGGAGACCTTGTTCGGTCCACACATTAAGTGGTCATCACTATTTTATAGTTTTTGTTGATGATTATAGTCGATCTTCTGGGGTATATCTAATAAACGAGCGTTCAGAGATTAATCAACTTGTCAAAAATTTCTTTCAATATGTTAAAAATTTCTTTTCTAGCATTGTTAAGATTATTCATACTGACAATGCTCTTGAGTTAACCCAACAGGACTTGACCTCTTTCTTTGTGTCTCAGGAAACTGTTCACTAAACATCCTGTCCATATACCTCACAACAAAATGGTATAGCTGAGAGAAAACTCCAACACTTGGTAAATGTTGACAGATCTCTTCTTAGTCAAATGAGTGTTCCTAAACACTATTAAAGGGATATTATCCTCACTGTAGTTTATCTCATCAACCATGTTCCTTCGTCTGTTCTCAGAGGGAGAACTCCATTTTCCTCTACCCTACTGAGTCTTCTTTTCCCAAGCTCTGTGAATTTTTGGTTGTATTGCCTTTGTTCATAACTTTCATGCAGCTGACAAATTATCCTCTCATGCCATCAATGCGCCTTTCTTGGGTACTCTTATACCCAGAAAGGCTATCGCTGCTATGATCATGTTGGGCGTCGAAACTATGTATCTGTTGATGTCACATTATTTGAGCAGATAAATTATTTCACACATACTTTGTGTGACATTCCTCAGGACCTCCTCCTCCACCAATCGTCTATACTCGCTAGCATACCTCTATACCTTCTATACCAGTGTATGCACCTTTGCTTGTCCCTTTTATGCAGGATGATATGACACTTCGAGTGCTCCCATTACGGCTGCCCCAGATGTACCTGAAGAGCTTCCTATAGCTTTACGCGAGCAACAAAGGCAATCTACGTATCATCCCATGTCACATTTTACATCTACCGATGGTTTATCTAGTTGTGAAAAGAGATTTGCACATGCTCTGAATGCTATTTTTGTATCAAGAGATCATTTCAGTGCAATGCAGGATCATGATTGGCGACATACCATAGATGGGGAGATGGATACACTTACCTCCCAGGGCACGTGGGATCTTGTGCCGTACCCCCCGGGTGTTCGTCCTGTGGCTTGCTGATGGGTCTTCATGACCAAACAGTCGTTTGATGGTTCTATTGATAGGTTGAAAGCCAGACTTATTACCAAAGGTTTCACATAAACTTTTGGGATGATTATTTTGAGACCTTCTCACTCGTTGCCAGAATGGGGTCGATACGTACCTTTCTCTCTATTTCTTCCAACAAGGCTTGGCCCATTTACCAACTTGATGTGAAGAATGCCTTTCTTTATAGTGACCTTGAGGAGGAGGTCTATATGATGCAACCGTCGGGACATGTAGTCGAGGGGTGCATGTATATCGACTACGCAAGGCCATTTATGGCCTGAAGCAGAGCCCCAGGGCATGGTTTGAAAGGCTCACTACGGAGATCAATACACTTGGCTTTTAGAGGACAACATCTAACTACCTTGTCTTTGTTATACGACGATTTACTAGCACGGTCATTCTTGCTGTCTATGTTGATGATATGGTTGTTGCAGGAGATGATGTAGACAGTATTTAGGAGACCAAGACCTTTCTCCAAAAGGTCTTTGTCACGAAAGACCTTGGCCAACTTCGTTATTTTCTTGGCATTGAGGTAATACAAACTACAGAGGATCTCCATCTTTCACAAAGGAAATATTGCCTCGATAATCTGACTGAGGTAAGACTACTTGGATGCAAACCATCTGGCATCCCTGCAGAAATGAGAAAACATTCAACATTTACTGATCCAACTTTTGAGGATGCAACATTGTACAAAAACTTAGTGGAAAATTGCTTTATCTCACTGTTACTAGGCCAGATATATCATATGATGTGAGTAGAGAGCCAACCAACATATGGAGAAGCCTCGTTATAGTCACTGGCAGGATGTTCTTTTGATCCTTCGATATTTGAAGGAATCTCCTGGATGTTGACTCTTCTATGGGGTGAATGTGCACACTAATATCTTCGCCTATACAGATTCTGACTATGCTAGCTCTTCCAAGGACAACCAATCCATTACAGGATACGCCATGTTTGTTGAGGACAACCTTATCATTTGACGAAGCAAGAATCAAACAGTGGTCTCCGCATCCAGTAGGAAGCAGAATATAGTGCAATGGCTCAAGCCACCTGTGAGATCACATGGCTTGTCTCTTTCCTAACAGAATTTGGCATATCAGTCGCCACTCCTATACCCTTATACTGCGACAACAAGTTTGCCACGTACATCGCCACAAATCCAGTTTTCCATGAGCAGACAAAACACATTGAAGTTGATTGCCATTTCATTCGTGATGCGGTATGAGGAGAACAAATCAACACTCCACACATCTCCACTGAATTTCAACTTGCAGACATCCTCACAAAGGCTCTTCCAAGGAAACCCTCACGTACTTAGTATCCAAGTTGGGCATGATCGAACAGATATGCTCCAACTTGAGGGAGGGGTGTTAGAGTTCTTATTTTTACATTTATGTTTGTAACCCTTCGGGTTCCGTAACCCTTCGGTGGTATTTATGTATTTTTCCTCTTGTACTCTCTAGGATTTTTTCTCTATATAAGAGACCCTAGCCTTGTGGAATAAACATCTCATTCATTTCTCTTCTCCACAATTATAATAAAATATATACTAATGAAATTATATATATTCTAACTAACATATGATATATATCACTATAACATATGATGAAATTATAAAGATAGGAACACAAAAAAAAGATATACAACTTTATATGCCTTTTTAGTAAATTTCCATCCAACCAGAGAGGGAGTCTTTTGATATGCCTTGAAACCTAACCATCTGACCGAGGTTGAAAAAATAACATATGCACCCCTCCTGCCATACATACCCCAACAAGACAGGGGTCTCGTTGTATGGGAGTAATATATATCACCTTGAATTCGGGTATATAGGTACCTTTGTATCAGGGATCCATCTGTAAGGGAGTAATATATAAACTCACCTTGAATTCTATCTTATTTGTTCCTCTGTACATTACATAGCTCATTGTGTGACCACTCCTTAAAAAGTAAGGTTGCAGATTCGTATGTATAAAGGTGTAATGTTAAGAGTTTATTAACATAATTGGACATGTTTAATGGTAAATATAAACACAAAAGTGGTCAAATTTAAGCATTCATCTCATATAATTATATCCTAAACAACTAGACCTTTATAAACATTCGAAACAACCAAAAGGATAAATGATTTGTATAACAAATTGCTCAGAAAAATATTAACGCCTCGACCTTATGCCTCGCCTCACTCCGCCTCACAAGCCTCAAGCATCGAGATGCCCGCCTCATAGATGTAAGCTAAGGCACATGCCTCCAAATGGTTTGGGGTTGCTTCGCCTCGAGGTGTATTTTTTCAAAACATGTTAGTAATTGGCGAGACAATGATGGGTTCTTCTAACCTATGCAAGGTGATCGCCAAAGGTGATATAAGCTGAGCAAATGATGCTTCTTGTAGCACGATGAATTGCAAATTACGAGGAAAAGGTCTAGTGAGAGGTGACGCTTTTGGCACAAGAGCTATGTTATCGATGACGACAAACCCGGATTCCCATTGTGGATCCCTAGTGGCAGCATCTGACTTTAGCCCCCCATCAGCATCCTCATCAAAGAGATATGCAACAAAAGCCCACAAAAAGTGTGAGAGGTTGTTCCTTGCTTGTTGGTTCCAGTGTTGCAGAAGTCAGTATTCAGTTGGAGGGGTCACTGAATACAGAATATTCGCTATTCGAGAGAATATTCAGAATTATTCGATTATGTATTTTTAATTATTTAAATATAAATTTTCTAATATATACATATTCTTATATATTTATACATATATGGTCATCAATCAATAAGAGTCCAAGATAAAAGTATCAATTAACGAGTTACATATATGGAGCTTTAACATTTATGGTGATATCAGGATAAATGAGAACCTTTAAAACATAAATAAATAAATAAATAAAATAGCAATCTGTTGCAATAGTCGACCGAATATCAGAATATTCAGGCTGAATATTCAGGAATGTTCAGGTTGGACCAAATATAGCATGAATAGCAATATTCTATTTGGTCACCCCACGAAATAAGAATATTCGACCGAGTATTACAACAATGGTTGGTTATGTGCCCCATTGAGCCAACAACTCATGAAAAAATAGACTAAGGCGGTGAAAACAATGAGACTAAAAACTTCCTACATAAATAAAGGATCATGGAGTGTTCATTAAAAAATGAAGAGGAGAAGGAACACAAAAACAAATAAAGAAGAGAAAAAGGGTGCTTGAAAGGAGAATTAAAAAAGGAGGATTGAAAACATGAGAAGAACAAAAGGAAAATGAATTTTGTTTACACTATTTTCTCTCTCAAGTTGGTCAGTTATCGTCATGTTTCCGATAAGTATGGGAGAAAGGGGGTGAAAGCATACATCATATTTTATCAGATGTCCATCATCTTCTGCTAATGGTTCCCCAGAAAGAGATCTCCTTTTTGAGGTCCCTATATAAGACAAACTCATTCTTAGAGGTTTTCACATATATAGGAGTGGTCCCTTCTCAGAGATTCCGAAATAGAAGAGGCCCACTCTCGATATATTTGTATAGAGAGGTTTGCTCTACTTTTAATGTTCGACATCAACTACTTCAGATGGACTTCTATTGCTAATGCTTGGGAACATATCGGATTGTTGATGTTCATCAACTAATTGCATGAAAATTAACACTTCAACCCATCGACTGGCCATCAACCATCTTTATTAAGCATCTAATCCAGGAAAGAGTCTCCTTTCAGTGCTATCTCCTCCACACGGGCCTCCTTCTGGTCGTGACTACTTCGAGCAGGTCTCCACTCAGTTCATTATAAAAGGTTTCAAGTGAAGATTAGTTGAGTATTTTCTTTTGTAACAAACTGCAATTTTTCAGCTTCAGCTTGAGGGGGGTGTTAGAGTGCAATTTAGATAGATCCCACACCTATTGTCTTTTGGTTGGATATTAGTGTGTTGGTGAGGCTATCTATAGAGCCCACACCTATTGACATCTTTGAGAAATTCAATAGAAGGTATAAGCCTTAGTGGTTTTTTCCCATGGTTACATCCTGCTCCTTAAAGAGTAAAGTTCCATGTAAAACCTAATTTTCATTCTTGTTTCTTGATTCTACATTTTTATTTTCACACTTCTAAAGATAAATAAGTCATCTACTACATGCTACCTCCATCCTCTGGAAATACCATAATTGCCCCAAATCCTTGATTATGAAGTGAACTAACAACTTCTTCATCTTGGATCCTTAATCATCATCGGTTCTTATCATAATGTCGATAACATATACCGCCATGGCAAATGTGCTTCTCCATGTACTTATAGTAAACATGGAATGATTTGCTGATAACCTAAAAAAGCTCTTACTCTCTAGCACCTCTCAAAACTTCTGATATCAGGCTATTCAACTCTTAGAAGGCTGTATATGGATTTCTTCAACAAACATACCTTCTACCTTCTGACACTCCTCCTGAAGTTTAAAACATAGATGTTGTCCATCTACACCACCTCTTATAAATCTGTGTAAAATGCATTCTTTAAATCCAAACGAGGTAAAGGTTAAATAGTGTATTCGATAATGAAAAGGAGAATTCAGAGAGTCGACATGCGAGCCACCTAAAAGAAAGTATCTAAGAAGACCACACACATTTCTAGGTGAACCCCATGGCAACTAGTCTATCCTTATACCGAGCAATATATCCATCTTGGTTGTGCTTCAATGTAAAGACCCACTTGGATCTAACCACCGTTTATTAGTAGGAGGCTAAACCACATTCGAGGCCCCCCCAATATAAGAATCATTATATGCTCCTCCATGACCTCCTTCCTCTAGGGCTGAAGAAGAGCTTCAGTGCCATAAACGAGTATTTGTATTAGTGAAATCCCTCTGCAAACTTTATAACTGACACTCAATTAAAATAGGACATCTCAAAAGTACATAGTGTAACTGTGAGGCTTCTTCCTTATAGCAATCAGAAGAGTGAACTCTTCTACACTATCTATCTTCTCACATGCACATGTGTCGCTAAAACAATATCAGTTTAAAAAATCTAAGGCTAGGAATTACCTCAGGTGAAGTTTTGGGATGGGACATCAAACGAGAGAAGTAATATATGGTGTTTGTACTGAATTTCAAAAATATCATCATCCTGCATAGGATAAGCTGTAATATCATGCGGTAGAGGTATATAAGACACTAGAGATGCATAATTTAAATTCCCCTTGTTGAAGGGAATAAGCAAGATACATTCCATCAAACCCTAGAGCTCTCTTATATAGGAGAAAAGCTCTATGGGTAAATTACAGAAACATGACAATTTAAAACTAAATAACATAATTATTCTAACACTCCCTCTCAAGCTGGAGCATATATATCTAACATGCTCAGCTTGGAACAACAGAGATGAAAAGGACCTCTAGCAAGAGCCTTGGTGAACATGTCTGCAATTTGCTCTCCGATGATACATAAGAAGTAGAAATAAGCCCTTTTTGAATCAAGTCCCATGTATAATGACAATCCACTTCAATGTGCTTTGTCCTTTCATGGAAGGCTGGATTATTGGCTATAAACAAGGCTGCCTGATTATCACATTTAAGATGCATAGGAAGAGGTACTTCAATAGTTAAATCAGTCAAAACAGATTTGACCCACATCATCTCAGCACTACCTTGGGCCATTGCCCTATATTCTGACTCTGCACTGGATCGAGCCACGACAGTTTGTTTCTTACTCTTCCAAGCTACTGGTGAGCTGCCAACAAATACAATAAAGCCTGAAGTAGACTTTCTATCATTAGAGCCCATCATAGTCTGCATCAGCACAACCTGTGACAGATATAGAGGTATCTCTTCTAAACAGAAGACCAGCACCTAGAGACGACTTAAGATATCTCAAGATCATAAAAACAGCATTCATGTGAGCCTACCTGGGTTGCTCCATGAATTGACTTACCCTACTAACAGCAAAGGATATATCAGGTCGGGTAATAGTAACATACAACAACTTCCCCACGAGCTCTCTATATCGTCTCTTGTCCACCTCCTCAGAGTCATCATCATAAAGTTTAACATTAGGATCCATAGGAGTAGTAGCTGGTCTACATCCTGCCATACCTGTCTCAGATAACAGATCAGTAACATACTTTCTTTGTGTCATTACCATGCCTTGCTCATTTCGTGCAAACTCCAATCCCAAAAAGTAACGAAGTGTACCCAGATCCTTCGTAACAAACTGCTCGCTAAGAAAATCCTTGGATGCTTGAATGCCCTGCTCATTACTGTCAGTGATAACAATATCATCAACATACACTAAGATGATCACAATACCTCGCTGGTCTCTCTTTACAAAGAGAGTATGATCTGCTGTAGATCTGACGAAGCCCTTTTGTCAATCAACTCCGAGAGCTTCTAAAACCAAGCCCGTGGACTCTGCTTCAGGCCATATATGGTCTTATGAAGACGGCATACCATACTGGACTCCCCCTCAGCAGCAAACCCTGGTGGCTGCTGCATATAAACCTCTTCCTGCAAGTCACCAAACAAGAAAGTGTTCTTGACATCTAACTGAAATAGGGGCCAGTCACGGACAACAGCAACTGCAATGAGAATCCGTAAGGTAGAATGACGTGCTATTGGAGAAAACGTCTCCTGATAGTCCACCCCATATGTTTGGGTGAACCCACGAGCAACCAACCTGGCTTTGTATCTATCAACCGTACCATCAGCCCGATGCTTGACAGTAAAGACCCATTTGCTACCCCATTTGCTACCCACTATTGACGCACCTGGTGGAGGATGCACAATACTCCACGTACCACGCGACTGCAACGCCGCCATCTCCTCTTCCATAGCTAAACGCCACGGACTGCTCTGCAGTGCCTCTTGATATGACCGTGGGATGTCTACTGCCGATAACCCAACAACAAACTGGCGAAAGTCCGGGGATAAACGCTCCAATGAAGCCTGAGATCCAAACTCCATCCCATATTTGGGATTCATCGTCCGCGCACGCTTCTGCCTTCTATGGGCAATAGGGATATATAGGTCATCAACTGGAGGAGTGAAAGTACCATTTGTACCCTGTACATCAATCTGCGCATGCAAATCACCCGTGCCATCAGTAGAACTCAAATGATCAGTACATACCTTGGGCGTGCTGGATGATGGAGGAGGCACATGAGCAGAGGGCCGACGTTGATAGACCTGAGGATAAAAAATAGTAGCTGGTGGTGGCGGTGGTGGTGGTGGAGTAGGCTGTGGTGGTGGTGGTGGTGTCGGAGTAGAGCATGGAACAGATGGAGGAGGAGGAGGGACATAGATATCGTCTCCTTCCTCTGAGTGAGTGAGTCTCTGTAGGAGAAAAATACATAATGGACTCAAAGAAGGTGACATCTGCACTAACATAGTACCGTCGTCTAACTGGATCAAAACACCGATATCCTTTTTGGGTTTTGGAATAACCTACAAACACGCATTTGACAGCTCTGGGAGAGAGCTTGTCAAGACCAGGAGAGAAGCAATGAACAAACGCAACGGACCCAAAAACGCGTGGTGTTAGGGAGAAAAGATCCTTTTCGGGAAACGCAGTCAAGAACGGGATCTTCTCCCCTAACACTGACGAAGGCATACGGTTAACCAGATAGCAGGCAGTTAGAACCGCATCCCCCCAATAGGAGTGAGGGACACGGCTCTGAATCAAAAGGGTTCTGGTAATATCCAACAAATGACGATGTTTCCTTTCAGCCACCCCATTCTGTTGGGATGTATATGCACAAGACGTCTGATGCACAATCCCATGAGACATAAGGAATTTGGATAGTTGAGTATTACACAATTCTAGAGCATTGTCAGACCGTATGAACTTCACTACAGCAGAGAAAATATTTTTTTATTTCAATAATGAAAGACTGAATGACATGTCCAACATTAGACTTATTTTTAAGTAGAAAGATCCAAGATAACCTAGAACAGTCATCGACAGCAACAAGATAAAACATGTGCCCTTGAAGATCAGGGACACGACTGGGACCCCAAATATCAAAATGAAGTAACTCAAACAGACCATGACGACTTGGACCTAGACGATTCTGAAACGACGACCGGTGATGTTTTCCAAGCTGGCACGTCTCGCTTTGAAAAGTAGACCTGGGAGAAATCTGTGGAAGGATATGGACCATCTTTTGCAACGGAAGATGACCAAAACGGAGATGCCATGTGTAAGGAGAGACAGATCCAACACTCACAGAAGAAACACCAGCATAAGGAGACTGCACCAGTCTATAGAGACCCCCTTGCTCACGGCCAGTTCCAATCACTCTGCCCGTTAGGATGTCCTGAAACACAAGAGCAGATGGGTCAAATATAGCACGACAATGTAAATCTTTAGTGATTTGACTAATCGACAGTAAATTCATTGAAAAATCGGGAGCATAAAGAACATTCTGAAGCCGTATCACAGGGGTCAACTGCACCTCCCCCTGACCAGTAATGGGAGAGTGTGTCCCGTTAGCTATCCACAGAGCGTCCTGTCTGAGTTGTATTAAAACCATCCAATTGCTTTTTATCACCACATAAATGGTGAGATGCTCCTGAATCCATGATCCATTCTGATAGATCTGCTCTGTAACAACTAGTAAGAGCATATGTTGTACCTGACGTGGATGCTGATGTTGAACCGACTATCTCCGAAGATCCTGAAGTACTTGCTGGCCCCTGACCAGGCATGATCTCTCTAAGTCGTGCCACTAACTCCTCAAACCTCTGATCCGGGACATGGGAAGGACCCCCTTCCAGCTTAGTCTGCTCCGCCACATGTGCTATAGTAGTAGGAAACCCATGCTTAGAATAGCATGTTTCCTCAGTGTGACCAGTCCTGCGACAGTAAGTGCACGGCTGTCGAGGAGGTCTGTTACCTCCTCCTCTGCCACGACCACCTCTACCTCGAAACTGTGGATATCCTCCCCTGCCACGAGACGCAGCCATGGCTGAGGGCGTCTGAGCTCCACCATGAGATATGGAGAGTCTACTCAACCTGCGATAGGCCTCTTCCATAGGAGGTATGGTGGCATCTGTAAGAATCTACGCTCTGGCGCATCATACTCCTGATCAAGGGCTGCTAGAAATACTCTTGTCATCACTAAGTCCCTATATGCCTTTAGCTGTTCTGGTGTGGCTGTCAACGGAATGTACCCGTGTAACTTCTTAAACATACCCCTCAGAGAGGTATACGGCGTATGAAGAGGACGCCCGTTCTGCTTCGAGGTGAAAATGTCATGCTAGAGTTGTAAGATCTTGGACTCGTTCTTCGTCGGAGAATACGTGGCAGCTAGGATATCCCACATAGCCTTCGCAGTGGGTTGACTCAGAATGTCGTTGGCTATCTCCATGGACACGGTACCCGATAACCATAAACGTGCATATGCATCGTCAGCCTCCCATGAGGAGTTAACCCCAGTCTTCTCAACAGGTTCCTCTTGTGTGAGGATATGCTTCTTGCCATTGCATTGCATAAGACTCATGAACTGCATGGCCCACAGTTCATAGTTCGTGCCGTCCATTTTCACAACGGGTGCTGGACCTTTAAAGGCACCCAGAGACGGAAGATCTACCTTGTTGTCTGACATGATGACAACAATATCCGCAACTGGGGTTACACGACTAGACAATGATGTCTACGTGAACATCTATGAAGGCCGTTGTGGACGTAGACTCAAACCACAACGCCCTCCATACCTTGAGAGTTCCTTTGACTAGTTCATCTACCGTGAACTGGTGGGACTACAACCCAATCACGCGCACCAGACGCGCGTATATGGCTCGCGCAGACGGAGGATGCCGCGCGCGTGTATGGTGGAACTGCTGAAGACTCACGCGCGCGCAGACCAGGGCAAGGACGCAGGCACAGGGGTCTATGCCTGTGCAAAAGACGCGCGGGGCGCTAGGCGGAAGGGAGCCCCGTGCAGAGGGGCGCACGCGCAAAGGGGCGCTGTGCGCTGGAGAGGCGCAAGGGGGGAGCGTGGTGCGCAGGCACGCGCAGGCGGGGCGCCTGACGATGCGACGTGGGCCTGGGCACGACGCGCGAGCGCCTGAGGCACGCCGCCGCCGCGATCTCAGACGAGGCATGTACGTACACGCGGCGGAGGAGGCGGCGCCGATCGGAGGAGAGAGAAAGAGAAAGAGAGGCCGGCGGGTGTGGTAGGGTAGGGTTAGGGTTTCGAGAACTCCGGTCTAGGCCCGTCGCTCTGATACCTTGTTGAAGGGAATAAGCAAGATACATTCCATCAAACCCTAGAGCTCTCTTATATAGGAGAAAAGCTCTATGGGTAAATTACAGAAACAGGACAGTTAAAAACTAAATAACATAATTATTCTAACACCCCTCTAAAGAAATAATCGAGGCTCCATACCCTGGTATAGAGAAGAACTAAACGAACTCGAAGAACACGACACAAAGTGGTTGTCAGCTAGATCTCAATGGTATATTGGATGGTGGATTTGTGGTGTTCGGAGTTGTCGTTCGTGCACATGTTCCCAAAAGAAGAATGATGAATTCGTTCCCCTGTAGATCATGGCATAAACACCCAATCCATAATGGTTGATGGGGGATTCGAGAGAATTCAAATGTTTGCATTGCATTGTTGAACTGGACACATGCGTAAGTCCTCCAAGTGACTTCAGTTTGCCAATACATGCTCAACTCCCCGCTTAAAGTTATATGTTGAGGGAAAAACCAAGATAAATTTCATCAAACCCTAGAGCTCTCTTATATAGGAGAAAAACTCTATGGGTAATTTACAGAAACAGGGACAATAAATTAACATAATTATTCTAACACTCCCCCTCAAGCTGGAGCATATATATCTAACATGCTCAGCTTGGAACAACAGAGATGAAATGGACCCCTAGCAAGAGCCTTGGTGAACATGTCTGCAATCTGCTCTCCTGATGATACGAAGGATGTCGAAATAAGCCCTTTTTGAATCAAGTCCCGTGTATAATGACAGTCCACTTCAATGTGCTTTGTCCTTTCATGGAAGGCTGGATTATTGGCTATAAACAAGGCTGCCTGATTATCACATTTGAGCTGCATAGGAAGAGGTACTTCAATAGTTAAATCAGTCAAAACAGATTTAACCCACATCATCTCGGCACTACCTTGGGCCATTGCCCTATATTCCGACTCTGCACTAGATCGAGCCACGACAGTTTGTTTCTTACTCTTCCAAGCCACTGGTGAGCTGCCAACAAATACAATAAAGCCTGAAGTAGACTTTCTATCATTAGGACACCCAGCATAATCTGCATCAGCACAACCTGTGATGGATATGGAGGTATCTCTTCTAAACAGAAGACCAGCACCTGGAGATGACTTCAGATATCTCAAGATCATAAAGACCGCATTCATGTGAGCCTGCCTGGGATGCTCCATGAACTGACTTACCCTACTCACCGCAAAGGATATATCAGGTCGTGTAATAGTAACATACAACAGCTTCCCCACTAGCTCTCTATATCGTCTCTTGTCCACCTCCTCAGAGTCATCATCATAAAGTTTAACATTAGGATCCATAGGAGTATTAGCTGGTCTACATCCTGCCATACATGTCTCAGATAACAGGTCAGTAACATACTTCCTTTGTGTCATTACCATGCCTTGCTCATTTCGTGCAAACTCCAATCTCAAAAAATAGCGAAGTGTACCCAGATCCTTCGTAACAAACTGCTCTCTAAGAAAATCCTTGGTTGCTTGAATGCCCTGCTCATTACTGCCAGTGATAACAATGTCATCAACATACACTAAGATGATCACAATACCTCGCTGGTCTCTCTTTACAAAGAGAGTATGATCTGCTGTAGATCTGACGAAGCCCTTTTGTTCAATCAACTCCGAGAGCTTCTGAAACCAAGCCCGTGGGCTCTGCTTCAGGCCATATATGGCCTTATGAAGACGACACACCATACTGGACTCCCCCTCAGTAGCAAACCCTGGTGGCTGCTGCATATAAACTTCTTCCTGCAAATCACCATACAAGAAAGCATTCTTGACATCTAATTGAAACAGGGGCCAGTCACGAACAACATCAACTGCAATCAGAATCCGTAAGGTAGAGTGACGTGCTACTAACGTCTCCTGATAGTCCACCCCATATGTTTGGGTGAACCCACGAGCAACCAACCTAGATTTGTATCTGTCAACCGTACCATCAGCTCTATGCTTAACAGTAAATACCCATTTGCTGCCCACTATTGACGCACCTGGTGGAGGATGCACAATACTCCACGTACCACGCGACTGCAACGCCGCCATCTCCTCTTCCATAGCTAAACGCCACGGACTGCTCTGTAGTGCCTCCTGGTATGACCGTGGGATCTCTACTGCCGATAAACCCACAACAAACTGGCGAAAGTCTGTGGATAGACGCTCCAACGAAACCTGAGATCCAAACTCCATCCCATACTTGGGATTCATCGTGCGCGCACGCTTTTGCCTTCGATGTGCAATAGGAATATCTAGGTCATCAACTGGAGGAGTTGGAGTATCATCAGAACCCTGTATATTCCGCTGTACATGCAAATCACTCGTGCCATCAGAAGAACTCAAATGATCAGTACATACCTCGGGCATGCTGGATGATGGAGATGGCACATGAGGAGGGGGCCGACGCTGATAGACCTGAGGATAAAATGTAGTAGGTGGCGGTGACGGTGGTGGGGGTGGTGGCGGTGATGGTAGTGAAGGAGTAGGAGGAGGAGGAGGCACATAGATATCGTCCCCTTCTTCTGAGTGAGTGAGCCTGTCACCTGTAGGAGAAAAATACATAATGGACTCAAAGAAGGTGACATCTGCACTAACATAGTATCGTCTTCTAACTGGATCAAAACACCGATAACCTTTTTGGGTTTTGGAATAACCCACAAACACACATTTGACAGCTCTAGGAGAGAGCTTGTCAAGACCAGGAGAGAAGCAATGAACAAATGCAACTGATCCAAAAACACGAGGCGTAAGGGAGAAAAGATCCTTCTCGGGAAACGCAATCGAGAATGGGACCTTTTCCCCTAACGCAGAAGAAGGCATCCGATTCACTAAGTAACAAGCAGTTAGAACCGCATCTCCCCAATAGGAATGAGGAGCACGGCTCTGAATCAAGAGAGTCCTGGTGATATCCAATAAATGACGGTGTTTCCTCTCAGCCACCCCATTCTGTTGGGAGGTATAAGGACACGACGTCTGATGCACAATACCCTGAGTTTGAAGAAATCGAGAAAGCTGAGAAGTACAAAATTCTAGAGCATTGTCTGAGCGTATGTACTTAATTCTGGCAGAGAAAATGTTCTTAACTTCATTAATAAATGACTGAATAACAGGACTAGCATCAGACTTATTCTTGAGAAGAAAAACCCAACATAACCTAGAAAACTCATCAACAGCAACAAGATAAAATCTGTGCCCCTGATGATCAGAGACACGACTAGGACCCCAAATGTCAAAGTGGAACAACTCAAACAAACTATAACTACTCGGACTTTGGCGACTCTGAAAAGAAGACCGGTGGTGCTTCCCAAGCTGACAGGCCTCGCACTGGAAAGTAGAGCGAGGAGAAATCTGAGGTAGAACATGAATCAGCTTTTGCAGAGGAAGGTGACCAAATCTCAGATGCCACATATACGGAGAAACAGACCCAACGCGTAGAGAGGATGAGACACCAGCATATGAAGACTGCACTAGTCTGTAGAGGCCCCCTTGCTCACGGCCAGTTCCAATCACGCTGCCCGTAAGTATATCCTGAAACACAAGAGCAGATGGATCAAATATAGCACGGTAATGTAAATCTTTGGTTATTTGACTAATTGACAGCAAATTCATCGAAAATTTAGGTGCATAGAGAACATTAGAAAGTCTCAAGGTAGGAGTCAACTGCACCTCCCCCTGACCAGTAATAGGGGAATATGTACCATCAGCTATCACCACCGATCGTTCAGATCGAACAGGATGAAAAACACTAAACTGACCTCTGTCACCACAGAGATGGTGTGATGCACCTGAATCCATGATCCATTCTGATAGATCCGCCTTGTAACACGTAGTAAAGGCAAATGTCGTACCTGTCGTGGATGCTGAAGCAGAAGCAGCCACCTCTGAAGATCCTGAATGAGAACTGGTAGACCCAGATGTGCCAGGCATAATCTCTCTCAGTTTTGCTACAAACTCATCGAACCTCTGATCAGGTAAACTCTCAGTCCGTTGTGTCTGCTCTGCAACTCTGGCTGATGCTGGAAACCCATGCTTGGAGTAGCAGGTCTCCTCAGAATGACCTGTCCTGTGACAGAAAGTGCATGATCGACCTCGACCACCACCTCCTCTACCACGGTTTGAGCTACCTCGTCCACGATATGCTGTATGACTACCTCTACGTGAAGCTGCCATCGCTGAAGATGTCTGCTGGTGTACTGTACTGCCAGAGGATATGGACAGTCTGCTCAATCTCCGATATGCCTCCTCCATCGGAGGTATCGTAGCATCAGTAAGGATCTGGGCACGAGCTGCATCATACTCCGGATCCAGGGCTGCAAGGAATACCCCAGTCATCACAGAGTCTCTATATGCTTTAAGCTGTTCTGGTGTAGCAGTCAAAGGTATGTACCCATGCAGCCTCTCGAACATACCCCTCAGAGAAGTATAGAGAGTGTGAAGCGGACGACCATTCTGCTTTGACGTGAAAATATCATGCTGGAGCTGGAGGATCTTCGACTCATTCTTTGCCTGAGAGTAGGTCGCGGCAAGAATGTCCCACATAGCCTTTGCAGTAGGCTGGCTGAGAATATCATTGGCTATCTCCGTGGAAACAGTCCCGGATAGCCATACTCTAGCATACGCATCATCTGCCTCCCATGAGGCGTGTATCCCAGTCTTGTCACTTGGCTCCTCTGTAGTGAGGATGTGCTTTTTGCCATTACACTGCATAAAACTCATGAACTGCATGGCCCACAGTTCATAATTGGTTCCATCCATCTTAGCAATGGGTGCAGAACCTTTGAAGGTACCCGAGGATGGAACATCCACCTTGTCAGACATGATGACAACAATTCCTATAGACTGGGACTACACCAGGCTTAGACAAAACAGATGTCTATTCGGACATAAGTGTGGCTGTGGAAGTAGACTAATCCAGAACCCCTTCCATGCCTTGAAGGGTCAGATCAGATGCTCGCGCGGAGGGGGCGCAACAGTGCGTGCAGGAGATCGCGTGGAAGGGGCGCAATAGTGCGCACAATAGATCGCGCGGAAGGGGGCGCAATAGTGCGCGCAGGAATCGCGCGAGGACTTTCGCCCTGAGAGAATCACGCTAGGGCTTGAGGGCTTGATCGCGCGATGAAAGGAGGCGGTCCAGTGCTTCGGGCTTGAGGGCTTGATCGCGCGATGAATCGCGCGCAGGCTAGGGCGCGAAGGCTTGAGGGCTGGGGCTCTCTCTCGCGCGGAGGCTAGGGCGCGAAGGCTTGAGAGAATCGCGCGAGGGAAGGATCTGGCAGGAGGCGACGGCGGCGTGGGGGGGCACTCGGGCTAGCGGAGGCGACCGGCGCCGGCGAAGGGCTATCGGTGGGGACAGGGACTAGGTATAGGGCTCCGGTCTAGGACCGTCGCTCTGATACCATGTTGAGGGAAAAACCAAGATAAATTTCATCAAACCCTAGAGCTCTCTTATATAGGAGAAAAACTCTATGGGTAATTTACAGAAACAGGGACAATAAATTAACATAATTATTCTAACATTATAAGACCTACAAATTGACCTAAGGCTCCATGCTCTTTCTTTATATGCAGGACGAGCCGAGGGAGATGTTTTTAAGTGATCACACATTCTCGTTCCAATCTTTAGGAGAAGAACAGCAATTCTATGCACTTGTGCTCAATGCGGTTGTTCTTGCATACTTTAATGGATCTGTAAGATCATTTTAATACATCATATTTGCATATACTTTGAGGTTGTGAAGAAGTTTTATACGTTGTATTAATTGTATGGGGTGCTTGGGTTGTGGGAGCCCGACTCTAGTGACTTTAGAGTTGAGACAAAGTGTACTGAGGTTGAGTTGCCCTTGTAAATGCAACTTGTATAAAGTAGAACTTGGGAGATCTGGCTATTGAAATCCCAAGTCGATAAGACTCCAATGGAGGTCTTTGCAGATTGGATTTCCTCGTAAAAATCCTTGTCTTATTTGGCGATTCATTCTTGATGATTCTTTTTTGCTTCCCTGACATAACACTTGTAGCATTATCTTAGTGTTTGTGATCTGCAGGGTATTCCGCATTATCCATAGATTTCGACTGGAAAATCACAGATTCCAGAAGTACAAATCAATGGATAGATGGTTTGGGCAAAAAAGCAGCTGGTATTAATTGACACAGAAATTCCTGTGAGGGATACGGGCAGAAGACATGTTTCTCAATGCTAAACCATCACTGGACATTTCCATGAAACAGTTATCAGTAACTATTTCTTACTTCCAGCACTTTCTTGTAAAAAATATCGATTCTAATCTCCAAACAAATCCATCTTCATAATTTAATTTAAACTCCCTTATAACTGTAACTGTAAATCAATAGATTAAGGCAAACTAAAAGTTCCTGAACAAGAAAATAAGTACAAATTCGATCCCAATATATAACAATCTGAAATTTTCTTTGCATCGCACATAATATCAAGAAACTGCCTTGAACTCCACAAAGTAAGGATAAAGTTCAATTTTTCTTCATTTTTGGCATCAGAGCAGACTTTTTTTAATTCGTGTCCGGAAAAGTAGTGTTTGTTAGGTGTTTCCACGTATGGTAAAGCTAATGTATGTAGAGTTAGACACTAACAACAAGATTTTCTGGAACAAGTGTATGCAGTTCAGAATGAATATGTTACCTCGAAAAAAACTTGATCCACCAGATCATTGTAAGATCCAGGATGTTGGGCAAAATGATAAGGTGTGTACTCAACACGTATACGATACGGAAGCAAGTTAAGAACAGCTTCGAAAACATCTATGCAATAGCCAGTAACATTTTGCTTCTTGGTGTTCACAAATTCAGTGAATCCGCCTTTCACCGGAACGCCAACTTTAAGCACTTTTTGCACATTCGTTGGTACCTCCCAACCTTTTGGTATTTGAGTTACATCCCCCGGCCAAATGATGGGCTTCAAGCCCACCTTACGCTTTTTTCCAATTGAAGGCAGATCCTGGGACATGCCATTTGTTTGTGTCCAAAATCCTACCTCTCTCAATCCACCGGACAACACATTAATGATCTGGAAGGCAGAATACTGCAGCTGTCCATTTACAAGGTGAAAATCACCGCTGATCCCCACAAAGTTGGTAGCCAAAATTGATTGAAGAAGTTTGGGCCCCTTAAGGAAGATATCCAATCTGTCCAGATCAGTTGAATTAATAGAACTTTTTGCTTCTTTGAAGGTGGGATTTACTGCACACACCTTCTCCACAGCCATTGCCATTGCCCATGAAGCATCATAAGCCCAAAGATTAAAAATGCTTGGGTTTGAATTATACGAGTTCAGGTTCCTTTGCATTGGTCGTGCTCTCCATCGTGCAGTGAAGTTTTCAAGCTCCCTCGATTTAGACAAATATGGCTTTAACCCCACCAAACCATTCATAGAATTAATTACTTCAGGACTGAGGGTATGCAAAACATCAGTAAGCCCTTGAGTAATTATCCAAACATAACCTTCTTCCATCATGCCTATCTCTTTTGCCTTCATGAAGAACCGTGAGCTAAGTGGTGGAAACAAATGCACAATAAAGACACGAGTTTGCATAGTCATCAGCTTGTAAAGTTCACTAGTTATATCAGAATCAGTAGCGAAAGGAGAAACAGCACTGCGGTATGGTACTCGTGCATCAACATCTTGCATAGCATCTATTAGATATGGAAGGAACCCATCACTATAATCAGCGTCCTCATATATGGGAACAACCTGTCTCCATCCAAAGTTCCTGACAAGAGAAGCAATGGCATCCACCTGACATGAGCTGTTTAGCGCCATTCTTACAAAGTACGGAGAGTAAGTATGCGAGAGAGAGGGACTTGTAGCTGAAAAGGTAATAATTGGAACTTGGGTTCTATTTCCAAGATCGATGACAAATCTTGCTTGTTTTGATCTCGATGGTCCCAGAATGGCTTGCACTTTAACATTTTGTAGTAGGTCTAAAGCTGCGAAAAAAGGAAAAATGTTTCAGCTGCATCACCATTAAATCAAGAATCAAATGGCATACATTAATGGACTGCCTTAGGGAAGAAAACAAGGACATGCACTATCTAAAGAATGAACGGAATAACATTCCGATGAAAAGAAATTGTCTACCTGAATAATTTCTTAGAGTAGTTGTGTTCCGATTGAACATCGTGGAGAAATTAGTGGCGATGTTCCACATAAAATAAACAAATAATTAAGATAGAAGGAAATTCATATGTTCTTTTGTGACAAAAATGTAACTCGAGAAGTAAAAAAGACAACAAGGCAACAGTGACGTTTGTAATGCTACAAGGTACAAATGCCAATTGAAAATGACAAGGTAGATTTGTGGCCACATTGAAGTTGACTTGAATCATAATGTTGTGTTCATCATAAAAGTTAGCACTGCTCCAATACAATAAAATAGGGAACTGCATTTAAGCTAGCTAGGACATTTAAAGAGATAGGCAATCATGCACTAGTTTGAAAAGATAAGGACAAAAATCCTCAAATGAGGAGTCAACCAGAATTGTAGCGGGGATCAAAAAATTAAAATGATATTCCCAGTGCCTAAATTACAATATGACCTATAAATCTGGTTGGAGAAACAAATCTATGTAGGCATCCCAGCCTGACATGGAAAAGGCCTGTTTTGCATTTAGCTGATTCCTCCTTTCCAATCATCAAATTTGTCAACTATTGATGCTAAGAATAAAAATCAAACTATGATACAAACAGAAATCTACATCCTAAAACTGACATCTTAAACATCTTTGGTTTGTAGGCAGCTTCCAACAGATGAAACACAAGAAAAAAAATAAGATAAACTACACAGGGGAAACAAAAAAGCTGAACTGGATAATGTGCCATAGAATGGGAACAAAGAGCTAAGTTTCTTTACTTCTAAATGCACCACATTCAATTTGAAATTTGATGAGCATTTGATACTACGATTAATATGTGGTTGACCATGTCCAATTTGCGGACGATACTTTAGCCAAATAAATCACGATAGCACATTTTTTAGAAAGTAACAGATGTGCGCACCAGGGATTCAGGATATCACTATCGTGTACAAAAAGGAAGAAACCAGATGATCTCGAAATGAGGCTTTGCAATTTCCCAACACCATTCAACGTAGTTCTAATATTTCCCAAGTTAGGAAATACATGTGATGGTCAACATGTAACCTACCTAAACAAGTCCAGGCTATTTAAAATTCTAATGACCCATTTGGTCCTGGGATAAAGAATAAAAAGATAACTTTGTGAGATAAGAGGTAAAAGATAACTTTGTGAGATAAGAGGTAAGCAGGATTTACTCAAAACTCATGTTTGGTTGTTTGTTGATAGCCACATGTGAGACAAATGCCACAACAAGGATGAAAGGACATTGAATAGCACTGCATGGTTTGTTACATAATGCTTGCATTACCTTCCGGTTCCATAGTTCTCAGCACGCCGCTAGAATGCCAGCAGCACGAGTTGTTTCCCCAGCTTTGTCGGCAATGATAATTGTGCAGTATCCCCATTCTCAAATGCAGGCGGCATATCTAGCGGTATGCCAGTTATGTCGATGATATATGCGAAACTAGAAATATTGACCAATATGGGTGATATGTGGGGGCATGCCATTATTACCTACATGCCTAAGACCTGGAGATGTCATGAGATGATGCACCTTTGTAAGGAGGGTTGTTTAATGTCTTAATTGGTTCTTCCTTGCTTTTTTCTTATATTTGTCTTCAATTTTTAGTTGAATATTAGTTTTTTTTCTTACTTTTTATTATGTAACCTTCCAATTCTATAATTAGTTATATATTGCTAAACAATGTAATAACTTAGTGGCATGTGTGTTTAATGCATGAAAGTTTTTTAGCGAAAATTAGGGTAAGACATCGAGGAGACACCACCACAATTTAATATATGAAATTTTATATAATGTACTAAGATAATGACTTTTTGATATAATAAATGTACATGACTTTTTACATATTATTTTCTCTTATTGGGGCGGACACCTCTGGAGTGTGTCCCATTCTTCTGGCTAAATGTAAGATGATAGTAGAAATACAATATTTATACATTTGGGAACTAGTAGAAACTTTATTATTTTGAAAGATAACCGATTTTATTTAGTTTTGACAAGATTATGGGATTTCATCGGCATACCCTTTTTTGATAGTGGTGAAACGACATCGATATCGGCATGTAAAACCATGGTTCTCATTTAGAGCCCCTATTGCTCAACAGGAGGACTAGATTTTGAGTCATTGTAAGTGCATACTGCTTGGTTTTCAAGTTTTTTAATGAAATGGATGGCTACTAAACTCAGGTGCCCATCCTTTGTCTTCACAAAAGTTAATATTTCTTAAGATTTTCTATGCATTACAGAGCCTTTTTGAGTGTATGGACTCCCCTATTTTACATGGCAAGGATTGAGAATCACATGTAGATAAATTGTAAGAAAGGTTTAAGGCATCTAGTAATTTGTCATCTCTCGATCTTCTTTAAATTAAGTTGGAGCCTTTTTCTTTAAACTTGATAGTAATCTAATTCACTTTAATAAAAGATATTACATTTTGAAAACAGAAAGCTGGTGCTAAAATCATTGGATGAATGCACAATCTTTGTAGATGATGTCGTTTATTAATACGCCAAGCCAAATGTGCAAATATTACTTTATCTTTGTTGAAGGGATAATGGTCATTAAGTAAACACCACACTATTTTGGCTTCTCTTTAATTCGAGCCCAAGATTTTAGTCATTCTCTATGGAACGGCCAACCACCTTCAGTGGCTAAGTCCTTTATGAGACGGCAAACCACCTCATACAGAGGACTCCATTAACCAGTGACAACCCTAGTTTTCTGGATCAGACATGACACCATAATATGTAAGATAATAGTGCTAAAAATTAAGAAATACATAAGTATCTATATTGATAAGGTATAAATAAAGAGATTTACATATCAAGCAATTAAAAACATCTATATTATGTGATATTAAAGCATCATTCTCCCATAGTCATGTCCCATTTGATTCCCTTATCAAGTTTTACAAAATTTATAATTGAATATGCTATCTCAATACTTGCAATTACAACTTGTATTGTTAATGCTAAAATAATTAACTAAAATATCAAGAGATAGATATCAGTTATTACTTTTTTAGAAGCTAAATCAAAGTTCAAGTTTGAAAGCTATATATTTTTCTCACTTTGTTAATATGTCAGTTTCAAAGAAACACCAAAACTATAAAAGAAAATTTTATTAAATACGTTAAATCAATAACTTTAACTTGTTTCTAATCTGTATTTGGATTGGGAGAAAAGCGGATAGCGGTATGTAACAGGTGGGAGATTGAGTGTTCCTACGAGTATCACCCATGAAGGGAGTACACAGATTTGGTGTTCGTGGAAAGTTGGCACCACGGTATGTTGGGCCGTTTAAGATTATTGCTCGCATGGGGAAGGTGGCCTACTGAGTAGTCCTTCCTCCACACCTATCAGCCATACAAGACATCTTTCACATATCCAACCTGACCTGAGGAAGTACGTACACGACCCTCGACACGTTATCAGCTACAAGAATCTTGACGTAGAGCCCGACTTGATATATGAGAAGAGGCCAATGCAAATACTTGACAGTTTTGTGAAGAAGCTTCGCAGCAAAGAAAATCCAATAGTCAAGGTGCTATGGCACCGACATGGTGTTGAAGAGGAGACATGGGAGACTGAAGCAGACATGCGGGCACGACACCCGCAGCTCTTCTCAAGTAATTGTCAAAACAAGCCCATTTGACTATACATATTGAAAGAATATGGTTTGTTTTTCCTTTGAGGTTTTTATGGGTTCAAAATCTTTTGAGGTTTTCATGACTAGATGAAATCCAGATAAAACACATAGTGACCTTGACCCGAGTCTCGAATATAAGACTCCCTTTGAGGTTTTTATATTTACGACATTCGGATCCGAATAACTCGGATCTACAAGCGTCACATCCTCTAACATGACAGTGTTGCACTGCTGAAGCCAATCTCCACTACTACATTTGATGCCAGTCTGAAAACTAACCAGTCTCCACTACTACATTTGAGGCCAGTCTGAAAACTGTCATAAGGAGTAAAGTCATGTCGTTAATGATTCTTAATGATAGCGGGATAGGATGTCATAAGGTGATCAAGTGAACAAAGCAAGCTTCACCCTTAAATTCCACCCAATCCCATAAAAGAAAACATCGTTGACTTTTCCCCTTTGTATCGAGGATATTTATCTAATCAGAAAAGTACTTGGTCATTTATTTTGGGCACCCAAAATCGAAAACAATGCGATGAACTCGATTGCTAAATATTAAAGCATCAGAACTCGCTATAATGTCACTCTTCCAACCAATCTTGCGCACACTTTTTACAATGAACAACGAGTACAAACGGTGATTGACTCAAAAAGTAGCAGGCATATAGCACAACCTATGCAGTAGGCGCGTTAACACAAACACATCATCGCACGCACGAGGAAAATTTGTTACATGGGTAAGTTATTAAACTTATTGCCTCAAAGGTAATTTAATTTATACTTACTAAAAAAGAGAAGCAACAGCTCTGCTGGCAGAAGCAGAGCTGCTGCTTCTTTTTCTTCGATTCTGACCAAAAGCTGCAGTTTTGTCTTAATTAAAGCCGCATCTTGAAGAGGAAGCTTATCTACAGTACATAACAAAAAAAATTGCCGATCGCTAAGGACAGTAAGTTTAATAACTTAAACCTGAGAGTAATTTTCCTCCTGTGTGCATAGTGAAGAAGAACCCGAAACAACGACAAGCTCGGAAAAGCAACAAGTACAAACGGTCACCTGCCGACGCGGCTCCAATGGCGTCCTCGCCGGAGTCCCTGGTGTGAATCTTGATCCTAGAGGTGTAATTGGGGTGCTTTTTGTAGAAATCGTCGAGCCCCATGGCAATGGCCGTGGCGCTCCCTTCCACAACCACGCTGGTGCCGTCGATGACGAGGCCCACATCGACCACTTCCACGGCGGCAGCGAGGTAGAGGGAGAGGAGAGCGAGCAGGAAGGTGGAGGTGAGAGCACCCATGCGGAGATGTCGAGAGCAGAGTCACGCGGCAGTGAGGAGGAGGAAGTGGTGGTTGATATTGAGGGAGAGAGGGAACTCGGAGACCGTGACTTCGGTTCCTGTTGACGTTGGCAATTGGGGGAGTAAAATAGAATGCACTGAACAGAATTGGTCTCCCGTGAAATTTCCCTTTACCTACTAATAGCCCCCACACCCACCTCCCACAGTCCAAGTGGCCTCTCCTTTTGTCCAAGACTTTTCAATCTTGCTCTACATCAGCAATACTACGAGTTTAATACAGTCCAAGTCACTTACGAATCCCATTCTTTTTTAATGAGCAAGTTGCAAAAAAAAACTATAGACTAATTTTC
Source organism: Ottelia alismoides (assembly GCA_037367405.1). NCBI lineage: Eukaryota > Viridiplantae > Streptophyta > Magnoliopsida > Alismatales > Hydrocharitaceae > Ottelia > Ottelia alismoides. The sequence continues at coordinate 188,740 of JAZKJV010000126.1, forward strand.
ATGTCACTCTCAAACATTAAAGGATAACAATGTGATATCTAATAATTAAGATATGTCTCAATGCACTTTGAAGTTAAACTCGATTAAATACGTTCTCTTTAAATCCTTAGCTCAAGAATACCCTCCGAAATCTAGCCCAATGTATACCTCAGCTCTTTCTTTTCTTCTTACTTTATTTAGAGTCAGAGGGAGAGAAGACATGAGGAAAATTTAAAAATTCATTCAGATGACTCCAAGAACTAATGATGTATGAATTTCTCTTGTCACATGTCACATGCAGAATAAACCGACCAATTAAGAAGACTAATTATGTAAGATAATAAGCAAAATTGATTTCCTAGAATAAAAGAGTCAAATGTTTGAGTCCAAGCAAGAGCAAAACATCCAAGTCTGAAGAAAAGAGCCGAACATCCAAGTCTGAGCAATGGTAAGTGTGGGAAATCGGAAGCGGAAGCGGAATGATAAACAGAGCATAATCTAGAAATATAAAAACATGGAAGAACAAGATTTAACGTGGAACCCTACTCCGTGAGGAGAGGGATGAAACCATGGGAGAAGCCCTCAAAGGGGCGTGCTATGCATTCCTTTTTCTCAATGAGTACAGGGGGTGTGGGGCTCCTTATATAGCCCCACGGACATACCCAATACTGACCGCTCCCCCATGTGGTACTAAATACATGGGTGGACTCTTTTCTTTTCCAACACTCCCCCTCAAGTTGGTAGCTGGGACAGCTGCAACTTGCAATAATAAAGGAAAATATACATCATTACATCTTCACTTGAAATCACCACAATAAAACGTATGTATCCGCAACTAGTAGACAAACCCGCTTGCTGACGGGTATATCAGGTCACCGGAACGTATCTCTATCGTGCCTGGAAGGTCACCGGACTGTCTCTGTCGTGCCTGCATGGTCACCGGATCTCTGTCTCAGTCGTGCCTGCGGGTCACCGGACTTTGTCTCTGTCGTGCCTTTAAGAAAAACAAATCCAGTGCGGAGTCGATGTCGAGGATAGAGACACCACGACGAAGATCGGTGCACAGTGAAGATGGCTTGATATTCTGTGAAATCCGGAGTGTTTGGTCTGTCAATCAACGATGATGCATATGGCTTTTACTCCCCCTTTCTCCCAAACTTGTGAGAAAAAATGAAAAATAAAGGCAAGTTGGGAGAAGCAAACATGAATCACATTTTTTTATGCGTACGATTTTTTTGTATGCATTTTTTTTACAACGTACGGCCTTTTATTGTATGCGACTTTTTTTCCTTTTTTTCTTTTTTTTTTGAACTTGCGTACGGCTTTTTTTTCTTGTTTAGTGTACGCGCCTTTTTCAAACCAAATTTCTTTCTTTCTCCTCTTTTCTCTCTCTCTCTCTCTTCTCTCTCTCTCTCTCTTTTAAAAAAACTTGTATCCTCCCCCTTCTTCTTCTTCTTCTTTTTTTACATTCCATTAGCCCATTGGATCCAATCCTCTCTCTTTTCTCTCTCTAATGGAAAGAGAAAAAAAACACGCCCACACATTGGGCTCTCCCACAAATAACCGAATATATTTTTTTTGGAAGGGCTGGTTGTGATTTTTTTGACCTCAAAAGATATTTTTTTTTAATGCCACCGATTCCCCTTAGGGTTCCCAATCGTGGGAACCCCTTGGAGAAATGACGCCGCCGCCGTCAAGGCTTTAGGGCTCCCGTGTGATGCGCCTGGAGGCGCTTGGAGGTTGCGCCGCTCGGGGCACTGCGTGCTGGAAGGAGGCGCGACATGCAGGACTGGAGGAGGGCGCTCATCGCGCCGCAGGGCTCTGACAGGTCGGCGTCGGAGGACTTGGGTGCGCGCGAGGCTCCTGGAGATGGCTGGTTCTCCTGGTGGATTGCGCAAAGAGGGCGGCTACGCATGGGGTCTCCTCGCCAAGAGGACTTGGAGGGCTCGATCGTTTGGAGCCAAGGGCTGCCGCCAGTACTCGCGCACCGCCTGCGCACATGCTGACGATTGTCTAGAGCCAAGGTCAACGGGTGTTGTCGCCTGGAGGTCGATTGCTGTCGACAGAAGGCTGCGCGATATTTGCACGAGGGAGGATGTGCGAGGGAAGGTGCCTGGATGCGCCGCCTGGGAAGGGTTTGCGCCTGGGTGTTGTCTTTGTGCCGCCTGCCTCTCTCGGAGCGGCTCACGCTTGAGGAATCAGCTACAGGGGAATAGCCGCCAGGAGGCTCTCCCGTGATCTGGAGCATCCCCCGAAATTAGATGGAGATGAACGCAACCAGGGGATGTCTGTAGCTCAAGCCCTGCCTGGGCTGTGCGGAGAGAAGCACCACATTTGGATGATCTAGGGCTTTGAAAAATCCATATGAAATCAAAACTTCGAACCATATATGATCTTCAAATAAATAACTCAAAATCGAAACTCAAAAAAATGTAACATGATTCCTCGAGAATCGAACCCGCTCTGATACCATGTAGGAAATCGAAAGCGGAAGCGGAACGATAAACAAAGCATAATCTAGAAATATAAAAACATGGAAGAACAAGATTTAACGTGGAACCCTACTCCGTGAGGAGAGGGATGAAACCATGGGAGAAGCCCTCAAAGGGGCATGCTATGCATTCCTTTTTCTCAATGAGTACAGGGGGTGTGGGGCTCTTACTCCCACATGAGTGTTTTCTTTTCCAACAGTAAGATCTAAGTTTTATCGTTGGATCCTTAGATGATCTTCTCCAACAATAATAGAGAAAAAATAGAAACCAATCGCATAAGTCAAAGAAGCTCAAAGTCCAATCAAGATGTGATCAACCTCATCATCAATTGACATGGTCATCTCCACCGCTTTTAAAAGGATCCTCAATCCGATCCATTCATCTTTCATAACAGACCATGACCTTCCATATTTTTCTTTTCCATATATCCCCTATGTAAGGGATAAAAGACCTAAATAATTCTATTCTCATGTATTATACCCTTTATCACATGATAAGAGACAATTTCGTCTTCTCACACCCTTTCCATGCCTCTGATGGTGAGTACATGTCTCAACAACAACATGGTTGTAGTAGAGTAATTAGAGAAGCCAAACCTCAAAAGAGATTGATGATTACTCGTACATCATGTACGCAAAACCTCATAAAAATCTTGATTTTACTACTATGCTTTTTCTACTTCTTCTAAAATAGTTTGAACGTTAGAGAAGGGGTCCATACATGGTGACATATTTTATTCCATTATTTATCGTCTATAGAAATGTGCGGACAATCCAAGCTTCTTTAGCTCCCAAGCTACCCATCACAATGCATCATCAATCTCTTGATGAATCACCAATTCATCTATTTTGGCTTAAAATCCCTTATAAAACTTATGTAGATGGCATAATTCTCATTCTTTAACAATTCAATTTCATCGTTAATAGTGCATTATTATTATTTTAACCCAAAATAAATAAATAAATAAATAAAGGAAAAAGAAAGAAAAGAAGGGTGTAGATACGAAATAAATACAGATTGATCCTAAGCCCCAGAAAATCAATTTCACATGATCATCATTATTCTGGATGTATATATCTTGTATTATTTTAATTTATCATCAATTCCTTCTCAAATAAAAATATTTTCTCTTGAAACTTGTATACAAAAAAGTATTTTAAATAATAAAAATAATTGCAAAAATAAACCATGTACAGAATAAAAGGGACAACACTATGAAAAGAAATTGTAAAGTTAGAATTAAAAGATCAATATCTACTCCATATAAACTCAAAATAAATCAAACTCTCTTTCATTGTGTCAAAATAAAATAAGCTTTAAATGAAAGTAGTTTCATAAAAATTGAGGTTAAGGTGCGAAAGTCAGCTTTTAGGAGTGCTTTTGTACCTATATATAATGTACCTATATGTGTATCTATTTATTTATTTCTTTATATTTTTGCATGTATTGTATTTTTATTATTTTGTATATATTTTATATTATTATGTAAAATACAAACAAAAATAACAAAAGTAAAAATAATCTAAAACAAAATAAGTGTATTTATCACATAGGCATAAAGTATCTATATTGTCCATATGTATATTTATTTAATCCATTAAATAAAATTCATAAAATAAAATAAATATATATTTAAAATCTTCTAACTATTCTATAAATAAATAAAATATAAAATAATATGACTTTTTATATAAACAATAATTATTTAAATTTATGTATATTGTGTACATAGATATTTTATACCTCTAAATAAGTTTATTTTCATTATTTAATTATATCAATTAATTTATTTAATTTATTAAAATCATCAAAAATTAACTTATTAATTTATAAACATTTTTTATTTTGAAAACTTTTAAATTTAAAATTATTTTCTATTTATTTATTTTATTCTATTTATTTTATTTCTTTTTGTCATTTAGTGCTTGTCCTTATTCGGACTTGCACCCGATTGCTCGGACCCGGGTTTTGTTGACCCGGGTTAACTGCCCCATTTCTATGTTTGCCCAAATAACTCAGCTTAACCCGTTGTCATCTCCATTTTTTCTCGATCATATCCGATCATGTTGTCCACCCTAATCTCCACCTGATCAATTACTTCATGATCTTAATCCACGCCTGAATAAGTATTCCTCATGTCATTTCGGTTCACGTGCTTGATCTTCATTTGAATTTCACTCCTTCCAACATCTATAAATAACAAATCTATCGGATCCATCTTTATCCATTTTCTCCCCAAGCTTGAGCACCTGTGAGAAGAGATTGGTGATAACAATCAACTCCCAGCAAGCAGGAGCGCGAGAAGGAGGTTGAAGGCATGATCCAAACTGGCGGTCGGAGCTCCGTCGAGTCAAATTTCTTTGGCCAGACGCAAACAAATTGAGGTTAGAACCTTTCCATTTTCATATCCTTTCCATTCTAGGTAGATTTAGGTATATTTAGTTTCATGTTATTGCATTTTGTTCAATTTCTATATTCAAATTAGTAGGCTTTAATATTCCCTCTGATCTGCTCGATCGGAGGTTCATCTCATCAGTTTTCATCCTTGAATCATCACCACACCTCATCAAACATCATTTGCTTCCTCATCCATTGATTAATGATATGATCACCTCAGATTTAAAGGATCTGAGTTCATTCCTCGTCTTTTACCTTCACGCGAGGATTTCCAGTCCATTCCCCCTCCATTTTATTTTATTTTCATTGAATAACCCCACAAAAGGACCGCCTTCGAGTTCCAAATAATTTGCAGGTGTAGGAGCATTTACTTGGAGACGAATTTGATATCATAAAGTCCACCTTTAGCGTGCACAAGAGCTTTACTTTCATGTCTCTGATCAGGGAGACATGGACCCCATTACCAACTCAAAACGGTGCGGGGCTTCGCTAGGAGTGAACCCAAGCTATCGGAGCTCAAATTCATCCCAGGATTGATCGAGATCTGGAAGATCGAAGCTCGGCAGCCCAGACCTTCATTCGTGTTCTTCGTCCATCATCTGTACACGTCCGATCAAGAAAATTCGCTTCCAAAATCAATTTGTATCGTCCGTTCATTCCCAATTTCAAGTCACACGATCAGATCCAACAACAAAGATCAGATCCGCCCGATCAGCACACGTCATGCATGTGTCTAGATGATTTTGCATTCCTTTACATGCACATTTCATTATTTGTAAATAAACCCTAGTTTGATACGTGCCATGTTCTTGTTATTTGAATAATTGCAAAATAGTCATGTTAGTTTTCTGAATTTGCCTATTAATCCTTCCTTTGTGAACTCAGGTCCTTCTTCATGTGCCTTCTTATGAAATTGCAATAAATACATTTTGTTACTACTGTTAATAATTAATCTGATAGTTTTATAAATTGCATTCTGGTCCCTATCTATGCGATTCATGGACAATAACATGAGAATTTTGGTCAAATTGCATTATTCATCTTGCAACTTCTGTGATTGTTAATGATTAGTCTAAAAAATTCTATTAATTACATTTAGGTTCATTATCTGCTACTTTTTATTTTTTATTAATTACTCTTAATAAATTATTAAATAAATCAATAAAATCCATAAAAATCAAATTAAGTTCATGTTTAATTGTTTTAATTCTCATAATTTTGGTTTGCAAAATTTCTTTTATTTATTTTATAATTGTTATATAATTCTATAAAATCCATAAAAAATATATTAAGTTCATATTTACACTTGTAAATTCATAGAATTTTGAAAACTCTTTGAAAAAACATAAAAATACAATAGTTTCGTTTTACTATATTTTATCACATGTATAAAAATCATATAAAAAACTATCAGAAAAACTAAAAACTAAAAAATAGATAAAACTTATAAAAATTATATAAAACACATAAAATCACAAAAATATATCATTGATCTTGTTTTAAAGCTAAATAAAATCTCTTTTGTTTAAAAAATGTTTCCACTCTGTTTTCCTTCATTTTATTTTTAAAATACTAAAAATAGTGGCTAGTTTTACCTAATTCATTGTTTTTAGTTTTAATTCAGTATAAAATACATAAACATATAAAATACCACAAAATCAATAAAAATAGTGAAAATATGATAAAACACAAGAATATTTTACTTCTACATTTTGGCATTTTTGTGATATATTTGAAAAATGCAAAAAGGTTTCTTTCTTTTTCGTATATATATTACTCATAAATTGATTTTCAAAAAAATTAAAATATAAACATTTACAAAATTAAAAATCAATTAAAAAGAAAAATCAGAAAATATAAAAATATGAAATATTTAAAATATGTAGAAATACAAAACCATAAAAAAGATATAAAAATAGAAAAGAAAACAAAAATCTTAATTAATAGTAATAATTAATTCCCTCGTTTCTTTGTAGCCTCCTTGAGTTCGATCTTGGAAGCTATACCAGGTTAATTTGTAGCATATGTTCTTCATTAGAATAAAAAATTAATTTTGGTTTGAATTGGTTTTGGGTTGCAACGACACATCGATACATATTTTCTTTAAAACCCCCAAATCCCAAGCTCAACCCCTCCTCGTTCTTAGAACTTTCACCCTTGAAGAACAATGATTTGAAATTAACTAATGGAAATAATGTAGTAAATTATGATTAAAAACTACTTTACAAATGCACATAGTTTTTAGGTGGAATCTTAGTCAAGTAAAAATCATGACTTAGAACCTTGTTGGTAGAAACAGTGGCTCCCACTTAAAGGACAAGGATTCAAATCCTATTACTATTAAAATAAATTAAAAGAATAAAAATGATGACTTAGAACCTTGTTCTAATACCTTCCCTCTGTCCGTTCATCGGAGATTTACCACTACATTGCACTAATTTCCAATTGATGGCAATGTAACCTTGTATTAAGTCCGACCCTTCCTCGAACAACCCTTAAGGAAGAATTTCTTCTCTAGCACGAGGAATGGACCCATGCCTTGGGTAACTTATTTATACAAATTAAGTAGAGCATTGATTAGTTAATAATGACAACAATAACTTTGTAGAGAGCTTACACAACTAATAGAGTAACATGTATAACTTTTAAAGCAAGAATGCTCAAGAGGGTTGAAGGTGTTGAGTACTTGAGTAAATAACACTTGGATCATAAGAGAAAATTGAAAATTTGAGTGTAGATGTGTTTATAAGTTCTTTTATGTGTTGTGTGAAATTAAGTGTAAGTACTTCCCTTATATATAACCATAAAAAACAATCGATTGTGGGAGTTGAACGATATTTTTTTTTAATAAAAGTATGTGTTAGTTGATCGAAATAGACGTTTCTATTCGAAATGAGTATCCATGCCAAAAGTTGGTTGACTGGAAAATAAATTAGTCAAATAAAAGACTAATAGGCTAAAAACATTTATCAACATAAATAAATAAAGGGATTTTATCACTTGTGCCCCTCTGAGATATCACAATATCAGTTATGCCCCTATTTTTTTGGTAATATTAGTTGTGCCCCTCACTTCTTGCTAATTTATCACTTGTGCCCCTCGGGTTAGTGACCGTCCATTCACAGTGCAAAAGGGGTTAACTTTGAGGACATAAACGGAATTAATTTAAAAATAAGGTTATTTGGTCATTTTATTCCCTCTTCTTCATCCTCCACTTCTTCCTCCTCTTCCCCATCCTCTTCCTCCTCCTCCTCCAACCTCCTCCTCCTCCCTCTCCGCCCCCGCCCCTACCCCGCGCCGCCGAGCTCCGCCCCGAGCTCACATCCCCTCCCTGGCGCCGCCCCCTGCTCCCCCCTGCTCCCCCCGCGCCTCCTCCCCTTGTCGGCACCGCCCCCTTGCTATCCCTCCCCCTGGGCTGCACCCCCTCCCCCGCACGCGTCGCCCCCCTGCTCCCCCTCCCTCTCAGTCCCGCACCTCCTCTTCCAGACCACCGTTGAGATGGTGCTTTCCGCTGATGGAAGGAGTGCTGCCGGTTTTGTAGATTGACTCGTGAAGGTCGGCGGGCTGGATACGACAGCGGAGTGGATGTGCTCTTGCACGTGTGTGGCGCGCACTGGCTTGAGGTTGGCTATGGAGATCGACAATGCTTGACTTCGCGGGGGTGGAGGGCGCGGGCCTCGCAGTCTCCACCAGGAGCAGTGGGCACGATTGAGGATGCCGCTCAGGCAACAATGATGGTGGTGACGGTTTTTGTGGCACACATGGAGCTTCGGTCGAGGGTTGGATATGGCAGAGGGGCTCCGCCCATATGATGAAGGCGGCAGGGCCTTGGCGGTGTGGCTCCACGGAGGACGTCGCTCCAAGCAGTGATGAAGTTCCTGGATGCTCCAGGTCTGGTGGTGCGCAGTTGGCGTGCTCCTCCCAGACGGAGGAGCAATCGACAAGAGGGGAAGGTCTCCTCCCCGTGCTCCCTGTGCCACCCCCTGCCCTGCCTCGCGCTGCCCCCTGCCCCACCCCGTGCTCCCCGCACCGCCCCCTACCCTGCCCCATGCTCCCCCGCCGCTCCCTGCCTCGCCCCGTCCCCTGTTCCCCGACGCTACCGCCCCCTGGGCCTCCCCCTCCCTCCATCGCGGTCCGCCCCGAGCTCCTTCCTCGAGCCCTTCCTTCACCTTGATTTTGTTTTGACCATAATACCCTTCTTAACCACACCATGGTTTGAATAAACCATGGTTATTTTAATTTTTTGACGGTCAATCTGACGAAAGGGCACAAGTGACGACGGAGAAAGAAGTGAGGGGCACAACTGATATTACCAAAAAGATAGGGGCATAACTGATATTGCGATATCTCGGAGGGGCACAAGTGATAAAATCCCATAAATAAACTAGTTGATTAAAAGGTTGGTGCCAACTATGACATCTAAAGCTGACCATTCGAACATAACTAGTTGAGTAAACTAAAATTTAGTTGGGTTAAATGTTAATTATTTGACTGAAATCAAGGTTAGTTTGCTGAAAAACTTCTATAAGATATTGATTGAGCATATAGAAAAAGTGTTTAGGTTAACTTCTTTATCGATCATATAATAGAGTTAATCAACTAATATCCATATTAGTCAACTATTAAGCTAATAAGCCTATGATTTCTAAGATCAATCCACTAACATCCTTAATCTACTGAAAAATTTTCTGAAGCTATCAACTGAGCAGTTATAAAAAAGAAGCAATTAGGTAAACTTCTTAATTAATCGACTAATATCTTAATTATTAACTAATGAGCTTATAAGCCCATGGTTTCTAGGATGGTAAGAAGTTTGATTATTTTTATCTCTTATACACGAATCTTAAGAAAACTAAAAGATGCAATATTTTACCGAACTCTTGAGTTGCATTTAAAGTGAATTTTCAATTTAACCCTTCAAATTTAATGACATTTAAAAATAATCTTGAACTTTAGTAACAACTAATAAGAAATCTAGAATTCCACTTAGATCGCGTTTTCAACTTTGTAGAACACTAGATCATCTATCTTTTTATCTCCATCATTTTTGTATTTGATACCATTTGTTTTTTATTTTAGTTATTATTTATTAACCCCTTTGATTTTGTGGTGTTTACACGTGTCAACATCACAACCTTTTTCGACCTATCGACTTCCTTCTTATTCAAGCAATTCCTGTCCAATATTGACCATTCATCAGCTTATGTCCACTTGTTCAAGTGTCACACACAAGCTCCCAAGTGCCTTAACTTCTTCACCTCTCGTCCCTTTTCCTCATCAACCACTTAAAAACCCCATATGAAACCCACATAAGCCATTGACCTCCTTCGATTATCACTATCTCGCCATTTTCATATTTCTCAACTCTTCATATTAGAGCAATTTCTTTAATGACAGAATGAAGCTTTAGAAATTCCTGATTATGTGAGATCAAGAACAGGAGTGGACTTGAGGCTCCTAGTACCTTGTTTACGCCCAAACAGGACAACCGTCAAACTTCATCATTATGAACCATTGGAGCTCCATCGTACGATAATTCCTCCATATAATTGAATTTCCGGGTATATATTATAGTTTCCAATTCAATTTCACAATTTGTGTTCATAAATTAGGCTGGAGTTTTAGTCCAATTTGAACTTTCACCCAAATTCTGCTCATTTTTTCTTCCAACCACTTTTGATCATCCCCGTTCCACTTCTATCCTCCGTCTTCATTCAATCATGATTTTGAAGTAGTTGAGAAAGTCTTTCCACTACTTTTTTGTTCAATATGAGAGGTTCATTCATCATCTTTTTTGTTATTTTAAGTTAGATTGGCTGGAGCGATCTCATTGTTTTAGCTTAATTACTACAAGAACGAGCTTCAAAAGAGATTATCATGTTCATGGTGATATGAGTGATCTTCTTAGCATCAATTCATCTCAAATCAACATGAATTATACCAGATTCGAGTCCTTTCCAGATCTCCAAACTAAGTGATGAAAGTGTTGTAACTCACATCTTTTGTTTATTTTGATACATTAAATAGATTGCTACTTAAATTTGGTTTCTTTCTAATCAAATGCAAATCCTTTCAGAGGCATAATGAGAAATGTAGTTAACCAACTGGAGTGATGGAGAGTGCTATATTCATCTACTTAAATTGGAGGATTTAAGCGCTAATATAGACTCTTGATCCTTTATGCTTGTATAAGATATGAAGATGAAGCAGTTGCAAGTGATTTTGTATCGAGGCACATCTGAGGTGGCGAAGGTGCTCCAGGATCATCAAAGTACAACTAGGACTTCATCTTCTTATATTGATTAAGGAAGATGAAAGCCATAGTCCAACATATGGATCATACTCCACCATCTAATAATTAGGCGTTAGGAACATTTACATGAGTAACCTCCAAATCTTCAGTAGGGTATAAGAGTCCTTACTGTTGGGGGTCCATAAATTTATCAAGTGACTTTTGCTAATTGCATTTAGGTCCCTCCCTCAAGTTAAATGTGAATAAAATTTGAAGTTTTATTGCATTTTAGACCAAATTGTTACGTAATTCATTTTACACCCATATTGCATTATTTTGCATTTCATGTTTTTCTAAAGGCTTGTACGAACTATTCCAATCGTATTTTAATCGTATATTGTCCAATTTTGTTTGATATTAATTTTCTTTTGGTGCTTATTAGATGAATTTTACTTAATTTCTAGAAATAAATCATTAATGAGTTTAGGTTTCATGTTTTATTCCTCAATTAAGTACCTATATTCATCCAAAAAAAGTTTCGAAATATTATTTATTAAATATTTTTTCATATTCATTTTTAAAAAATTACATTTTATTTAAGTCCACAAAAAGAGAAATACTATCCATTACTCTATCGATCCATAAATTCACATTTTCAAAATTAAAGTGATGTGTAATTTATAGTAAATTAAACACCATAAAGAGCTCAAAATAAACCTTAAAAATCATTAATAAAGTAAATATAACATAAATATTTTTAAAAATCCAAATATCAAAAATTCAACTAAAAATATTACATACTGTACAACCACATTAATTTGAAAATTTAGACATGATCTAATATCTAAATCAAGTAAATTATCATATATTGTGCAGTACTCATCGAGACCTTTTCAACGAGTCTAAGAACTTTAAAATCCAAGTTTGTGAGGATGATACAACCATTTGAAGTTCATGGGATATCAAAAGGAACCGAATCCGAACCATGTACATTCAAACTCAAGCCTATATAAATAGGCTAAAGTCTGATCGTGGGTCAAAATCACGGGAGAAGCTCGTCGGAGCTCCACCACCGGAGTTGGAAAAAGGTGTCCGATCAGTGATCTAAGGGTGTCAACATGAAAAGCTCGACGAGGCCATCTTTATGTGCTTGTTGGCGTCAATGCACACACGCTCTGTCGGAACTGTTGTTCTACGCAGGAGGAAATTCATGAGGGAACGTCCCCGAAGGTACATTTTAGAACCCAATTTCTTACTATTGATTCCACACAGCATGCCATCACATGCATGCGGTATTAGAGCCAATTAGGAGGGTTTTCGGGCGCATGCAAGCCACATTTTCTTTTCCTATAAGATTCATTTTCCATTGATATTGAAAACAACATTTATCAAAAAGTTATGAAATTTATATCACTGTGATGAGCATTGAAAGAGGAATATCCGCATGTAGTTTATTTAAACTCTAGAATATTTTTGGGACATTGTCCCAAAAATGATCAATTATGCCAATTGGATAATTGATCATGTCGATGGATCATGCCAATTGATTGATCGATAAGGGTTGATCGATCATGCCAATTATTGATCGATAAGGGTCGATCGATCATATGCAATAGATGATTAATCAACCCTGGTCTGCTAGAAGTAGATCATGGTTTAAAATGGATTTTATGAATCAAAAGTGATAAAGATGCATAGGTCTTTATGAGATGCAATAAATAAATGTAAATATGTTTCTATTGGATAAATATGATGGAGAATGGGTCCAAATTGTGAATGAATGAATTAATATCACGTGGTCTACCTCCTGAGTGAGAGCATATTTTGTGTACATTAGGATATACTCAAGTTTGTAGAATGAGTTATTCCTGCGATAAATCATTTCATGCAATGGTGGTTTTCCTTTAGTGGCATGTGGGTAGATGGAGCAAGCATTGCCAAGGGAGGGGCATGTACCCTTGGGAACTTAGATGTCATGGACCCAATAGTTTATTTACTTGCGGGACACATTGCTTGATGCACCAAGATGCTAATCTAACGGTGTGTGCTATATTCATAGTGAGCTAGCCTAATAATCGTGGTTGGTAGTCTATGTTTTACTTTCAAATATAGTGTCAAAACTTAGATTTTGATTAGTGTTTTGACCACGCTAATTAGTATTCTCAGCTGTAGCACTATGAGGGGAGTTTTGAGTATGTGATTATTGAAGGTGAAATATTATACAGGTTTATCTTGCGTATAAGGAAATACAATGGTAGTCATAAATCTTCGTCTAGAGGTATATCATCTCGGTGATCTTGTGCCTTGGCTCGTGTCATACACCATTGAGGACTTTTGCCATTAGGTAATGGACTTGGCCTATCATCATGACTTTCTTAGTGTGTACTATTTCGACACCCATTGCTATCAAGTACCCGTGTCCAATTAGGTTGCACCTTGTATAGGAGGTTTCAGAGTTCTGGGTAGGTGTTGTTTTTTCTTGTGCACGCTTCACAATTTACTCGTCTTTTCTATAATTGTTCAGGACTATAACTAAGCAATTGCTTATAATGTTCCTATTTGCATGGATCCAGCATGTTCTCAATTGTAGCCACACTGTTAAGGCATGTATTCTTTTATATAAAGTATGTTTACTTTTCTGCTAGCTCTTTTGTACTTTTTGAGAGACATGCATATATGTATAAATATTTGGATATAAATATTTGGAAATGCATGTGTGTATGTATCTATGGATATGGACTTTTGTACAGATACTATGTGAATGGATACAGATGTAATCTTCCTTTTTACTTTTTTCATGGGCTTGTTTTTGAATGTGGAGCCTACATGTGGAACAGTCGGCTAAGTATCTGAATCCTAGGGGATTCACATATACACACCTTAAAATCATAAAAAAACATCATAAAAATTCTATAAAAAAACTAAAAAATCACAAAAAATATAAAAATAATCTGATTATAGACATCAAAAAATACTATATTTAAAAATAATCATAAACAAAAAAAATCATTCTTGTTTTTAAATTTTTAAAGCTACTAATAGTACCTTTTCTATTTAAATGAGTTGTTTTCATCAATAATTATAAAAAATAAAATAAAATTTCATAACGAATTCTTGCACAACATTTTTAAAACATACTTTTTATGGATACAAGACCAAATTTTAAAATAAAACATCCTATTATACGTATTCATAAGAGATTTTTTGCACATGTTCCCTTCTCAATTTTCCAATAATAATTATGCGCCTAACATGTAGCAACTTTTCTATGCCCTTATACTTTTATGAAGTTCACAATAGTTCCCTTTGGTTATTACACATGCACCCCTATATTCACTCACGGAAGGGCTCAATTGTGAACTTTGTAGGAACATAAGAGCAAGAATGCAATTGTGAAAAAGTTAGGGGCACAATTATTATTGCAAAAATTCAAATGGGATAAGAGTAAAAATAGGTATTCATAATTTTTTTCAGATTCAAAAATTCTTTTTTTAAAATCAGTTAAACATTGAAAATTTTAAAAAAAATCAAAATAAAAATTGAAAATTAATAATTGATAAACAAATATATAAATGTAAAACCTATAAAAATCCAAAATCTACACATAACTCGTGACATATGTATAGGTAAAACATAAAAAAACGAGACAACTAAAAAATAATAATATAAATTTCACATAAACACGCATAAAAAGATAAAATTATATAAAAAATATCCCCACCACTACTTAATCTAGTGCTCACATTTGTAATTGAAAGTCTTCTTCCCTGAGTTAGACTAGAATCTATACCATGTTAAACATTAAGATTAAATTTTTTTATATAACATCGTATTGAGTTAAGCAAACATTTAGATTTCGTTGGAGCGTTCCCTTCTAGCGACACGTTGCATCGCTTGAATGCAATGAGAAGTTGGCAAGGACTGCTACATCGTTGCTCGGATGTAGTTCAAAATTTGCAAGGGTTCTTGTATGAGGAACACATGCTAGTAAATAAGCTAGTTCCGTTGCATCACCGCCCGGATGGCGCCACATGACCATGTAGCATCACGTGGTCCAATAGAATTAAAAATAAAAAAGTAAAGAAAAATACGAAATAAATATCTACAAGCCTCAAATTAAATAGGGTTCAACACGAAAGTTGTAGATCTTTTTGAGAACTTTCATGTAGAACTGAAAATGAAAATAAAAATATGTACAAGATACAATTGTTGTAAGTATTTTTAAGTAATTAAATCTTATGGAACATGATCTACAACTGCAGCTCGGGAGAGTCAATTCGAATCTCGATACTTTTGCTGCAGGTTTCATTTTACGGGTTGAATAAATAAATCCTATGGACTAATTTGGATTTGACTGCTATGAGAATTCGACTTCACCCAACAGTTCAGACTTGGTCATCGTTTCAAAATCTGAAGTGGCGCCTGTTGAAGGGCATTTTCAAAAGATGAAAAGTCACATGCTAGGTCTACGTATACCTATCCTCGGACACTCTTTTCTTCACATGCAAGAAAATGACTATCGCTCTTGCTCTCTATTCTTCCACCGCAACCGCGACTCTCTTCTTCACTCGGATGTAGTTCTCTAAGGTACTTTCGAAGATGATGTTGCCGGTATGCGCAGATGACGATCGTGTGCCATCAGATATCCTAGGAGTGGATTGTTAGTACCCTTCGCACAAGTATTGTGAGGATGATATCCTTTCTAAGGACAATCCCTTACATGAATACTTCGGTGATATCTAATCTAATCTCGTTACTGCCTTGTTTGCTGCAATTGATTTGCTCTTTTACTTTTAATGGATTTTACCCTAATATAATGTATCAATGTTTTAATCTGTTTATGCGTGCATTTTGTAATTGTGATATGAATTAAAAATGCATAATTATAATCATGTTAATTTATGATGCATTATTAGATCTGAATAATTAATGTTTATTTCATACCATGTTACCAACAGTTTAATGGCTATAATTAATTGTCTCGCTGTCTGTTTTTCGATGCTGATCTGACCACGTAGAAGCCACGGATTTGTTAATTTTGTTAAGATTGTGACATCTCCCGAACAAGGATCAAGTGAAGAAAAGTCATGTTTGGGTGTTTTCCTTGACCTGTAGGACTTGCATGCCAAGCAATTGCTCATGTACATGCAGAGAGCAGTGACGTTCATGGTCGTCGGCATTAAGGAATAGATGGAGGATATTCTTCCTTCTTCTTTGACTGCTTTGATTGATTAAACCATGAATATATATATTATAACAAGTTAACAACGGAGATATTGGCTGTTTTGACCTCTTATCTCGATTTGTTATTCATCCCGGGATGGATGGGTGATGTCCTTCAGAGTTAAAAAGTAAACCTTGTCAATCATGGCATTTAAAAAACAAAGATGCACTGTCAGGCTTTGATTATGTTGATGTTGATGTCGTCATCGGAGAAATTTCCACTCTATTTGTTTTTGTTTGATTTGGCCTACACAGCATTGCAAGCTTTTGTTAATTTGTTGTGATTGCGACGGTCCCCTTCCTACTTTGGATTTTAGATGGAAATGTAGAAAAATATTGCTTGTTGATGACATGAGTATGTGGATGCACATCTTCTTTTGTTCCACTTGTTGAAGAAAGACAACGTATGTTGGATAGATCCAGTCAATGAGCGCGGATCGTCTGCTGTGGCTGGGCTGCAGCACTCTGCTGGGGGCCTTTGGAGCCGCTCGATCATGATCGAGCGGTTCCCACGAGATCCCTTTGATCGGGGCCCACACACAGTGGGATTTCGTGGGAACCGCTCGATCATGATCGAGCGGCTCCAAAGGCCCCAGCAGAGTCTGCTGCAGCCAGCCACAGCAGACAATCCGCTCCCCCAGTCAATACCCTCTCGATATTTCTTGATGGACGAGGACGCACTTTTCCAACTATAAAAAAATACAAAAATAGCTCATTTATACATTGATACTAGGTTAGAGGCTTCGTGTTTCAATTGTAACAAAAAAAGCCTGAACTTATTTCTTCTCGCTTCCACGATTTTTATGTATTGACGTTGAACCCTAACGCATCTATGATCTATCCATATCCACAACATATATTCTATAAAGGGAAGAATGCCTAGTACTTTTTTTCGAAAAATCTCAATCTTACCTTTTACAAGGATCTATTTTTGAGGTATAAATCTAAAGAATGGGTTTGTTCTTGACCTTAATTCATTTACTTATTCCAAGGAATTGTTAAGTGTAATAATTTGGATTCTTCAGGACGATTTATACTACAACGGTGCATACCAATAGTGATGATGTTTTTGTTAAGAATGTGATGAATAAAACTTTCCTATATCATCTTGTTACGAATTTGTGATCTGGTGTAATAATCGTTGCCACGTAAATCATTGTTAAATTTATACCAACAAGTAATGACCTTTGAGAAACCTAAAATTGCAAGGATAAAATTCGTCGTGGATTTATCTTTTACAAGGAAGAAAAACTATCTCCACTTGGATATATTATTCAACTTCTTGAAAAATGTAAACGTTCTTTCCGTCACTCTGTAGAGTTTATCATTGGACTAAATCTTACATAGCATAATTTTTTGCCAAGATTAATGTTTGAAATTTTGATCTTGCATATTTTTAATTTTGAGATTTATAAATATTCATGAATAATGAATTTTAGGATTTATTTTGATTTTGTCTCCTAATTTAAATATACTTTTTAGAAAAAAAAATAAAAGGGTTCCTTTTTCCCATATATGGGGTGGGGAAATTCCAACTATATATATATATATATATATATATATATATATATAGGGCTTATCCAGAGAGCACTGTGCCGATTTGAGAATTTTTAGGCACGCGTAATCATCCGTGTGATGATGATCCTGTGGTTTTGCGTAAAATTGATTAGTTTCTAAATTTAGCACTAAGAATGAATTGCCATAACCACCCACCGCATATAACTCGCAATTTAATTCCCTTTTTTGAGTTATAATTGAGTACTCATTAATTGCCGCATTGTTTTTTCTAAAAATAACCATGAGAATCTCGTCCTTCATCCGATGACAATCAAAATACGACTCACGTTGAGTTGCTGAAATAAATACAAAGTTATTTTTCGTAATACAAAGTTACTGATGCTATTGCAAACATTACTGAAATAAATACAATGTTACTTTTTATGTTGTTTTTTATTCTTAAAAAATTACTGTTACGCTTGTATAAGTTACTTGCTATTCGTAGTAACTATTGTCCATACAATAATTACTAAATAGATAAATTACTAATGTCCATACAACAATTACTAATTACAAATGTTGATATTACTGAACTCATTCTGATTCTTACTGATGATATAGTTACTTAGTACAATGTTACTTATCATGTATGTTTTTTATTCGTAAAAAATTACTGATAATGTTTGTATAAGTTACTTGCTATTTGTTGGGTGTTACTTGCCTTTCATTCATTCTTACTAATAACACTTGTACAAAGTTACTAATGTCAATACATCAATTACTGATTACAATTGTCCATATTATTGAACTCAACGAAATTATTACTGAAGTGTATTAACTATTTTGTATACAATAATTACTGAATAGATAAATTACTAATGTACATACAACAATTACTAATTACAAATGTTCATATTACAGAACTCATTCTGATTGTTGCTGATGATATAGTTACTTAGTACAATGCTACTTTTCATGTATGTTTTTTATTCGTAAAAAATTACTGATAACTTGTGTATAAGTTACTTGCTATTTGTTGGGTGTTACTTGTCTTTCAATCATTCTTACTAATAACACTTGTACAAAGTTACTAATGTCAATACATCAATTACTGATTACAATTGACCATATTACTGAACTCAATGAAATTATAACTGAAGTTGTAGTAACTATTGTCCATACAATAATTAATGAATAGATAAATTATTAATGTCTATACAACAATTACTAATTACAAATGTTCATATTACTGAACTCGTTCTGATTATTACCGAAGAAATAGTTACTTAGTACTTCTGAATAATTGTTAGATAATTGACTTGTAATATTACTGAAGCTATACGCACAATTACTGAAGATTCATGTCCATGTTACTTACTCATTGTTATTAGTTACTGAAATTATAGTTACACATCAATTATGTACTCAGTAAATATATTTGTTAATGACCTCTTTTGTTAGTTACAGAATGATTTGTTCTTAATATTATTGTCAAATATGTTCTTCTCGCTTCTTTAGTCAATAAGTATGCAACGATCATCAACACTTCTTGTTTTTTTCTTCCACGAAACATAAGTGTCCAGACATCTGGCAAACCTGAAATAATAAATTGTCAGTAGCATTTGTAAGATGAATTAGTAACTATGTAAGAGAAATATATATACATGAAAATTAAGATTTACATCAGTAACATATTATGTTGGAAGACGATACATTTATTTAAGTAATATCTTTATCTATTTCAGTAAGAATAAATTCATACACAAGTAACATCTAATGAATTGTCAGTAATATCCCTAATATGAACCATTAATCATGAAAGATAAAATTATGTCCATGAAAAGTAAGAATTATATTTATAAAAGTAACTCGGTGCAAAGCATAAGTAATTTGATGAACTACTCAGGTAACTTTTGATACAATATCAGTATCCTTATGATTTTTTTAAACATTCTCAAATTAAAACTCAATATCCAAACACAAATCATTGATTATCATTCCTTCTGAGATTTCATGATACAAACCCAATCGCAAGTCAATATCATTTGAAATTGAAATCGAAAGAGAAATCATACATCGCAATTCATCTTTGCAAATCCCACTTTCTCATGATCCAGAAACATAACAAAAAATCAAAATCTGGTCTATAAACAGTCAGATTCAAATCAAAATGTCCAAAAAAATTAATTCTTTCTACATACTATCAGATTCAAATCAAAATACGAAAATAAAAATCTAATCGAAATATAATACCTTGCAATAGATAAAAATGTTCGCCTCTGTTTCCACGATTGATCGCCTCACTTTGCAAAACGCTAGATCCAAAAATGCCAGATCAATCTCCTCTCGTTGAACTCTCAATATACATTTCCATAAACGTATACTAATTATAGAATTGCTTAATATTTCCAATTATAGGAAATTCCATTTTGGTTACGGTTCCTATTTTTTAGGGATTGAGAGATACAAATCTTACGGCTGGAATTAGAGGCCCATTTTATCTCAAATGGGCACAGTGCCCTCTGGATAAAAATCCTATATATATATATATACCCCTCAGATCGGGGGCTTCTCCATGCCATGCTTTTGTTCTTTTCGGTGAGTCATTTTAGTTACAATCTCAGTCCACATCACGAGCACCATTAGTAATTAGAGTTAATTATTTATTTATAGAAATTTTAAAAAATTTATATACAAAATTTACAATTACATAATTGGACCCAAAGTCAAACTTACAATTTTTACCATAGAATTTTCGTAATATTTTTAAGAATTGGTATTAATTTAACTTGAAATTTAAATGTAAGTTGATTTAATTCAATTTTTGTTACAAATGATTTTTAATCGGGAAAGTTGTCTTTTATGGCCTTTTTGCATGTTAGTTTTCTTTGATGTTAATCATTATTTTTGGTAAATATTTAGTTATTGATTTATAGAAAATTAAAAAGTTTTATATACAAAATTAACAATCGCAAAACCAGACCCAAAAGTCAAAACTTGCAACTTTAATCCTAAGATTTTCATAATATTTTTAAGAAATGATATTATTATAACCTGAAATTTAAAGATAAATTTCTTTAATTCATATTTTTCTACCAATAGTTTGAACCAGTGAGGTTGTCTTTTATGGCTTTTCTGCATGCTTGTTTTCTTCCATGTTAACATGTTATTTTTGGTCAATATTTTATAAATATTAATAATTATTATATTAATTTAGGCAAAAAAATGTTTGGGAAAATATGTGTACATGTGATTTTAATAAATATGCGAAGTTTGTACAAAGTATGCATAACAAAAAGTTGTCGTTTTATGCACAAAATTAGCTATTTTGTGGTTTTCTTTATTGTTCCTTACCCCTCTCTTTTTACGGGTTGGTTAATACATATATACATTTTTATAGTCTTATTTCTCTCTTCTTTCGTTTCACTGTTTTTATTCTTTTTTACGATGTTTTCTAGTATTAATTCATTGATTTACTCTAAAGTATGTATTTACAAAAATGATATATTAACCAGTATTTACGTATATTTGATAAGGAGTTTTGCATAAAATGCAAGAATAAGGTCCATGAATCCCATATTCATCAATGGTGACAATTAATCAGTTGTGGATCTTACCATCCCTTGCTAGCCATTGGGCGATCTAGAAAACCTACCTACAAAGTTTGCACTTTTTCACCTTTATGCGGCCTAGTCTCTTTTTCATTCATATATGAACATTACAACTATGTATCCTTCTCTTTTTCTCTATTACACTTCGCTATGTATACTTCTTATTCTAGACTTTCTTTCCTCTTCCAATACCTAATTACAAGAATTCAATGGGCCTCCAGTAGGGATGCAACCGGATGCGGATATATCCGTATCTGTCCGCTACGGTATCTGCTTTTAAGCGGATACGGATACTTATTTTCGGATTTTAGCAGATACGGATACGGATACTAATTTTAATTTTTTTGTGGATACGGATTCTGATACGGATACCATTATAGAATTTTTTCCGGATACACATACGGATACGGATGTATGTAATTTTCGTGGATACGGATACAGATATCCGTATTATCCATATTTTTAGTAATATTTCAGCTTCATAAAAGTTTTGCATACCTCAATGTAGCTCTGACACAAAATTGTACCTCATAATGAAATGTCAAAAAAAGTAACTTTTATAATTTATCATAATGTCGTTTCACAAAATATATCATATCACCTTTATCTTATTAATTGGTTACAATGTTACATGTATTACATATATTTTGGAAACATTTCAAATGAAGGAAAATAGAGGTACGTCATACCATTTTATTATATACTCTTCAATTTATTTCATTCAATATTTTAATTTATTTTCTTATTTATTATGTAACATTGTAAGTTTATTGAATTTAAGATTAGTCATCCATCAATTACAAGTTTGTAAAGACGTTATTTCTAATTAAAAGTATGAGGAGGCACTTAATATTTATAGGATAATCCGTATCCGTTTCTTAAATATCTGTATTCGAATCATGATTATCCAATTCTGAATCTGTATCCGTATTTAAGGATACGGTATTCAATTTTCGATATCCGTATGATATCCATTTCCGTATCCGTATCCATATTTTAAAATGGATAAGGATATGATAATACCTATATCCGTATCCGTACGTTTGCATCCCTAGCCTCCAGCCCCTGATCTTCTCCATGACCTTTTCAAATATAATTAGGACTCATCTATGGTACCCCGTTTGGAAGGGAAAAAGTTGAAGGAATGCCTAACATTTTAGACCTTTTCAAATATAATGATATGAAAATCATCCATGTCGATGTCGGGCATTCCACCATATTTCAGGTACTCGTTGATCATTGCAACATTATTACATTTAAAAGATTTGATGTATTACGCTTAGATTTGAAATACAATTAGTATCAAAAAAGTACATACATTGATATATTTGCAATATGGATTGAGCTTTTTTCTCTGATCTATGTGAGATGGTTCTAATTTGAACACTGACTTCAAGTTAGCCCTTTATGTGATCAAGATGCTTTTTTGCTTTTAAGTTGTCATATAATGTTATTTTAGGTCGTCACTTATTATCTATACATTATCCTATATGGAATTAAGTATACCCTTGTTGGTGATATACCAGTTATTTTTTATTGCTTCAAAAGTACACAACTTTTTATTGAAAATCAATAATTAATTTTAGTTATTCATGTGATGCATTTCATACCACTAAATGATTTTGCATATCATAAGTTAATATTTTAATGGTTGGGACATGCTTCCACGAAGGCCTCGTTTTAGATAGAATAGAAGGTGTAGATTTTCTTTGTGTGCTAGAAGAACATTTTTTAAAAAATTATTAAATTTTGAAATGCTATTAGTTCTTATAAAATTTTCATTAAGCAAATGCTCATATTGTTTATGCTAATTATTTTTTCAGTGTTATAGGTTCTAGACTTATCAGGCCGTCTACAAACTATTATGGCAGCGAGGATTTGGGTTGGTTCTTTTAGTACGTAAATATAATTTTATGATAACATTTGAAGCTACGATGTTCCCACATCATTACAACTAGTAGGCAGCCCGTGCTTTGCACGGGGTATGTGGATGTACATGTCTTCACTGACCATTAGATTCATTCATTAGAGATTTGACATGAGAAGAGACCTAGTAGGATCCTCATGCAAGAGTAAAGGAAATTAATATAACAATAACATAATTATTGATAGTTTTCGTCATTTTAGAATTTTTATATTAAAGCTTATATAATATAGTGACGACTGATGAATACCCATTCATCACTCTTTATTCTTATATTTTAGCTACAAAAACCTGTGCAAATGCATGTAGATATGTGTAAATAGGAATAATTAGCAAAAGCATGCATGTTTGTAAATACTTATAATTAGCATGTTTTTGTGCAAAAATAAAAGAATAAAGATGAAAAAGAAAAAAAAGAGGGAAATATTTAGAATAAATATTGAGCAACCTAACCCAAGGGAGGGCTCAGCATGGGCCTGACCGCATAAAAGCCAAGTAGAGGGAGATAGGGGCTCATGTATATATATATATATATTTGTAAATAAATAAAATTATATTTTCCTCACCCAAAAATATGCTTGTATATATTGTGTATATATTTAGAAAATACTAAAAACAAAATAAAAATTTAAAAATCAAAAATTCAAAAATAACCTTTCACCATGTACATAGACCACCTTCTTTATTTATTTAACCTTATAAATAAATAAAATTATTTTCAGAACTTTTTGTAAATATTCTATGTTATATATTGTAAATAAAATAAATAAAAAGAATTAAAACAAAAATCAAATAAAAATAACAAAAATTAAAAACACAAAAATATATTGTATATAGATGTATATATCTATTAATTTTACCTATATATATAAATAATAAAAATAAAATAAAAATATCTTTTTATTCCTCATTTTATCCTATAAATAAATAAAATATAAAATAGGAATAAAAATGTATAAAAATAACTAATTAAAAATCAAAATTAAAAACCCTATATTGTATATATACCTATGTATAGCTATACTATGTGAATACCTTATTTTTATTTCCAAAAATTAATTAAAAATCACCAAAAAATAGAAAAAATTAAAACAAAAATATTTCATGTTTTGAGTTTTTAATAAATCGGCCATTTCCTATTTTATTTTGAATTTTTAAAGCATTTATGACGTGGCCTCTCCTGATTGGTCCACGGGGGATGTTGACCCCCCGGTCAACTCCCCCCCTTGGACCACAGGATTGCGGATCTGCATTTGGACCCGACTTCTCGAATTTGTACCCGCTTGATCCGACTCCCGAATCCACTAACCCCGGGCGCTAATCCGAGCCTGATCTTCCCTGATCCACGCCCGGAGGTTTGCATGGGGATCCGCGCTCCGAGCTTCACACCCGACTCCCATCTAGCCGGACCCCTAGTGGTATATAACCTGAGCTCCGCCGCACTTCATTTCTATCTTTGGCTCTCCACTCTCACTCCCGTGACCTCCATAGCGATCCCTGAGGTGACAGCTCGCGATTGCCCTTGTAGCAGTGAGGAGGAGGTGACCGGACCACTGATCCGGCGACGTTGCGCCGCCGTGCTCCGCCCAGTGCAGGAGCTCGAGCCTTAGGCCTTGGCGACCTTCGAGGCAACGACCAGGAGCTGCCTAAGCTTCAGCACAGCCTTCCACTCCACCCAGGTAGCGTCCTAACTCGCCTATTTAGCTTAATTTCTTGTTTCCCCCAATTCGTACCTCCGACGTATTCCGTTGATTCCGACCATATCGTGTATCTTCTCGATCATCGGGACACACTGTCACCTTCGCCATCCCTCGACGCACCTTCTTCATCCCTTCGTTCAACCCAGCTCGCACAGGAGCTGGGGTTCGAGCTCCTCCATCCTCCGCTCGCCGGAGCTCGCTCGCCCCGACCCACAGTTCACCTTCACGCCGCTTCATCGGGTCGAGGCACTTTGCCCTCGACCCGCGAAGCTCTTGAGCTATTTTGCAGGTCAAGAGGAGGGCATCTGAGCCCCCCTCACATCCAGGCCAGGAGCTCCCCTCCGTCGACCTCGCCGGAGCCCCTCCAGGGCTCGGCTGGGCCATCGGAGGCCATCACCAGCTGCGGGACTTCATCGCCGATCTTCTCCGATCTTCAGAGGCAGCTGAGGAGGACCACAGCACGCGTACGAGGCCGGCGAACCTCGCCGGCCACCTGTTCTTCGAGGGTCCTCGACCACCGTCCGATCGCCCCCGGAGCTCCAGTTTCCATCGTGACCGTCCGTTCATCGAGGAGCAGCCACCGCTTGATCATCTCGAGGGTAGATCTGGACCGTTAGCGCAGAGGGAGAGACACTAGCACCTGAGCACCGTTAGATCCTCCACGTGTCTCGCTCTGCGCCGTCGATCGGCCCACGTGCGGAAGGAGAGAAGCGCCAGCACCCCAGGACCGTCCGATCAGCTACGTGGCGCTCATCCAGCCGTCGACGTAAT
The DNA here is from genome assembly GCA_037367405.1 of Ottelia alismoides. Taxonomy (NCBI): domain Eukaryota; kingdom Viridiplantae; phylum Streptophyta; class Magnoliopsida; order Alismatales; family Hydrocharitaceae; genus Ottelia; species Ottelia alismoides. The sequence continues at coordinate 214,566 of JAZKJV010000126.1, forward strand.
AAGGGGTAAATTACCTTAGGCCCCCTCTTAGTTTCTGTTTTACGTGTCAGTCCTGTAAATATTTTATGCATTTTATTTACGTAGGGTAAATTGCACATTGGACCTCGTGCTTGTTTATATTTGCACTTATGCCCCTGTGTATGTGAGCCACGTGCTTCGTCACGTGTAGTTTTGGTGTATTTGCAACTCTACCCCTGTGGTTCTGGATGTTTGTTAATGAATAGAAACTATCTGGTATTTGCACATATGCCCCTGTGAGTGTTTTTATTCCGCATGTGCGCCTTTTAGTGGGTTAATTGCATAACTGCCCCTGGACTTTTTGGTACGAGTTACCAAAAGGTCCTAGGACTAGTTTTTATTACCAGAAGATCCCTGAGTGCCCCAGGCACGCGCCACGCGCGTGACTTGCTGGGAAAATTGCACCTGGACCCCCAGATCTTCGGGTATTTGCACTTAAGTCCCTGTGCACAGTGCCCCCTTTTGATTTTTGAATAAAATATCAAACCACCTCTAAATTCGATGAAAATTTGACACATGGCTCCTGCCATGTTGTAGAATTTTTGAGAATTTTTTAGGACCTTTTTGATTTTATTTGCTATTTTTAAAAATTCAAAAACATCTATTTTAGCTACTGTCTAGGTTTAAAAATCCCAAAAAAATATAAAAACACCCCCAAAAATTCTAAAAAAATTAGTTACTGTTCTTTGCGTGTTTCTTGATTTTCTAGCCAATTTTGGCTACTTTTCATTGAGTAAAAACCCTAAAAATCTAAAAACACCTAAAAACTCATAAAAATTATAGTAAATAATCTAAAAACCCAAAAACAATAATTTTGGTGCCCAAATTTTCCTTGTTTTCTCTAGTATACAGGAAAATTACTTCCAGGTTCCTTTGAGATCCTTAAATATTTTATATTTGTATTTTGGACCTGGCTGGACAGTATCTTGCCTTTTTAGCACTGTTTGATTTTTAGAAAATAAAATACACCTCATAAAAATCCCAAAAATTCACCAAAAACACTAAAAAACCTAAAAAACATAAAAGCAATTTTTCTTGAATTTTTGCGTGATTTTTGGTGCTTTAAATAAATTGCTCAAGTGTGCTTTTATTTGCTTCCTTTTATTTTCTCATTATATTAAAAATCCAAAAAAATATAAAAATTATTAAAAACCACTAAAAATCCTTGTATTTTATTTTATTTTATTTTTACTACTTCGTAGGCCTCTGGCCAACCCGTGCTCCTTGTGTTCGACCCTGGGTGCTATACCAGGTTAATCTCATAGCTAGGCCGCTTTCTTTTGTGCTTGATTGATTTATTTGTTCGAGTGGTCTGATTCTTCTTGATTGAGTGACTCTGAGTGATAGAGGTCGCAACGACCTATTTAGTACCTTTACCTCGTTCGCTCGGATCGCTTATCAGAATGGCGCCGTTGCCGGGGAGCACGGCTTAGTAGTATTTTTGTCTTTATTTCGTTTTTGTTTTCGCGCTTTTTCGCGGCTCTTCGGAGCTCGCGGCTTTTCGCGGCTTTTGTAGATATTTTTCTGTTTATTTTATTTTGATTTCCTTTTATTTTATTTTGTGTGTTTATTTTATTTTCCATTTTTGCATATATACCCCCATTTTTGTTTTTATTATTATTTGATTATTCTTTATGGTCTGACCACTCTTTTCTCTGTCTTGCGAGGGCCCGAGGACCGCGGAGGCGACTTTCGAGGAGCCTGAGCAGCCGAGGAACTTGGAGGCGGCTTCTTTCTCTACGAAGCCGCAGGAGAGAGCGAGAGGGAGAGTTGAGTGGGTGAGGATAGCTTAGGACTTTATTTCATTTATTATTCTTATTGTAATAATACAGGGACAGGACTTGGACACTTTTGGACTTGTGACCGTAGCGGGTCTGTTTCGCCGAGCACCGGTGTGCTCGGGGGACCCATTAGGACCTCGCGGTTTTTCGCGGCTTTCTTCGCGGCTTTCTTTTTCTTTCTTACTGTCTTTTTCGGTTTTTCGCGGTTTTTGCTCGAGCCCCTAGATTTAGGACTTTCTGGTGATTGTGACGTAATTGAGTAGGATCCACACACCTTAATGACATATCTGTTCCTATAGACCGTAATTGGACCTACTTAAAATAAATAATAAAAATAACCGACTCGCTAGCCTCCGTAGCCTACGTGTCGTAGCCCGTCCTGTAAAGCGCTTACTCCTACCCCCGATTTGTCGGGCACGGGAGGGACGGGCCAAGACCGGACCCTTTGGCTTGGAGGTTGATGAATACCCATTCATCACTCTTTATTCTTATATTTTAGCTACAAAAACCTATGCAAATGCATGTAGATATGTGTAAATAGGACTATTTAGCAAAAGCATGCATGTTTGTAAAAATAAATAATTAGCATGTTTTTGTGCAAAAATAAAAGAATAAAGAAGAAAAAGAAAAAGAGGGAAATATTTAGAATAAATATTGAGCAACCTAACCCAAGGGAGGGCTCAGCATGGGCCTGACCGCATAAAAGCCACAAGTAGAGGGAGATAGGGGCTCTTGTGTAAATAATTATGTAAATAAATAAAATAATATTTTCCTCAACCAAAAATATACTTGTATATATTTTGTATATATTTAGGAACTATTAAAAACAAGATAAAAATCTAAAAAATCAAAAATACCAAAAAGAACCTTTCACCATGTACATAGACCACCTCCCTTACCTTATTTCACCTTGTAAATAAAACTATTTGTTTTCAAAACTTTTTGTAAATATTCTCTTTTATGTTTTGTAAATAAAATAAATAAAAAGAAACAAAACAAAAATCAAATAAAAATTACAAAATTACAAAATACAAAAATACCTTGTATGTATACCATGTATATAGATGTATATAACTAATTATTTAACCTATGTATATAAATAATAAAATAAAATAAAAATAGCCTTTTATTCCTAATTTTATCCTATAAATAAATAAAATATAAAATAGGAATAAAAATGTATAAAAACAACTAATTAAAAATAAAAAATCAAAAATCAGTATAATGTATATATACCTATGTATAGCTACTATGTATATACTTTATTTTAATTTCCAAAAATTAATTAAAAATCACAAAAAAATAGAAAAAGTAAAACAAACATTTTTCATGTTTTAAGTTTTTGAAAATTCGGCCATTTAAGGCCCCAAAAAAATCAAGTAAAATTTCAATAATTGGCGGGCTCTGATTGGTCCACGGGGGATTGTTGACCCCCGGTCAACACCTCCCCCAGGACCACCAGAGCCCGGGTCTGTTCATTCGACCCGCCTTCTCGGATTTTTCTTTTGATGACCCGATTTCCATCCACCCCAAATCCGGGTCCGCAATGACCTTGTCACACCCGAGAAGCTCGCCGGAGCTTTGGCTCGAGATCCGCGCATCAGCTCGCCCTACCCGCCACCTCCTTTCCGGACCTGCACGCATATATATTTCGAGCTCCGCCGCACTCTCACGCCATCTTTGGTTCCCCATTCTCTCTCCAGTGAGCTCCATCGCAACCAGCAAGGTGACAGCTTGCCCCCGCCGGTGTCGCAGCGAGGAGGAGGTGTCCGACCATCGATCCGGCCGCTTCTTGCAGCCGTGCTCCGACGACCACCCGGAGCTCGAGCCTCGGGCGTTGACGACCCTTGAGGCAAGGACCAGGAGCTAGCTGAGCTCCAGCATAGTCTACCGCGTCACCCAGGTATTCATTTCGCTTAGCCATTTAGAGTAATTTTGGATTTCGCCCAAATCGACCGTTCGACGTGCTTCCCTGATTCCGACCATCTCGCTTAATATCTCGATCATCGGAGCACCCCATCACCTCCGCCATCTCCTCACGCACGTTCTACGCCCACTCGTTCAACCCAGCTCGCCCCGGAGCTGGGAGTCGAGCTCCACCACCTGTCGCTCGCCGGAGCTCCTTCGCGTCGACCCACCAGCCACCTTCACCTCGCTTCTTTGGGTCGAGGCATTTTGCCCTCGACCCGCGAAGCTGTTGGTTTGCTTTGCAGGTCCAAAGGGAGTCGTCTGAGACCCCCTTACATTCTAGACCGGAGCTTCGCGCCGCCAGCCTCGCCGGAGCCCCTCCAGGGCTCGGCTGGGCCATCGGCCACTACCACCAGCTGCGGAGCTTCACCGCGGATCTTCTCCGACCTTCAGGAGCAGCTGAGGAGGAGTGCAGCTCACGCAGGAGACCGGCGAAGTTCGCCGGTGTCGAGTTCTTCCAGCATCCTCCAGGACCGTCCGATGACGCCTCCGCTCCAGTCTTGATCTCAGCCGTCCATTCTTCGAGGAGCCGCAGCCGTTGATCGATCCGAGGGACTCATCCGGACCGTTGCAGCAGAGGAGAGAGGCACCTGGGCCCAGAACCGCCCGATCTTCCACGTGTCCTCGTCTCCACCGTCGATCAGGCCCAAGAGAAGAAGAGGAAGAGCGCCCGCTGTCCCGAGCCGTTGGATCCACCACGTGGCGCGCATCTGGCCGTCGACCAATAAAGGGGTAAATTACTTAGGCGCCCCTCTTAGTTCGTCTTTTTATTTTTAGTCCTGTAAATATTTTTAGAACTTTATTTACGTAGGGTAAATTGCATTGTGGACCCTGTGTTTAGTTTTAATTGCATGTATGCCCCTGTGTGTATGTGACCACGTGCTTCGCCACGTGTTGTGTTGGGCTTTTTACATCTTTTATCCTGTAGATCTGGGTTGTTATGAAATGAAGAAATATTTTCTGGTAATTGCATTTATGCCCCTGTGAGTGTTGTTTATGCGCATGTGCGGATTTTAGTGGGCTTTTTGCAACCATACCCTCGGACTTTTTGGTACCAGTTACCAAAAGGTCCCAGGAGTAGGTTTTTATCACAAATAGGTCCCTGTGTGCCCCAGCCACGCGCCACGCGCGTGACTTGCTGGGTATTTTGCACCTGGGCCCCCAGATCCTCGGGTATTTGCACATTCGTCCCTGTGCACAGTGCCCCCTTTTTATTTTTGAATAAAATATCAAACCACCTCCAAATCCAATGAGATTTCGACACATGGCTCCTGCCATGGTGTAGGAATTTCAGTGATTTTTGAGGACATTTTTACTTTCATTTAGTATTTTTAAAAATCCAAAAACCTACTTTTTAACTACTGTTTAGGTTTAAAAATACCAAAAAAATATAAAATCACCTCCAAAAATTCTAAAAAAATTAGATACTGTTGTTTGCTTGTTGTTTGATTTTCGAGCCAATTTTGGCTATTTTTCATCGCTTAAAAACCCTAAAAATTGAAAAAAACCCCCAAAACCCATAAAAATTATAATAATTCATTTAAAAATCCAAAAACAATAATTAGGGTGCCTAAATTTTCCTTATCTTTTCTAGATTACAGGAAAATTACCTTCAGGGCTTTTTGAGATCCAAAAATATTTTATTTTTGGGTCTTAAGCCTTGCTGGACAGTACCTTCCCTGTTTTTGCATGTTTGATTTTTAGAAAATAATTTACCCGTCAGAAAAATATCAAAAATTCACCAAAAACACTTGAAAACTTAAAAAAAAACAAAACAATTTTTCTTGAATTTTTGCTTGCTTTTTGGTGTGTTTAATAAATTGCCTAAGTGTGTTTTTATTTCTTTCCTTTTTATTTTCTTAATCTTTTAAAAATCCCAAAAAATTATAAAAAGTATTAAAAACCCCTAAAAAACATTTTCCTTTTATTTTAGTTTCTTTTCACTACTTCGTAGGCCTACGGCCAATCCGTGCTCCTTGTGTTCGACCCTGGGAGCTATACCAGGTTAATATCATAGCTAGGACCGCTTGTTTTGCCTTGTTTGATTTTTGACTCGTTTTGCGGTTCGATTTTTCTTGATACACCTAGTCTATTTGATCGAGGTCGCAACGACCATTTTTAGACCTTTACCCCGATCGCTTAGGCTTTGGGTTATCAGAATGGCGCCGTTGCCGGGGAGCACGGCTTAGTAGTGTTTTTATTTTCGTTTTTGTTTTCGCGGTTTTTCGCGGCTCTTCGGAGCTCGCGGCTTTTCGCGGCTTTTGTATTTAGTTTCCTTTTTGTGATACTTTGTTTTATTTTGATTTTCTTTTCTTTTTATTTTTGTTTTATTTTTGTGTGGTTATTTTATTTCCATTTTTGCACATATATCCTCATTTTTTTATTTTGATTATTTTATTGGTCTGACCACTCTTCCTGTTTTCTTGCGAGGGCCCGAGGACCGCGGAGGCGACTTTCGAGGAGCCGGTGCAGCCGCGACACTTGGAGGCGGCTTTTCTCTCTACGAAGCCGCAGGAGAGAGCGAGAGGAGAGAGTTGAGTGGAGTGAGGCAGTAGGATAGTTTTATTCATTCATTTATTCTTAATTGTAATAATACAGGACTCTGAGACTGTTTGGACTCTTAGACTTAGACCGTAGCGGGTCTGTTTCGCCGAGCACCGGCGTGCTCGGGGGACCCATTAGGACCTGCGGCTTTTTCGCGGCGTTTATCGCGGTTTTCTTTTTCTTTTCTTACTGTCATTTTCCGGATTTTTCGCGGTTTTGCTCGAGCCCCTAGACATAGGATTTTTGTTGATTGTGACGTAGGATCTCTAAGGCCAACACTTAATAGAATATCTGTTCCTATAGAACGTAATTGGACCTTACTAAAATTCACTGAAAAAGTTAGTTTAATTGGATTCGAGACCACGTGCCGTTAGGAGTCACATACAGCGCTGGCAGACCCGTTGTGGCGGGCACCGAGTGACTCCCAAGATCGGACTCTGGACTCGATTCGGTTGACTAACTATTGTTCTTCACGATCAATAGAAATTGCCTGTTTAGGACTCGGTTTTTACCGCTGCATCATATAGCTTAGTTTATTTTCTATCTTTATTTTATGCGCTGATCATCTTTGCATGTAGAGTGCTGGCGGCAGGTACGCATTTCTTACTCAGCATGCATCATTGATTTCACGTGCATCGGCTTTTTCGTCTTCTCTCCCCGTTTTTGGACTTAATAACCAGGAGAACCGAAAAATTCGTTAGGCGATTTTGTTTGCTTGAAAAATACCTAAAAAGAAAAACCATAAAATTGGGACTGTTTAAAATTATTGATCTTAAAACTCGCTCACCCTAAAAATTTTGTCTTGGGGAGAGCAACCCCCTCATTGTTTGGTTTGCTTGTGCGAGAGAGTGACCCCGAACACTAGGTAGAGCCCCCCGTTGCGAAACCCGACTGATTACCGACTCATCCGTGCGGGCCAGTCGGTTGGGTTAGCAGCAGATATCCTAACAGGTCACGTAATCGCTCTGCTATCTTGATTGTTCACCAAAATAAAAAAGACAAGATAATTTGACCGAACTTTCACGGTCTTCAGCTCGCGTTGCGTTGGTGACCGGGGGTTTGTTTTCTGATCGTAATTTTTCCAGATCTCATCCGCCTACTCGCCAGATCAAGATGATGGGTAGACGATCTCTTAGGCAGCCTTTGGTTGCACCGCTTTCGGGCGCGTCTACCACATCATCTAGGTTGGCTCGCGAGAGCTCGGACCCGCTCTCCGAGCCCGAGTATGATTCCACCCTGTTCCCCCTCGACCCCCTTTCTGATCTACCCGAGAGACATGAGCCCGAGGAGAGACTTATTCATTTGACAGCACCTGAGTTGGGCTCCTTCGATTTTGCAGACGTCGCGATGGCCGGCAGTTCTGACGATCACTCCCGCAGACCAGAGCACTTTGTACTAGACCAGGGAGCGATCAACTCCACCCTGATCGCACAGTTAGAGACAGTCCAGCAGCAGCTCCGCGATCAGGGAGCTTTTATGATAGAGATGAGGCGTGAGATGGAGAGGCTCAGAGCAGAGAGAGATGCACAGAGCGAGCCCGAGGATCCCGATGAGGCACAGGCACAGGCACGAGCCGCAGCAGCAGCAGCAGCAGCCGCAGGAGGAGCAGGACCACCGAGACCGATGCGGGATTTACACAATCCCGGATCTACACTGATGCACCACTGGGTGGTGGTTCCGGCTATCGTGGGGACTTCAAGTTCCCCCCGAACACCTTGCAGATGCTTCCGCGGTTCCATGGACTGGCTACAGAGGAGCCCCATCTCCACCTACAGGGAGTTTCTCATGATTTGTAGTACTGTCCACGACAGGCACGTGGACCAGGATACCATACGGATGATTGCCTTCCCCTTCTCCCTAGCAGACAGAGCAGCCACCTGGCTGAAGCATTTGGGGAGATTTGTGTACACCTGGGAGCAGCTCCGCACCGAGTACTTGAACAAGTACTATCCACTCGGGCGGACGAACGCAGCGAGGGCCCTGATCAGCAACTTCTCCATGTTCCCCAACGAGCAGTTCCACGAGGCTTGGGAGAGGTTCAGAGAGCTATTGGACAGATGCCCACACCATGATATCACGAAGCCGAACCTAGTTCAGAGCTTCTTCAGTGGGTTGACACCAGAGCTACAGGGCCTGGTGAACGCTTCTTGTGGCGGGGTCCTACTTCGCCAAGGACCATGACCAGGTCTGGGCGATTTTTGAGGAAATGGCAGAGAACTACATGGTCATGTCCCAGACCCGGCTCTACACGCAGAAGACCCAGCCACTTCAGCCAGGACCCGTGCAGTACCAGAGGATCGCACGGGTAGATGCAGGTCCAGCCAGTTCGTCTGCAGCAGCAGCAGCACAGGCAGAGTCGTCAGCTGCGGACATGGGCATCATCAGCGAGAAGCTGGACCGCATGGAGTTGATCGAGAAGAAGCAGTGCCAGAGCATAGCACAGATGGATCAGATGGCACAGGTCTTGAGCGACTTGAAGACACAGATCATGTGTCTCCAGGAGGCACATACGGCTTCTCAGCCCCGTCTTCAGTCGCGAGGCGACTCCGGCAGCAGCAGCAGCTCGTCCCCGCGCTCCAGCGCCCCAGCGCAGCCTAGACAGGTTCACCTTGTACAGGCGGAGCCGTACCAGCAGCCGCAGCCTACCTACCAGTCCCACCATCTCCAGAGATGCAGATGGTGGTCTACCAGCCGGACCAGCCGTTGGCAGTACTACCCCCAGCCCCCTTGGATGCAGAGCCGTTGATGAATATCAACGGGATCTGGTACGACCGTCCCCAGCCTGGGATCCGACGAGACCATCCCGGATTCAGGTGGGGGAGTGGTGGTGCCCAGCCCCAGCAGCAGCCGTCAGCACAGGGAGGGCAGTACTCCCAGCCGAGAGACCATCACCAGCAGCCGCAGCAGCAGCCCCCAGTCTACCAGCAGCAGTCGTCCTATGGTCCTCGTCCCTATCAGCAGGGACAGTCTTGGAGGCGTGAGCAGCAGGCTCACCCGGGATACCAGCACCAGCAGCACCCTCCGTCCTACCCCTCTCACCCACAGCAGTACCAGCAGCCTCACCCACAGAGAGGCTACCCGTCGGGCTCCCACGAGAGCCCCGCCTTGGATGACATCGCCCGCCTCCTCACGGACCAGCAGGCGACCTTCAGACGGGAGATGGATGAGTTCCGCCAGGAGTTGCGGGACTTGGTGAGAGGGAAGGCCGCTATACCTGCACAGATAGAGCCCAATCCGAACAACCTGAAGCGGAAGTCTGAGCAGGTAGTACATACTGAGTTAGCCACTCCTAGCGATCCATTTGATGATACTTCTTCAGATCTGTTTGATGTTGATTTTGCCACGCTTAGGAGCGGTAGGACCCCAGCAGGCGGCGGCGCCTCAGCTGAGCACCATCCAGAGGCGCCACAGGAGGAGGAGGAGAGCGGTACTGAGGTCGCTCCAGTCGATGACGGTGGTACTGAGGCCACCAGAGATGCTGATCCCACCGGCGGTACTGAGGCCGCCACTTCACCAGATTCAGGAGGTGGTACTGATGCCACCCCAGCAGCAGCCGAGCCAGTGAGCGATACTGATGCCGCTCGACGTCTACCTTCACCAGCAGCAGCAGAGCAGCCCATCCGTGGTGGTACTGAGGCCACCGGTGTTTGTAGAGAGAGATCTGATGTTGTTTTTCCTCATGGTCATGTATCTCAGGATTCTGTGATGAATAAAGGAAAAGGTTTACATTCTTTTGGTCCCACTGTGGTGCATGATGTATGTGTGGATCCGGTCCTTGAACCGCGTAGATCTTTTCCTAGTCCTTCATCTGAGAAGGACCCAGTGATCCCCTTCCCTAGAGCCCTTCAGATGGGGAAGGGGAAGAAAAATGATTCAAAAAAGAGAGAGTTTGAGGAGTTCAGCCAGAGCATGATAGATCGCTTTCACATTCAGCTGACCCTCCAGGAGGCTTTGCAGCACATCCCCCTTCTCCAGAGATCTTTGAGAGAGAGGACTACAGTTAGGAGGAGGAGGAGGAGGAACCACACTTCAGAGATCCATGTGCTGACCAAAGCCACGTGCTTTGCGATTCAGAACCGACTGCCAGCCAAGAGGCCAGATGCAGGGGCCCCGTATGTCAGATGCCAGATCAGAGAGCAGTGGTTCGACCGTACTCTTTTAGATAGCGGATCTTCGATCAACCTACTTCCGGCAGCCCTTCTCGACCGCTTCGAGTTGGGCACTCTTCGACAGAGCAGGACAGTCCTTCAGTTCGCTGATCGATCTGTCAAGAGGCCGAAGGGGTTGCTACGAGACGTTATCGTCACTATTCAGGGTCTGCAATTCCCCGTGGACTTCGTAGTGTTGGACATGGAGATCCCTGAATCCGTGGCCGATACCCCCATCATCCTTGGTCGTCCGTTCTTGGCCACAACCAAGGCGGTGACTGATCATGATAGCGGGAAGGTGTACTTTCACGTCCAGGGCGAGAGTATACAAATAGAGACGGTCGAGGACTACAGAGCCAGATCCAGATCCCGCTCAGATGCCAGTACCGATTCAGAGCAGCTGACAGACGCAGAGGCAGACATCCACCAGGACTGTGATTTTGTGATCACAGATGATGAGGCAGCTTGGGCAGACCTAGAGTCACAGACTACCCTCTCACTTTCAGACACAGCTGATGCAGAGATGATAGCAGAGGAGAGTCTGGAGAGCACAGACCTGGTTCAGGATACTATTGCGGCAGCAGGGCCGGTTCTCGATCGCAGCACAACGATTAATGATGGTGGTGCTGAGGCCACCTTGTTTTCCGGTGGTACTGATGCCACCGTTTCTGATGCAGATCCCTCGGATTCAGAGTCTGATTGGGCCGATTGTTATGATCAGATGCCAGACCTGAGTTCACCTGAGCCTACAGAGGAGGAGGTAGAGGCAGAGCAGAGCAGAGACAGTGCAGTTGAGCCGCCTTCTCCCGACCCAGTTTGCGAGAGTACACTTTCACTTTCCCAGGCAGATTTGGCCGATCTTGCAGCATTCACTCAGTTCCTTCCACAGCCAGATTTGCCGGCACCCAGCATTCCAGAGCTGAAGCCGCTCCCTACTTCGCTGAAGTATCGATTCCTTGCGGGCGATCCAGAGATGTACCCAGTCATCATCTCCGCCGAGTTGACTGGAGAGCAGGAATCCCGTCTGATGGGGGTTCTTGAAAAGAACCGCAAGGCGATCGGATGGAGCGTAGCAGATCTCCATGGGATTTGATCCATCAGTTTGCTCCCACCACATCTATCTCGAGGATGGGGCAAAGCCGTCGCGTGAATTCCAGCGGCGTCTTAACCCCAACCTGAGAGAGGTTGTCATGAAGGAAATATCGAAGTGGTGGGGTGCAGGTTTTATTTATCCCATTTCCGACTCTAAGTGGGTCAGCCCCTTGCATGTGGTGCCCAAGAAGACGGGCATCACGACTGTGATCAGTGAGTCGGAGAGGAGATTTCTACACGAGTACCCACCTCTTGGAGGGTTTGTGTTGACTACAGGAGACTCAACCAAGCCACCAAGAAGGACCATTTCCCCCTGCCTTTTATTGACCAGATCATTGAGAGACTGGCAGGGAAGAGCCACTATTGCTTCCTTGATGGGTATTCGGGCTACAACCAAGTGGCCATCGCTCCTGAGGATCAGGAGAAGACCACCTTTACCTGTCCCTTTGGCACATACGCTTTTCGACGCATGCCATTGGGCTATGCAACGCCCCTGCGACTTTTCAGAGGTGCATGCTGTCGATCTTCTCGGACATGGTAGGGGAGTGCCTTGAGGTCTTCATGGACGACTTCTCGGTCTACGGCGACGGATTCGATTCCTGTCTTGACTGCCTAGACCGAGTACTCCAGCGATGTATTGAGTACAACTTGGTGCTATCTTTGGAGAAGAGTCACTTTATGGTGACTCAAGGGACGGTGCTTGGCCATATCATCTCCAACAGGGGCATGGAGGTGGATCCGGCCAAGGTTGATGTCATTAGAAAACTCACACCGCCGTCCAATTTGAGGCAGCTACGGTCATTCCTGGGGCATGTTGGATTCTACAGGAGATTCATTCAGCATTTTAGCAGGATTGCCCGACCGTTGACTGACCTCTTGACGAAAGACACCGAGTTCCTTGTCGATGACAAGTGTCTTTCGTCGTTTGCTACTCTCCAGAGATGTGTGATTGAGGCTCCTGTCCTTCAGCCGCCTGATTGGTCTCTCCCATTCGAGATCATGACGGACGCCTCCGACTTTGCCGTAGGGGCAGTGCTGGGACAGAGGAGGGATGGAGTGCCATTTGCTATACACTATGCTAGCCGCACATTGGATTCCGCCCAGCGGAATTACACGGTCACAGAGAAGGAGATGCTAGCAGTAGTGTTCGCCCTGGATAAATTCAGATCATATATCATTGGATCCCGAGTGACCTTGTACACAGATCACACCGCCATCCGGTACCTCATGGCAAAGAAGGATGCCAAGGCCAGACTGACTAGATGGATCCTTCTACTCCAGGAGTTCGACATTGAGATTAAGGATAAGCCTGGAGTCAAGAATGTGGTGGCGGATCACCTTTCCCGTTTAGAGCAGCCTGAGGAGTCAGAGCAGATTGATCCGATCAGAGATACCTTCCCAGATGAGGCGATCCTTGCTATCGCCTCACTTCCATGGTACGCCGATATTGTGAACTTTCTCGTTGCTGGGAAAGTCCCCCAAGATTGGCCCAGGCAGAGGCTTGAGACCTTCCTTGCGAAGGCCAAGTCTTACCATTGGGAGGATCCCATCCTTTACCACGAAGGAGGGGATAGCGTCTGGCGTCGGTGTATTCCTCAGGAGGAACACCATAGCGTCCTCACTTACTGCCACAAGCTTGAGGCAGGGGGACATCATTCTGGGAGGAGAACGGCACAGAAAGTGCTCCAATCCGGTTTGTGGTGGCCTACCCTCTTCAAGGACTCAGATGAGTTCGTGAAGAGGTGTACTGACTGTCAGAGGATGGGCACTTGTGGACAACGTGATATGATGCCGATGCAGCCCATTCACTTCTGTGAGGTTTTTGACGCATGGGGCATCGATTTCATGGGTCCATTCCCTAAGAGTCAGGGATTTGAGTACATTCTGTTGGCCGTAGACTATGTGAGTCGTTGGGTGGAGGCTATCCCCGCCCGAGCCGCTGATGCGAGGACAGTTTGCAGATTTTTGAGGAAGCACATCATCACGCGGTTCGGGGTTCCACGAGTTCTTATTTCTGATGGGGGATCTCACTTCATCAACGACCAGGTGAAGGCACTTGCTACCGAGTTCGGCATAGATCATCGTGTTGCTACACCGTACCATCCACAGACGAATGGTCTAGCCGAAGTGTCGAATAGGGAGATCAAGACTATTCTGCAGAAAGTCGTCCGCCCTGACCGAAAGGATTGGTCACAGCTATTGGACTCGGTCTTGTGGGCATATAGGACGTCTTTCAAGACACCTTTGGGTACATCTCCCTTTCGCCTCGTATATGGCAAGCCTTGTCACCTACCTGTTGAGCTGAGGCACAAGTCACTCTGGGCAGTTACAGACATTCTCATGGATCCAGATGGTATAGGAGACCAGAGGAGGGCAGAGCTAGCTGCCCTGGAAGAGCTTAGAGATGCAGCTTTCTCGAGCAGCCTACATTATAAGGAGAAAGTCAAAGAGTGGCATGATTCTCATATCAGCCACAAACATTTTGAGATTGGACAGAGAGTATGGCTGTTTGATGCGAGGCTTAGATTATTTCCAGGGAAGCTCCAAAGCAAATGGAATGGACCTTATCTGGTTCGGAAGGTACACGACAACGGTAGCATCGACATATCTGAGTTGTCTTCTGAGAGTACCTTCCGAGTAAACGGCCAGCGGCTCAAGCCATTTCTAGATCATGAGCCGCGGGTCGCTGATCTTGCCCCTATTCATTTTGCGTGAGATGTGGTCTTTGACTCACATCTAATGCATCTCACGCCTGAGCTTTACTGATCCTCCGCTGTACATAGATCCAGATGTCCATATCAGCACATTCTTTAGTCCCACATCCCTTTCTTCATCTTGTGATTATGCTATACTTAGGGTGCACTTCACCCTAAGTATAGGGGGGATGTGAGACATTTCGGGTATTTCTTTTGTTTCTGTCTATCCCTGTTTTGCTGCCTATACTTAGGGACATTTCACCCTAAGTATAGGGGGGGTAGACCCTGTACATTCTCCACTCGGTTTCCCTTCGTGTACAGCCTGCTATACTTAGGATTACTTGATCCTAAGTATAGGGGGAAGACCCGAGTCCCTCTTGACTTTTCATTCTCTTTTGTATAGCCTTTCTTTTCACTTCCCTATACATAACACGAGTTATGTCTTCTTCATCGCTCTTGACTCTGAGGACATCGTTCGAGCTAAGTATAGGGGGGTGTGTATATATTTCATATATACTTTAGCCATAACTCGTACTTTGTGTGAGTGTGTTAATAAATAAAAATGGCTAAAAACCACAAAAAAAAATTTTGCATGTACATAATCTTCTTTTATTTTGCACATAAATAGCTGGTGTACAAATTATTTTTGTAAAAATGATTTCAAAAATCTTTTGTGTGTAAAGCTTGTGTAAATATCTTCTGTATCAAAATTATGTATATAGTACAAAATTTTTCCAAAATGTTTTGAAAATCAAAAGTTTGCAAAAATCTTGTGTAAATGTGTGTAAATATCTTTTTGCAAAACTTGCACTTCATGCATCATCATTCATGATTTCAAAACATTTTTCAAAAATTTTGCATGGTTGTAAAATTTGTGTAAATATGCATCTTTTTGTACATATGTATATAGTTTTCCTTGGATGATAGTTGACATTTAAACTAGCCTGGAATTCAAATTGAGAAATGGAGCTTGATTAAGATCTTAATCCACCTAACTCTAAGAGGAACCTTATAGGGCTTAGGTTTAAGGCTTTTCAGGTCCATGGTGACTTAATTCTTTGAGTCCACTAGGCTATGATCACATGTCATCTCAATGAGCCTAAGTAGAGCACTTAACAACAACACATGACTCATATAGATTATGGCTTTACTTGGACAACCACACTATGCACCGAGCTCTCTACGGATAAGGTGGTGAGGAGGCAGTTTTCCTTGACTTGGGGTAGCATATGAGGGTAGTACTTCTAGGCGGAACCTCTCTTCTTCATTTAGTGAAGGAAGTGCGTCTCAACTTGGTCTGGTTGCCATGAGGTCTAACGACGGGAGTTGTGGGTTGCAATAAAGCTTCAAAAGAGGGATAGTCTACTGGCTCAAGAGGAAAAACTCCTTGTATATATGCTGCACATGTACATGTTGTATAGATGCACTCGAAAAAAAAAAAGAAAAAAAAATGTGTGAAAAAGATAAGAACTCCAAAAAAGTGGTGGGTCTGAGAGAAAATGATAATCCCACCGGAGTATGTATATAAGTGCAATAAGCAAAGCTTGGTTTCATGATCCACCTGTTGTAGCTTGCAGCAGGGAGACTTGGCTACACTGGTCAAGCTCCCAAGGGTACTTGGCTACACTGGCCTTGACCCATTCTCTTCTTCCCCCTCTTCTTGAGCCGGTTGTACTTGAACTTAGAAGGGAATACCCCGCTCCTCGAGGAAAGAGTGGCCAGATTGAGGTCATAGAGTTACCTTGTTGGGGAGGGTTGTCAAGTTGCCATTTCTGAGGTGGAGAGCTTAGACCTCACTTTCACAGGACAGGAAAAGATTCATGATCTTCAGGGTTTGTGATTGATGACTTGTTCTGACCTGGAGCATTGAGGAGTCTTGGTTATAGAATAGTGGAACTTGGAGGCTGTCAGGTTTTAAGCTTAAGTCTAAATAAGGTTCCGACACATCAATAATCCAAAGATCTGATTAAGCTCCATACCTCAATTTAATGAAGGCAAGTTTAATAATCAACCTTGATCCATGTACATTCTCTTTTTCTTTTTCTTTTTCTTTCTTTTGCACTTCTTTTTCAAATAAGTGTTTGCTAAGGGACTAGCAAAGTATAGTATAGGGGGGTGATGAATACCCATTCATCACTCTTTATTCTTATATTTTAGCTACAAAAACCTATGCAAATGCATGTAGATATGTGTAAATAGGACTATTTAGCAAAAGCATGCATGTTTGTAAAAATAAATAATTAGCATGTTTTTGTGCAAAAATAAAAGAATAAAGAAGAAAAAGAAAAAGAGGGAAATATTTAGAATAAATATTGAGCAACCTAACCCAAGGGAGGGCTCAGCATGGGCCTGACCGCATAAAAGCCACAAGTAGAGGGAGATAGGGGCTCTTGTGTAAATAATTATGTAAATAAATAAAATAATATTTTCCTCAACCAAAAATATACTTGTATATATTTTGTATATATTTAGGAACTATTAAAAACAAGATAAAAATCTAAAAAATCAAAAATACCAAAAAGAACCTTTCACCATGTACATAGACCACCTCCCTTACCTTATTTCACCTTGTAAATAAAACTATTTGTTTTCAAAACTTTTTGTAAATATTCTCTTTTATGTTTTGTAAATAAAATAAATAAAAAGAAACAAAACAAAAATCAAATAAAAATTACAAAATTACAAAATACAAAAATACCTTGTATGTATACCATGTATATAGATGTATATAACTAATTATTTAACCTATGTATATAAACAATAAAAATAAAATAAAAATAGCCTTTTATTCCTAATTTTATCCTATAAATAAATAAAATATAAAATAGGAATAAAAATGTATAAAAATAACTAATTAAAAATCAAAAATCAAAAATCAGTATAATGTATATATACCTATGTATAGCTACTATGTATATACTTTATTTTAATTTCCAAAAATTAATTAAAAATCACAAAAAAATAGAAAAAAGTAAAACAAACATTTTTCATGTTTTAAGTTTTTGAAAATTCGGCCATTTAAGGCCCCAAAAAAATCAAGTAAAATTTCAATAATTGGCGGGCTCTGATTGGTCCACGGGGGATTGTTGACCCCCGGTCAACACCTCCCCCAGGACCACCAGAGCCCGGGTCTGTTCATTCGACCCGCCTTCTCGGATTTTTCTTTTGATGACCCGATTTCCATCCACCCCAAATCCGGGTCCGCAATGACCTTGTCACATCCGAGAAGCTCGCCGGAGCTTTGGCCTCGAGATCCGCGCATCAGCTCGCCCTACCCGCCACCTCCTTTCCGGACCTGCACGCATATATATTTCGAGCTCCGCCGCACTCTCACGCCATCTTTGGTTCCCCATTCTCTCTCCAGTGAGCTCCATCGCAACCAGCAAGGTGACAGCTTGCCCCCGCCGGTGTCGCAGCGAGGAGGAGGTGTCTGACCATCGATCCGGCCGCTTCTTGCAGCCGTGCTCCGACGACCACCCGGAGCTCGAGCCTCGGGCGTTGACGACCCTTGAGGCAAGGACCAGGAGCTAGCTGAGCTCCAGCATAGTCTACCGCGTCACCCATGTATTCATTTCGCTTAGCCATTTAGAGTAATTTTGGATTTCGCCCAAATCGACCGTTCGACGTGCTTCCCTGATTCCGACCATCTCGCTTAATATCTCGATCATCGGAGCACCCCATCACCTCCGCCATCTCCTCACGCACGTTCTACTCCCACTCGTTCAACCCAGCTCGCCCCGGAGCTGGGAGTCGAGCTCCACCACCTGTCGCTCGCCGGAGCTCCTTCGCGCCGACCCACCAGCCACCTTCACCTCGCTTCTTTGGGTCGAGGCATTTTGCCCTCGACCCGCGAAGCTGTTGGTTTGCTTTGCAGGTCCAAAGGGAGTCGTCTGAGACCCCCTTACATTCTAGACCGGAGCTTCGCGCCGCCAGCCTCGCCGGAGCCCCTCCAGGGCTCGGCTGGGCCATCGGCCACTACCACCAGCTGCGGAGCTTCACCGCGGATCTTCTCCGACCTTCAGGAGCAGCTGAGGAGGAGTGCAGCTCACGCAGGAGACCGGCGAAGTTCGCCGGTGTCGAGTTCTTCCAGCATCCTCCAGGACCGTCCGATGACGCCTCCGCTCCAGTCTTGATCTCAGCCGTCCATTCTTCGAGGAGCCGCAGCCGTTGATCGATCCGAGGGACTCATCCGGACCGTTGCAGCAGAGGAGAGAGGCACCTGGGCCCAGAACCGCCCGATCTTCCACGTGTCCTCGTCTCCACCGTCGATCAGGCCCAAGAGAAGAAGAGGAAGAGCGCCCGCTGTCCCGAGCCGTTGGATCCACCACGTGGCGCGCATCTGGCCGTCGACCAATAAAGGGGTAAATTACTTAGGCGCCCCTCTTAGTTCGTCTTTTTATTTTTAGTCCTGTAAATATTTTTAGAACTTTATTTACGTAGGGTAAATTGCATTGTGGACCCTGTGTTTAGTTTTAATTGCATGTATGCCCCTGTGTGTATGTGACCACGTGCTTCGCCACGTGTTGTGTTGGGCTTTTTACATCTTTTATCCTGTAGATCTGGGTTGTTATGAAATGAAGAAATATTTTCTGGTAATTGCATTTATGCCCCTGTGAGTGTTGTTTATGCGCATGTGCGGATTTTAGTGGGCTTTTTGCAACCATACCCTCGGACTTTTTGGTACCAGTTACCAAAAGGTCCCAGGAGTAGGTTTTTATCACAAATAGGTCCCTGTGTGCCCCAGCCACGCGCCACGCGCGTGACTTGCTGGGTATTTTGCACCTGGGCCCCCAGATCCTCGGGTATTTGCACATTCGTCCCTGTGCACAGTGCCCCCTTTTTATTTTTGAATAAAATATCAAACCACCTCCAAATCCAATGAGATTTTGACACATGGCTCCTGCCATGGTGTAGGAATTTCAGTGATTTTTGAGGACATTTTTACTTTCATTTAGTATTTTTAAAAATCCAAAAACCTACTTTTTAGCTACTGTTTAGGTTTAAAAATACCAAAAAAATATAAAATCACCTCCAAAAATTCTAAAAAAATTAGATACTGTTGTTTGCTTGTTGTTTGATTTTCGAGCCAATTTTGGCTATTTTTCATCGCTTAAAAACCCTAAAAATTGAAAAAAAACCCCAAAAACCCATAAAAATTATAATAATTCATTTAAAAATCCAAAAACAATAATTAGGGTGCCTAAATTTTCCTTATCTTTTCTAGATTACAGGAAAATTACCTTCAGGGCTTTTTGAGATCCAAAAATATTTTATTTTTGGGTCTTAAGCCTTGCTGGACAGTACCTTCCCTGTTTTGCATTGTTTGATTTTTTAGAAAATAATTTACCCGTCAGAAAAATATCAAAAATTCACCAAAAACACTTGAAAACTTAAAAAAACATAAAAACAATTTTTCTTGAATTTTTGCTTGCTTTTTGGTGTGTTTAATAAATTGCCTAAGTGTGTTTTTATTTCTTTCCTTTTATTTTCTTAATCTTTTAAAAATCCCAAAAAATTATAAAAAGTATTAAAAACCCCTAAAAAACATTTTCCTTTTATTTTAGTTTCTTTTCACTACTTCGTAGGCCTACGGCCAATCCGTGATCCTTGTGTTCGACCCTGGGAGCTATACCGGGTTAATATCATAGCTAGGACCGCTTGTTTTGCCTTGTTTGATTTTTGACTCGTTTCGCGGTTCGATTTTTCTTGATACACCTAGTCTATTTGATCGAGGTCGCAACGACCATTTTTAGACCTTTACCCCGATCGCTTAGGCTTTGGGTTATCAGAGGTCGGTGACCGGTTAGACGGTTCTTCGCTAGAAGTTGCTCGTCTAGGACTCGGCTTCCCGCTGCATCATTTAGCTTAGTTTTATTTCTGTCTTTTATTTTATGCGCGGATCATATTGCATGTAGAGAGCTGGAGGCAGTTACGCATTTCTGACTTTGCATGCATCATTGATTTCTCGTGCATCGGCTTTTTCGACTTCTCCCCCTTGTTTTGGACTTAATAATCAGGAGAATCGAAAAATTCGTTAGGCGTGTTGTTTGCTTTGAAAAATACCTAAAAAGTGAAACCATAAAATTGGGACTGCTAAAATTATTGACCTTAAAACTCGCTCACCCTAAAAATTCTGTCTTGGGAAGAGCAACCCCCTCATTGCTTGGTTTGTATGCGCGAGAGAGTGACCCGCACACTAGGTAGAGCCCCCCGTTGCTACACCTGACTGATTACCGACTCTTCCGTGCGGGCCAGTCGGTTGGGTTAGCAGCGGATATCCCAACAGGTCACGTAAGCGCTCTGATATCTTGAGTGTTCACCAAAATAAAATTGACAAGATAATTTGACCGAACTTTCACGTCTTCAGCTCACGTTGCGTTGGTGAACCGGGGGTTTGTTTTTAGATCATAATTTTTCCAGATCTCATCCGCCCTACTCGCCAGATCAAGATGATGGGTAGACGGTCTCTTAGGCAGCCTCTGACTGCACCGCTTTCGGGCGCGTCTACCTCATCATCTAGGTTGGCTCGCGAGAGCTCAGACTCGCTCTCCGAACCCGAGTACGACTCTACCCTGTTCCCCCTCGATCCCCTTTCTGATCTACCCGAGAGACACGAGCCCGAGGAGAGATTGATACATTTGACAGCACCTGAGTTGGGCTCGTTTGATTTTGCAGACGTCGAGATGGCCGGAGCAGGCAGTTCTGATGATCACTCCCGTCGACCAGAGCACATTGTACTAGACCAGGGAGCGATCAACTCCACCCTGATCGCATCACTCGATACAGTCCAGCAGCAGCTCCGTGATCAGGGAGCATTCATGATAGAGATGAGGAGAGAGTTGGAGAGGCTCAGAGCAGAGAGAGACCAGCAGAGCGAGCCCGAGGAGATCCCGGATGGAGATGCACAGGCACGAGCCGCAGCAGCAGCAGCAGCAGCCGCGGCCGCCGCCGCAGCGGCAGCAGCCGCGGGAGGAGCAGGACCACCTAGACCGATGCGGGAGTTGCACAACCCCGGATCTACACTGATGCACCATTGGGTTGTGGTTCCGGCTATCGTGGGGGACTTCAAGTTCCCCCCGAACACCTTGCAGATGCTTCCTCGGTTCCATGGACTTGCTACAGAGGAGCCCCACCTCCACCTCCAGGAGTTTTTGATGATATGCAGCACTGTCCACGACAGACATGTGGACCAGGACACGATCAGGATGATCGCCTTCCCCTTTTCACTGGCAGATAGAGCAGCCACCTGGCTGAAGCATTTGGGGAGATTTGTCTATACCTGGGAGCAGCTCCGCACCGAGTACTTGAATAAGTACTATCCACTCGGGCGGACGAATGCAGCGAGGGCCCTGATCAGCAACTTCTCCATGTTCCCCAACGAGCAGTTTCACGAGGCTTGGGAGAGGTTCAGAGAGCTCCTGGACAGATGCCCGCACCACGACATCACGAAGCCGAACCTAGTTCAGAGCTTCTTCAGCGGGTTGTCACCAGAGCTACAGGGCCTGGTGAATGCTTCTTGCGGCGGGTCCTACTTCGCCAAGGACCACGACCAGGTCTGGGCCATTTTTGAGGAGATGGCAGAGAATTACATGGTGATGTCCCAGACCCGGCTCTACACTCAGAAGACCCAGCCACACCAGCCAGGACCCGTGCAGTACCAGCGGATAGCACGGGTGGATGCAGGTCCTTCCAGTTCGTCTGCAGCCGCAGCAGCACAGGCAGAGTCGTCAGCTGCAGACATGGGTATCATTAGCGAGAAGTTGGACCGCATGGAGCTGATCGAGAAGAAGCAGTGCCAGAGTATCACGCAGATAGAGCAGATGGCACAGGTCTTGAGCGACATGAAGACACAGCTCATGTGTCTCCAGGAGGCACAGACGGCTTCTCAGCCCCGTCTTCAGTCGCGAGGCGACGCCGGCAGCAGCAGCAGCTCGTCCCAGCGCTCCAGCACCCCAGTGCAGCCTAGACAGGTTCACCTTGTACAGGCGGAGCCGTACCAGCAGCCGCAGCCCACATACCAGTCTCCACCATCTCCAGAGATGCAGATGGTAGTCTACCAGCCGGACCAGCCTCTGGCAGTACTCCCGCCAGCCCCCTTCGATGCCGAGCCGTTGATGGATGTCAACGGGATTTGGTACGACCGTCCCCAGCCTGGGATCCGACGAGACCATCCCGGATTCAGGTGGGGGAGTGGTGGTGCCCAGCCCCAGCAGCAGCCGTCAGGACAGGGAGGGCAGTACTCCCATCAGAGAGACCAGCACCAGCCGCAGCAGCAGCCCCCAGCGTATCAGCAGCAGTCATCCTACGGTCCTCGTCCCTATCAACAGCAGGGACAGTCTTGGAGACGTGAGCAGCAGGCTCACCAGGGATACCAGCAGCACCCTCCATCCTACCCCTCTCACCCACAACAGTTCCAGCAGCCTCACCCACAGAGAGGCCACCCGTCGGGCTCCCACGGGAGCCCCGCCTTGGATGACATCGCCCGCCTCCTCACGGACCAGCAGGCCACATTCAGACGGGAGATGGACGAGTTCCGCCAGGAGATGCGGGACCTGGTGAGAGGGAAGGCCGCCATACCAGCCCAGATAGAGCCCAATCCGAACATCCTCAAGAGGAAGTCTGAGCAGGTAGTACCTACTGAGTTAGCCACTCCTAGTGACCCATTTGATGATACTTCTTCCAATCTATTTGATGCTGATTTTGTCACGCTTAGGAGCGGTAGGACCCCAGCAGGCGGCGGTGCCTCATCTGAGCACCATCCCGAGGCGCCACAGGAGGAGGAGGAGAGCGGTACTGAGGCCGCTCCAAATGATGACGGTGGTACTGAGGCCACCAAGGATGCTGATCCCACCGGCGGTACTGAGGCCGCCGCTTCACCAGATCTAGGAGGTGGTACTGAGGCCACCCATTCAGCCGAGCCAGCCAACGGTACTGATGCCGCACGACGTCTACCTTCAGCAGCAGCAGAGCAGCCAGCCCGTGGTGGTACTGAGGCCACCGGTGTTTGTAGAGAGAGAGATGATGTTTTTCCTCATGTTCATGTATCTCGGAACTCTGTTATGAATAAAGGAAAATGTTTACTTTCTTCTGGTCCCACTGTGGTGCATGATGTATGTGTGGATCCGGTCCTTGAACCGTCCAGACCTTTTCCTAGTCCTTCATCTGAGAAGGACCCAGTGATCCCCTTCCCTAGAGCCCTTCAGATGGGGAAGGGGAAGAAAACAGAAAATCCCAAAAAGAGAGAGCTTGAGGAGTTCAGCCAGAGCATGATTGACCGATTCCACATTCAGCTGACCCTCCAGGAGGCTTTGCAGCACATCCCCCTTCTCCAGCGTTCTTTGAGAGAGAGGACTACAGTTAGGAGGAGGAGGAGGAACCACACTTCAGAGATACATGTGCTGACGAAAGCCACGTGCTTTGCGATCCAGAACCGACTGCCAGCCAAGAGTCCAGATTCAGGGGCCCCGTATGTCAGATGCCAGATTAGTGAGCAGTGGTTCGACCGTACTCTTCTAGATAGCGGATCGTCGATTAACCTTCTTCCGACAGCCCTTCTCGACCGCTTTGAGTTGGGCACTCTTCGACAGAGCAGGACAGTCCTTCAGTTCGCTGATCGATCTGTCAAGAGGCCGAAGGGGTTATTACGAGACGTTATCGTCACGATTCAGGGCTTGCAATTCCCCGTGGACTTCGTACTGTTGGACATGGAGATCCCTGAGTCAGTGGCCGATACCCCCATCATCCTTGGTCGTCCGTTCTTGGCCACAGCCAAGGCGGTGACTGATCATGATAGCGGGAAGGTGTGCTTTCGCGTCCAGGGCGAGAGTATACAAATAGAGACGGTCGAGGACTATAGAGCCAGATTCAGATCCCGCTCAGATGCGAGTACAGACTCAGAGCAGCTGACAGACACAGAGCCAGACATCCACCAGGACTGTGATTTTGTGATCACAGATGATGAGGCAGCTTGGGCAGACCTTGAGACACAGACCACCCTCTCACTTTCAGACACAGCTGATGCAGAGATGACAGCAGAGGAGAGTCTGGAGAGCACAGACCTGGTTCAGGATACCATTGAGGCAGCAGAGCCGGTCCTTGATCGCAACACGATGATTAGTGATGGTGGTGCTGAGGCCACCTTGTTTTCCGGTGGTACTGATGCCACCGTTTCTGATACAGATCCCTCGGATTCAGAGTCTGATTGGGCCGATTGCTATGATCAGATGCCAGACTTGAGTCCATCTGAGCCTATTGATGAGGAGGAGGTAGATGCAGAGCCGAGCAGAGACAGTGCAGTTGAGCCGCCTTCTCCCGATCCAGTTTGCGAGAGTATGCTTTCACTTTCCCAGGCAGATTTGGCCGACCTTGCAGCTTTCACTCAGTTTCTTCCACATCCAGATTTGCCGGCACCCAGCATTCCAGAGCTGAAGCCGCTCCCTACTTCGCTGAAGTATCGATTCCTTGCGGGCGAGCCAGAGATGTACCCAGTCATCATCTCCGCCGAGTTGACTGGAGAGCAGGAATCCCGTTTGATGGGGGTTCTTGAAAAGAACCGCAAGGCGATCGGATGGAGCGTAGCAGATCTCCATGGGATTAGTCCATCAGTGTGCTCCCACCATATCTATCTCGAGGAAGGGGCGAAGCCGTCGCGTGAGTTCCAGCGGCGTCTGAACCCCAACCTGAGAGAGGTTGTGATGAAGGAAATATCAAAGTGGTGGGGTGCAGGTTTTATTTATCCCATTTCCGACTCCAAGTGGGTCAGCCCCTTGCATGTGGTGCCCAAGAAGACGGGCATCACGACTGTGATCAGTGAGTCGGGAGAGGAGATCGCTACACGAGTACCCACCTCTTGGAGGGTTTGTATTGACTACAGGAGACTCAACCAAGCCACCAAGAAGGACCATTTCCCCCTGCCTTTTATTGACCAGATCATTGAGAGACTGGCAGGGAAGAGCCATTATTGCTTCCTGGATGGGTACTTGGGCTACAACCAAGTGGCCATCGCTCCTAAGGACCAGGAGAAGACCACCTTTACCTGTCCCTTCGGCACATACGCTTTTCGACGCATGCCATTTGGGCTATGCAACGCCCCTGCGACTTTTCAAAGGTGCATGCTGTCGATCTTCTCGGACATGGTAGGGGAGTGCTTGGAGGTCTTCATGGACGATTTCTCGATCTACGGCGACGGATTTGATCCTTGTCTTGACTGCCTAGATCGAGTACTCCAGCGATGTATTGAGTATCACTTGGTGCTATCTTGGGAGAAGAGTCACTTCATGGTGACTCAAGGGACGGTGCTTGGCCACATCATCTCCAACAGGGGCATGGAGGTTGATCCGGCCAAGGTTGATGTCATTAGAAAACTCGCACCGCCGTCAAATCTGAGGCAGCTTCGGTCATTTCTGGGGCACGTCGGATTTTATAGGAGATTCATTCAGGATTTCAGCAGGATTGCCCGACCGTTGACTGACCTCCTGACGAAAGACACCGAGTTCCTTGTCGATGACAAGTGTCTTTCGTCGTTTGCTACTCTCCAGCAGTGTGTGATTGAGGCTCCTGTCCTCCAGCCGCCTGATTGGTCTCTCCCATTCGAGATCATGACGGACGCCTCCGATTTTGCCGTAGGGGCAGTGCTGGGACAGAGGAGGGATGGAGTACCATTTGCTATACACTATGCTAGCCGCACATTGGATTCCGCCCAGCGGAATTACACGGTCACAGAGAAGGAGATGCTAGCAGTAGTGTTTGCCCTGGATAAGTTCAGATCATATATCATCGGATCTAGAATGACTTTGTTTACAGATCATACCGCCATCAGGTACCTCATGGCAAAGAAGGATGCCAAGGCCAGACTGACTAGATGGATCCTTCTACTCCAGGAGTTCGACATTGAGATTAAGGATAAGCCTGGAGTCAAAAATGTGGTGGCGGATCATCTCTCCCGATTAGAGCAGCCTGAGGATTCTGAGCAGATTGATCCTATTAGAGATACCTTCCCAGATGAGGCGATCCTTGCTATCGCCTCACTCCCATGGTACGCCGATATTGTGAACTTTCTCGTTGCTGGGAAAGTCCCACAAGATTGGCCCAGGCAGAGGCTTGAGACCTTTCTAGCGAAGGCCAAGTCTTACCATTGGGAGGATCCCATCCTTTACCACGAAGGAGGGGATAGCGTATGGCGTCGGTGTATTCCTCAGGAGGAACACCATAGCGTCCTCACTTACTGCCACAAGCTTGAGGCAGGAGGACATCATTCTGGGAGGAGAACGGCACAGAAAGTGCTCCAATCCGGCTTGTGGTGGCCTACCCTCTTCAAGGACTCAGATGAGTTTGTGAAGAGGTGTACTGACTGTCAGAGGATGGGCACTTGTGGACAGCGTGATATGATGCCGATGCAGCCCATTCACTTCTGTGAGGTTTTTGACGCATGGGGCATCGCTTTCATGGGTCCATTCCCTAAGAGTCAGGGATTTGAGTACATTCTGTTGGCCGTAGACTATGTGAGTCGTTGGGTGGAGGCTATCCCCGCCCGAGCCGCTGATGCGAGGACAGTTTGCAGATTTTTGAGGAAGCATATCATCACGCGGTTCGGGGTTCCACGAGTTCTTATTTCTGATGGGGGATCTCACTTCATCAACGACCAGGTGAAGGCACTTGCTAGCGAGTTCGGCATAGATCATCGTGTTGCTACACCGTACCATCCACAGACGAATGGTCTAGCCGAAGTGTCGAATAGGGAGATCAAGATTATTCTGCAGAAAGTCGTCCGCCCTGACCGAAAGGATTGGTCACAGCTTTTGGACTCGGTCTTGTGGGCATATAGGACGTCTTTCAAGACACCTTTGGGCACATCTCCCTTTCGCCTCGTATATGGCAAGCCATGCCATTTACCTGTTGAGCTGAGGCACAAGTCACTTTGGGCAGTTACAGACATACTTATGGATTCAGATGGTATAGGAGACCAGAGGAGGGCAGAGCTAGCTGCCCTGGAGGAGCTTAGAGATGCAGCTTTCTCAAGCAGCCTACATTATAAGGAGAAAGTCAAGGAGTGGCATGATTCTCACATCAGCCACAAACATTTTGAGATTGGACAGAGAGTATGGCTGTTTGATGCGAGGCTTAGATTATTTCCAGGGAAGCTACAGAGCAAATGGAAAGGACCTTATCTGGTTCGGAAGGTACACGACAACGGTAGCATCGACATATCTGAGTTGTCTTCTGAGAGTACCTTCCGAGTGAACGGCCAGCGGCTCAAGCCATTTCTAGATCATGAGCCGCGGGTCGTTGATATTGCCCCCATTCATTTTGCGTGAGATGTGGTCTTTGACTCACATCTAATGCATCTCACGCCTGAGTTTCACTGATCTTCCGCTGTATATAGATCCAGATGTCCATATCATCACATTCTTTAGTCCCACATCCCTTTCTTCATCTTGTGATTATGCTATACTTAGGGTGCACTTTACCCTAAGTATAGGGGGGATGTGAGACATTTCGGGTATTTCTTTTGTTTCTGTCTACCCCTGTTTTGCTGCCTACACTTAGGGGCATTTCACCCTAAGTATAGGGGGATAGACCCTGTACATTCTCCACTCGGTTTTCCCTTCGTGTACAGCCTGCTATACTTAGGATTACTTGATCCTAAGTATAGGGGGAAGACCCGAGATCCTCTTCACTTTTCATTCTCTTTTGTATAGCCTTCCTTTTCACTTCCCTATACATAGCACGAGTTATGTCTTCTTCATCGCTCTTGACTCTGAGGACATCGTTCGAGCTAAGTATAGGGGGGTGTGCATATATTTCATATATACTTTAGCCATAACTCGTACTTTGTGTGAGTGTGTTAATAAATAAAAATGGCTAAAAACCACAAAAAATTAAAAATTTTCATGTACATAATCTTCTTTTATTTGCACATACATAGCTAGTGTACAAATTATTTTTGTAAAAATGATTTCAAAAATCTTTTGTGTGTAAAGCTTGTGTAAATATTTTTGTATCAAAATTATGTATATAGTACAAAATTTTTCCAAAATGTTTTGAAAAATCAAAAGTTTGCAAAAATCTTGTGTAAATGTGTGTAAATATCTTTTTGCAAAACTTGCACTTCATGCATCATCATTCATGATTTCAAAACATTTTTCAAAAATTTTGCATGATTGTAAAATATTGTGTAAATATGCATCTTTTTGTACATATGTATATAGTTTTTCTTGGATGATAGTTGACATTTAAACTAGCCGAGAATCAAATTGAGAAATGGAGCTTGATTAAGATCTTAATCCACCTAATTCTAAGAGGAACCTTATAGGGCTTAGGTTTAAGGCTTTTCAGGTCCATGGTGACTTAATTCTTTGAGTCCACTAAGCTATGATCACATGTCATCTCAATGAGCCTAAGTAGAGCACTTAACAACAACACATGACTCATATAGATTATGGCTTTACTTGGACAACCGCACTATGCACCGAGCTCTCTACGGATGAGGTGGTGAGGAGGCAGTCTTCCTTGACTTGGGGTAGCATATGAGGGTAGTACTTCTAGGCGGAACCTCTCTTCTTCTTATAGTGAAGGAAGTGCGTCTCAACTTGGTCTAGTTGCCATGAAGTCTAACGACGGGAGTTGTGGGTTGCAATAAAGCTTCAAAAGAGGGATAGTCTACTGGCTCAAGAGGAAAAACTCCTTGTATATATGCTGCACATGTATATGTTGTATAGATGCACTCGAAAAAAAAAAGTGTGCAAAAAGAAAAGAACTCCAAAAAAGTGGTGGGTCTGAGAGAAAATGATAATCCCACCGGAGTATGTATATAAGTGCAATAAGCAAAGCTTGGTTTCATGATCCACCTGTTGTAGCTTGCAGCAGGGAGACTTGGCTACACTGGTCAAGCTCCCAAGGGTACTTGGCTACACTGGCCTTGACCCATTCTCTTCTTCCCCCTCTTCTTGAGCCGGTTGTACTTGAACTTAGAAGGGAATACCCCGCTCCTCGAGGAAAGAGTGGCCAGATTGAGGCCATAGAGTTACCTTGTTGGGGAGGGTTGTCAAGTTGCCATTTCTGAGGTGGAGAGCTTAGACCTCACTTTCACAGGACAAGAAAAGATTCATGGTCTTCAGGGTTTGTGATTGATGACTTGTTCTGATCTGGAGCATTGAGGAGTCTTGGTTATAGATTGGTGGAACTTATAGGCTGTTAGGTTTTAAGCTTAAGTCTAAATAAGGTTCCGACACATTAATAATCCAAAGATCTGATTGAGCTCCATACCTCAATTTAATGAAGGCAAGTTTAATAATCAACCTTAATCCATGTACATTCTCTTTTTCTTTTTCTTTCTTTCTTTTTCACTTCTTTTTCAAATAAGTGTTTGCTAAGGGACTAGCAAAGTATAGTATAGGGGGGTGATGAATACCCATTCATCACTCTTTATTCTTATATTTTGCTACAAAAACCTGTGCAAATGCATGTAGATATGTGTAAATAGGAATAATTAGCAAAAGCATGCATGTTTGTAAATACTTATAATTAGCATGTTTTTGTGCAAAAATAAAAGAATAAAGATGAAAAAGAAAAAAAAGAGGGAAATATTTAGAATAAATATTGAGCAACCTAACCCAAGGGAGGGCTCAGCATGGGCCTGACCGCATAAAAGCCAAGTAGAGGGAGATAGGGGCTCATGTATATATATATTTGTAAATAAATAAAATTATATTTTCCTCACCCAAAAATATGCTTGTATATATTGTGTATATATTTAGAAAATACTAAAAACAAAATAAAAATTTAAAAATCAAAAATTCAAAAATAACCTTTCACCATGTACATAGACCACCTTCTTTATTTATTTAACCTTATAAATAAATAAAATTATTTTCAGAACTTTTTGTAAATATTCTATGTTATATATTGTAAATAAAATAAATAAAAAGAATTAAAACAAAAATCAAATAAAAATAACAAAAATTAAAAACACAAAAATATATTGTATATAGATGTATATATCTATTTATTTTACCTATATATATAAATAATAAAAATAAAATAAAAATATCTTTTTATTCCTCATTTTATCCTATAAATAAATAAAATATAAAATAGGAATAAAAATGTATAAAAATAACTAATTAAAAATCAAAATTAAAAACCCTATATTGTATATATACCTATGTATAGCTATACTATGTGAATACCTTATTTTTATTTCCAAAAATTAATTAAAAATCACCAAAAAATAGAAAAAATTAAAACAAAAATATTTCATGTTTTGAGTTTTTAATAAATCGGCCATTTCCTATTTTATTTTGAATTTTTAAAGCATTTATGACGTGGCCTCTCCTGATTGGTCCACGGGGGATGTTGACCCCCCGGTCAACTCCCCCCCTTGGACCACAGGATTGCGGATCTGCATTTGGACCCGACTTCTCGAATTTGTACCCGCTTGATCCGACTCCCGAATCCGCTAACCCCAGGCGCTAATCCGAGCCTGATCTTCCCTGATCCACGCCCGGAGGTTTGCATGGGGATCCGCGCTCCGAGCTTCACACCCGACTCCCATCTAGCCGGACCCCTAGTGGTATATAACCTGAGCTCCGCCGCACTTCATTTCTATCTTTGGCTCTCCACTCTCACTCCCGTGACCTCCATAGCGATCCCTGAGGTGACAGCTCGCGATTGCCCTTGTAGCAGTGAGGAGGAGGTGACCAGACCACTGATCCGACGACGTTGCACCGCCGTGCTCCGCCCAGTGCAGGAGCTCGAGCCTCAGGCCTTGGCGACCTTCGAGGCAACGACCAGGAGCTGCCTAAGCTTCAGCACAGCCTTCCACTCCACCCAGGTAGCGTCCTAACTCGCCTATTTAGCTTAATTTCTTGTTTCCCCCAATTCGTACTGATAAACGGGTCCGATCACTAGGGTATGAGGTACAAAAATCAGGTCGTTGTGACCCAAGCAATCAGACCACGTATATCAAGAAGAATCAACCACTCAAACAGATAAAATAATCAAGCACGAAAGAAGAGCGGTCTAGCTATAGGATTAACCTGGTATAGCTCCCAGGGTCGAACACAAGGAGCACGGATTGGCCTAGGGCCTACGAAGTAGTGAAAATGAAATGAAAATAAAAGAAAATGTTTTTTAGAGGTTTTTATGAATTTTTATATTTTTTTTGGATTTTTAAAAGATAAAGAAAATAAAAGAAAGTAAAATCTAGGCAACTTCAACAATTTATTAAACACACCAAAAATAATGCAAAAATTAAGGAAAAATTGTTTTTATGTTTTTTAAGTTTTTAAATGTTTTTGGTGAATTTTTGAGATTTTTCTAATGGGTAAATTATTTTCTAAAAATCAAACAGTGCTAAACAGGAGAGGTATTGTCCAGCAAGGCTTGAAACTCAAAAATAAAATATCTAAGAGTCTCACTAAGCCATGGAGGTAATTTTCCTGTAATCTAGAAAGAATAAGGAAAATTTAGGCACCTTAATTATTGTTTTTGGATTTTTAAATTAATTATTATAATTTTTATGAGTTTTTGAGGGTTTTGCAATTTTTAGGGTTTTTAAGTGATGAAAAATAGCCAAAAGTGGCTAGAAAATCAAACAACAAGCAAACAACAGTATCTAATTTTTTTATAATTTTTGGGGGTGTTTTTATATTTTTTTGGTATTTTTGTATCTAGACAGTAGCTAAAAAATAGGTTTTTGAATTTTTAAAAATACTAAATGAAATCAGAAATGTCCTCCCTAAAATTTCTACATCATGGCAGAAGCCATGTGTCAAAATCTCATTGGATTTGGAGGTGATTTGATATTTTATTCAAAAATAACAAGGGGGCACTGTGCACAGGGACGTAAGTGCAAATACCCGAGAGTCTGGGGGCCCAGGTGCAAAATACCCAGCAAGTCACGCGCGTGGCGCGTGGCTGGGGCACTCAGGGGCCTATTTGTAATAAAAACCTACTTCTTGGACCTTTTGGTAACTGGTACCAGAAAGTCCAAGGGTATGGTTGCAAATATCCCACTAAAATCCGCACATGCGTGAATAACAGGCTCACAGGGGTATAAAAGCAATTACCAAAAAGTTTCTATTCATTACATAACAGCCCAGAACTACAGGGAAAGAAATGCAAATAACCCTAAACTACACGTGACGACGCACGTGGTCTCATACAAATAGGGGCATACATGCAAATCTAAACAAACACGAGGTCCACAATGCAATTTACCCTACGAAAATAAAGTTCTAAAAATATTTACAGGACTAAGACGAAAAAGACAAACTAAGAGGGGGCCCTAAGTAAATTACCCCTTATTTAACGTCGAGGCGACAGATGGGCGCCACGTGGCTGGATGGACGGCTGATAACGAGTGGCGCTCCAACGCTGAAGCCCTCGCAGTGGTCGGACGGTCCAGGCGCTGCCACGTTGCAGATCGGACGGTGGCTAGGAGAGGTGGCTGAGCTGCGTGATGAATACCCATTCATCACTCTTTATTCTTATATTTTAGCTACAAAAACCTATGCAAATGCATGTAGATATGTGTAAATAGGGAAAATTAGCAAAAGCATGCATTTGTGTAAATATAAATAATTAGCATGTTTTTGTGCAAAAATAAAAGAATAAAGAAGAAAAAGAAAAAGAGGGAAATATTTAGAATAAATATTGAGCAACCTAACCCAAGGGAGGGCTCAGCATGGGCCTGACCGCATAAAAACCAAAGTAGAGGGAGATAGGGGCTCATGTGTACATATTTATGTAAATAAATAAAATAATATTTTCCTCAACTAAAAATATGCTTGTATATATTGTGTACATATTTATAAGCCATTAAAAACAAAATAAAAATCTAAAAATCAAAAACCCAAAAATACCCCTTTTACCTTATACATAGACCACCTTCTTTATTTATTTCACCTTGTAAATAAAGTTATTTACTTTCAAAACTTTTTGTAAATATCCTCTTCTATGTTTTGTAAATAAAATAAATAAAAAGAAAAGAAACAAAAATCAAATAAAAATTACAAAATTAAAAATATAAAAATATCTTGTATATATACCATGTATATGAGTGTAAATAAATAATTATTTCCCATATGTATATAAATAATAAAAATAAAATAAAAATAGCCTTTTATTCCTCATTTTATCCTATAAATAAATAAAATATAAAATAGGAATAAAAATGTATAAAAATAAATAATTAAAAATCAAAAAAATCAAAAATCAATATAGTGTATATATACCTATGTATAGCTACTTTGTATATACCTTATTTTAATTTCCAAAAATTAATTAAAAATCACAAAAAAATAGAAAAAATTAAAACAAACATTTTTCATGTTTTGAATTTTTGGAAATTCGGCCATTTAAAGGCCCAAAAAAAATAAAATAAAAATCTCAGCCTTGGCGGCCTCTGATTGGTCCACGGGGGATTGTTGACCCCCGGTCAACACCTCCCCCAGGACCACCAGAGGCGCGGATCTGGGTTTCGACCCGATTTCTCGATCTTTTCCCCACCTGATCCGAATACCAAATCCGCAAACCCCGGGCCCTAATCCATCTGCACACACCCGAGATCCTCGCCCGGAGGTTTGCATGGGGATCCGCGCGCCGATCGTCGTGCCCGACTCCATTCTTCCCGGACCCCTAGCACTATAAAGTTGGAGCTCCTCCGCACTCTCACGCCATCTTTGGCTACCCATTCTCTCTCCAGTGAGCTCCATCGCGACCAGCAAGGTGACAGCTTGCCCCCGCCGGTGTCGCAGCGAGGAGGAGGTGCGTCGACCATCGATCCGGCCGCTTCTTGCAGCCGTGCTCCGACGACCACCCGGAGCTCGAGCCTCGGGAGTTGACGACCCTTGAGGCGAGGACCAGGAGCTAGCTGAGCTCCAGCCCAGTCTACAGCATCACCCAGGTGACCTTAGTTCCGACCCATTTAGTGTAATTTTGGATTTCGCCCAAATCGACCGTTCGCCGTGTTCCTGTGATTCCGGCTATCTCGCTTCATATTTCGATCATCGGAGCACCCCATCGCCTTCGCCTATTCCTCACGCACGTTCTTCGCCTAGCCACTCAACCCAGCTCGCCCCGGAGCTGGGAGTCGAGCTCCACCGTCTTCCGCCTCGCCGGAGCTCCTTCGCCCCACCGCACAGATCACCTTCACCCTGCTTCTTTGGGTCGAGGCATTTTGCCCTCGACCCGCGAAGCTTTCTGTGTGCTTTGCAGGTTCAAAGGGAGGCAGCTGAGCCCCCCTTACATTCTAGCCGGAAGCTTCGCGCCGCCAGCCTCGCCGGAGCCCTCCCCAGGGCTCGGCTGGGCTATCGGCCAATACCATCAGCTGCGGGCCTTCACCAGGAACCTGTTCCGATATCCAGAAGCAGCTGAGGAGGAGTGTAGCTCACGCAGGAGGCCGGCGAAGTTCGCCGGCGTCGAGTTCCTTCACCATCCTCCAGAGCCGTCCGATGAGGCCTCTGCTCCAGTTCTGATCGTGACCGTCCGTTCGTTGAGGAGCAACGTCCATCCGATCATTCGAGGAGCCATCCGGACCGTTCGTGCGAGGAGAGAGGCCCCTGCACTGCCAGCCCTCAGATCATCCACGTGGCCTCCCTCGTACCGTCGATCGAGCCCAAGAGAAGAAGAGAAGGAGAGCGCCGCCCATCCTGACCGTCCATCCACCACGTGGCGCGCATCTGGCCGTCGACCAATAAAGGGGTAAATATCTTAGGGCCCCCTCTTAGTTTGTCATTTCATTTCCAGTCCTGTAAATATTTTTAGAACTTTATTTACGTAGGGTTATTTGCAGTATGGACCTTGTGCTTAGCTTTAATTGCATGTATGCCCCTGTGTGTATGTGACCACGTGCTTCGTCACGTGTTGTGTTGGGCATTTTACATCTTTTGTCCTGTAGAACTGGGTCGTTATGAAATGAATGAATATTTTTGAGTAATTGCAGTTATGCCCCTGTGAGTGTTTTTATTACGCATGTGCGAATTTTATTGGGCTTTTTGCAACCACGTCCCTGAGCTTTTGATACGAGTTATCAAAAGGCCCTAAGACTTGGTTTTTATTACCATCAGGTCCCTGTGTGCCCCAGCCACGCGCCACGCGCGTGACTAGCTGGGTATTTTGCACCTGGGCCCCCAGATTCTCGGGTATTTGCACATTCGTCCTTGTGCACTGTGCCCTCTTTGCATTTTTGAATAAAATAGTAAATCATCTCCAAATCCAATGAAATTTCGACACATGGCTCCTGCCATGATGTAGGAATTTCTGTGATTTTTGAGAACATTTTCACTTTTATTTAGTATTTTTAAAAATTCAAAAACAGCCTTTTTAGTTACTGTTTAGATTTAAAAATACCAAAAAAAATAAAAAAAAATCTCCAAAAATTCTAAAAAAATTAGATATTGTTGTTTGCTTGCTGTTTGATTTTCTAGCCAATTTTGGCTATTTTTCATTGCTTAAAAACCCAAAAAATTGAAAAATCCCTAAAAACCCATAAAAATTATAATAATTAATTTAAAAATCCAAAAACAATAATTAGGGTGCCTAAATTTTCCTTATTCTCTCTAGATTATAGGAAAATTACCTCCAGGGCTTTTTGAGATCCTTAAATATTTTATTTTTGGGTCTTAAGCCTTGCTGGACAGTACCTTTTATTTTTAGCATTGTTTGATTTTTAGAAAATAATTTACCCGTTAGAAAAATCTCAAAAATTCACCAAAAACACTTAAAAACTTAAAAAACTTAAAAACAATTTTTCTTGAATTTTTACTTACTTTTTGGTGTGTTTAATAAATTGCTTAAGTGTGTTTTTATTTCTTTTCTTTTATTTTCTTAATCTTTTGAAAATCCAAAAAAGTATAAAAATTCATAAAAACCTCTAAAAAACATTTTCTTTTATTTTTTATTTCATTTTCACTACTTCGTAGGCCCTAGGCCAATCCGTGCTCCTTGAGTTCGACCCTGGGAGCTATACCAGGTTAATCCTATAGCTAGACCACTCTATTTTGTGTTTTGATTGGTTTGATCTATTCTGAGTGGTTATTTTTCTTGATATTCTCCGTCTGAGTGATTGAGGTCGCAACGACCACTTCCAGACCTTTGCCTTGATCATTCACTCGGGTTATCAGAATGGCGCCGTTGCCGGGGAGCACGGCTTAGTAGTGTTTTTATTTTCGTTTTTGTTTTCGCGGTTTTTCGCGGCTCTTCGGAGCTCGCGGCTTTTCGCGGCTTTTGTATTTATTTTCTTTTTGTTTTATTTTTGTGTGGTTATTTTATTTCCATTTTTGCACATATACCCTTGTTTTTATTTTCATTTATTATTTGATTATTTTATTGGTCTGACCACTTTCTTTCTTTTCTTGCGAGGGCCCGAGGACCGCGGAGGCGACTTTCGAGGAGCCGGTGCAGCCGCGGAGTTCGGAGGCGGCTTCCTTCTCTACGAAGCCGCAGGAGAGAGCGAGAGGAGAGAGTTGAGTGGTGTGAGGCATTAGGGTAGTTTTTATTTTATTCATTCATTATTGTTGTAATAATACAAGACATTCAGACACTCTTAGACTTAGACCGTAGCGGGTCTGTTTCGCCGAGCACCGGCGTGCTCGGGGGACCCATTAGGACCTGCGGCTTTTTCGCGGTTTTCTCGCGGTTTTCTTTTTCTTTTCTTACTGTCATTTTCCGGATTTTTCGCGGTTTTTGCTCGAGCCCCTAGACATAGGATTTTTGTTGATTGTGACGTAGGATCTCTAAGGCCCAACACTTAATAGAATATCTGTTCCTATAGAACGTAATTGGACCTTACTAAAATTCACTGAAAAAGTTAGTTTAATTGGATTCGAGACCACGTGCCGTTAGGAGTCACATACAGCGCTGGCAGGACCCGTCGTGGCGGGCACCGAGTGACTCCCAAGATCGGACTCCGGACTCGATTCGGTTAACTAACTATTGTTCTTCACGATCAATAGAAGTTGCTTGTCTTAGGACTCGGCTTTTTACCGTTGCATCATATAGCTTAGTTTACTTTTCTGTCTTTATTTTATGCGCGGATCACTCTGCATGTAGAGAGCTGGAGGCAGGTACGCTTTTCTGACTTTGCATGCATCATTGATTTCTCGTGCATCGGCTTTTTCGACTTCTCCCCCCGATTTTGGACTTAATAATCGGGAGAATCGAAAAATTCGTTAGGCGTTTCTTTTTATTGAAAAATACCTAAAAACAAAAACAATAAAATCGGGACTGCTAATCATACTTGACCTAAAAGACACTTCACTGAAAATCTGTCTTGGGGAGAATAACCCCCTCCTTGTCTGGTTTGGATGAGCGAGAGAGTGATCCGCACATTAGGATAGAGCCTCCGATCTTTTCTTGACTGATTACCGGCTTTCAGTACGGGACAGTCGGTTGAGAGAGATTTGGATACCTATTGACCTCACGTAATCGCTCTGATAGATTGGATGATCACCTAAAATAAAATTGACAGGATAATTGACCGATCCCTTCGGTCTTCAGCTCTGTGTGCGTAGGTGAATTGGGGGTTTGCTTGTTCATCTTGTTTGATTGCCAGATCCCTTCGATCCTTTCTCATCTTCCTTCTATTTCCCTCCCTCACCTCCCTTCATTCCACCTTCTTCTCCTTTATCCCTGGATGATGGATCACCCTCACTGTGAGCCGACTCTTACGGCTTCTTCTCCGTCCTCTGACCATCACTCCAGTCCACCTTCTAGGGAGGTCGGATCTTCGACCAACCCCCCGCTCCCTCCCTCCCTTTCATCTCATCACTCTGGGCATGCTGTGCTAGACGTCCGAGGATACCAGCTAGAGCAGATGCGAGACCCGGACGATGCTGTTGCTGAGTTGAGAGCGCACTCCGTTGGTGACCAGAGAGAGCAGTGGAGATTAGCAGACATATCCTATTCCGGAGGGATGGAGGAGCAGATAGCACATGGAGCTCAGTCAGCTTCTACATTAGGTCCATTCGTGTTGGATTTGGATTACGTTCAGCGACTGCCGACATTTTCAGGAGAGGCGCACGAGGAGCCGTATCTTCACCTGTCAGCTTTCGAGGAGTTTTGTAGAGCACAGAGATATTCAGATGTCACTGCAGAGGAGCTGATGAGCAGGACCTTCCCATTTACGCTTCACGACAGAGCCATGAGATGGCACCGACGATTGGGGAGGACATTCGAGACGTGGGGAGAGCTACGCCGAGAGTTCTTACAGAGATACTTTCCTCCACGTAGAGCAGAGTTTATGCGGTCTTTGATCATGGACTTTTCAGTTGACCCCCAGGAGCCATTGCACGAGGCATGGCCGAGGTTTCTTGACCTCTTGAGGAGATTTCCAGAGCACGGACTTCCACTTACAGACTTGATAGAGATCTCCATGCGGGGGATGACCGCGGAGCAGATAGCACTGGTGATTACCACATGTGGCGGTTCACACCGCAGTTCCGACATACACTTCCTGGATACCATCTCGAGGTTACTTTCACAGAGATCTTCTTCGCGAGATGCCATGGTCGGGACAACACATGTGGACGATGTTGTACCAATGCGGTGTGTCACTTTACATAGTGATTCAGCTTCTACACACCAGTCCGAGGATTTGGATGATGCCGCACCATTGACAGAGGAGATGACAGCGATAGCAGAGGTTCGGACCCAGAGTCCACTTGAGTTCCCGTTGGCTTTCCAGTTGGAGTTCGAGTCAGCCACAGAGTTTCCTGTTGACGAGTCTTGGATATCAGATCTTCTGATACTCCAGGAGCCAGAGGAGCCCCAGCTTTTGCAGCCATTGATTCAGACACTTTAGCTTCCAGTCCCGGAGGAGTCAGTCTCCTTCCTGCAGAGACACTTCTCGGATGCAGTCAGTTACCAGGACTCAGCCCAGCAGCCACAGCTTGAGGATGGACACCACTTTGAGAGTACAGACACTGAGAGTCCCGTCTTCGAGCC
Source organism: Ottelia alismoides (assembly GCA_037367405.1). Taxonomy (NCBI): domain Eukaryota; kingdom Viridiplantae; phylum Streptophyta; class Magnoliopsida; order Alismatales; family Hydrocharitaceae; genus Ottelia; species Ottelia alismoides. The sequence goes on from JAZKJV010000126.1 coordinate 253,758, forward strand.
TTTTGTCCTCCACTTCGTTGAGATAGATACACTTCCTGAGGACCAGCTGACAGCCAGCATAGCCGCAGAGCGAGGATCAGCTGCAGACACTTTGCCAGTTTCCGCGTTGTTGACGAGTTCCTTCTCATGCTTCCAGATTGCCGAGACTTACACTTCAGATGATGATGCAGCCTGGTGCACTGAGTGGACACTTGATAGCAGCGCAGATGCCTACCTAGATCCTGATCCTCTTCTTCTCACTTCTGATCCTGCATCTCTCCCCGAGGGTTATCTGCGGGAGGATGCCGCACTCGATGAGTACTCGGTTTCACCTACTGAGAGTGTTTCCGATCTGGCGGAACACGAAACCAAGTCCTTAGATCATTCTGATTCTGATTCTTCTCACCTCGACGACCCTCGCGAGGATGAGCCTATCCTGGAGATATTCGATGATCTGCCTGATCTTCTTCCATTTCATTCATCGGATATCAGTCTTCTTAGAGAGTCTCCTGATCCTGACCTTCCACATCTTTTTGAGACGGTGATTGACGTGGAGGATTCCATGACTGATCCATCCTTCTCCACGTTTGATTTCTTCGGCTCCACATTTCTACTCCAGTCTGAACCAGAGCCGATGATTTCCTTTGTGCTACCGGATCCCGACCACTTATTTCCATATCTTTGGCTGGTAGCAGACACCCGCTTGATTGCATACCTGGGTGTCGTACTTTACACTGCTGAGTTCGTCGTTGTTCTCACACTGAGACTGCGGCGACAGTACGGCATTCGCCTTACCGATGCCGTCCTGAACCTTGATACTGCATTATCCTAGCCTTTGCACCCAGCTAGGGGCGTAAAATCTAGCGCTTGTTGAGAGGCACCTCAACATTGTACTCTTTTGTATATACGTGTTTCGTCTTATTTTGATCCTTCTTTCTTCCGTTCTTGTTTTCACCCCAGGTCTCACCTAGGATTATCTTTGCTATACTTAGGATATTTCTCATCCTAAGTATAGGGGGGTGAAAACACCGGGTTGTTCTTCGTTCTGTTCCATCACTCCTGTTGTTGCCTATACTTAAGGTTCTCCACCTTAAGTATAGGGGGAGTGATGTCCTCCTTCTTGTATATATTCGTGATTTTCTTCGTGTCTTGCTACCCCTGTTTTGATGCCTATACTTAGGGATATTTTGCCCTAAGTATAGGGGGGGTAGACCCTGTACATTCTCCACTCGGTTTTCCCTTAGTATACAGCCTGCTATACTTAGGATTATTTGATCCTAAGTATAGGGGGAAGACCCGAGCCCCTTTTGACTTCTTATTCTCCTTTTGTATAGCCTTCCTTTTCACTTCCCTATACAAAGCACGAGTTATGTCTTCTTCATCGCTCTTGACTCTGAGGACATCGTTCGAGCTAAGTATAGGGGGGTGTGTATATATTTCATATATACTTTAGCCATAACTCGTACTTTGTGTGAGTGTGTTAATAAATAAAAATGGCTAAAAACCACAAAAATTAAAAATTTTTCATGTACATAATCTTCTTTTATTTTGCACATACATAGCTAGGGTACAAATTATTTTTGTAAAAATGATTTCAAAAATCTTTTTTGTGTAAAGCTTGTGTAAATATTTTCTGTATCAAAATTATGTATATAGTACAAAATTTTTCCAAAATGTTTTGAAAATCAAAAGTTTGCAAAAATCTTGTGTAAATGTGTGTAAATACCTTTTTGCAAAACTTGCACTTCATGCATCATCATTCATGATTTCAAAACATTTTTCAAAAATTTTGCATGATTGTAAAATGTGTGTAAATATGCATCTTTTTGTACATATGTATATAGTTTTCCTTGGATAATAGTTGACATTTAAACTAGCCTGGAATCAAATTGAGAAATGGAGCTTGATTAAGATCTTAATCCACCTAATTTCTAAGAGGAACCTTATAGGGCTTAGGTTTAAGGCTTTTCAGGTCCATGGTGACTTAATTCTTTGAGTCCACTAGGCTATGATCACATGTCATCTCAATGAGCCTAAGTAGAGCACTTAACAACAACACATGACTCATATAGATTATGGCTTTACTTGGACAACCGCACTATGCACCGAGCTCTCTACGGATGAGGTGGTGAGGAGGCAGTCTTCCTTGACTTGGGGTAGCATATGAGGGTAGTACTTCTAGGCGGAACCTCTCTTCTTCATTTAGTGAAGGAAGTGCGTCTCAACTTGGTCTGGTTGCCATGAAGTCTAACGACGGGAGTTGTGGGTTGCAATAAAGCTTCAAAAGAGGGATAGTCTACTGGCTCAAGAGGAAAAACTCCTTGTATATATGCTGCACATGTACATGTTGTATAGATGCACTCGAAAAAAAAAATGCAAAAAGAAAATAACTCCAAAAAAAGTGGTGGGTCTGAGAGAAAATGATAATCCCACCGGAGTATGTATATAAGTGCAATAAGCAAAGCTTGGTTTCATGATCCACCTGTTGTAGCTTGCAGCAGGGAGACTTGGCTACACTGGTCAAGCTCCCAAGGGTACTTGGCTACACTGGCCTTGACCCATTCTCTTCTTCCCCCTCTTCTTGAGCCGGTTGTACTTGAACTTAGAAGGGAATACCCCGCTCCTCGAGGAAAGAGTGGCCAGATTGAGGTCATAGAGTTACCTTGTTGGGGAGGGTTGTCAAGTTGCCATTTCTGAGGTGGAGAGCTTAGACCTCACTTTCACAGGACAGGAAAAGATTCATGGTCTTCAGGGTTTGTGGTTGATGACTTGTTCTGATCTGGAGCATTGAGGAGTCTTGATTATAGATTAGTGGAACTTGGAGGCTGTTAGGTTTTAAGCTTAAGTCTAAATAAGGTTCCGACACATTAATAATCCAAAGATCTGATTAAGCTCCATACCTCAATTTAATGAAGGCAAGTTTAATAATCAACCTTGATCCATGTACATTCTCTTTTCTTTTTCTTTTTCTTTCTTTTGCACTTCTTTTTCAAATAAGTGTTTGCTAAGGGACTAGCAAAGTATAGTATAGGGGGGTGATGAATACCCATTCATCACTCTTTATTCTTATATTTTAGCTACAAAAACCTATGCAAATGCATGTAGATATGTGTAAATAGGGAAAATTAGCAAAAGCATGCATTTGTGTAAATATAAATAATTAGCATGTTTTTGTGCAAAATAAAAGAATAAAGAAGAAAAAGAAAAAGAGGGAAATATTTAGAATAAATATTGAGCAACCTAACCCAAGGGAGGGCTCAGCATGGGCCTGACCGCATAAAAACCAAAGTAGAGGGAGATAGGGGCTCATGTGTACATATTTATGTAAATAAATAAAATAATATTTTCCTCAACTAAAAATATGCTTGTATATATTGTGTACATATTTATAAGCCATTAAAAACAAAATAAAAATCTAAAAATCAAAAACCCAAAAATACCCCTTTTACCTTATACATAGACAACCTTCTTTATTTATTTCACCTTGTAAATAAAGTTATTTACTTTCAAAACTTTTTGTAAATATCCTCTTCTATGTTTTGTAAATAAAATAAATAAAAAGAAAAGAAACAAAAATCAAATAAAAATTACAAAATTAAAAATATAAAAATATCTTGTATATATACCATGTATATGAGTGTAAATAAATAATTATTTCCCATATGTATATAAATAATAAAAATAAAATAAAAATAGCCTTTTATTCCTCATTTTATCCTATAAATAAATAAAATATAAAATAGGAATAAAAATGTATAAAAATAAATAATTAAAAATCAAAAAAATCAAAAATCAATATAGTGTATATATACCTATGTATAGCTACTTTGTATATACCTTATTTTAATTTCCAAAAATTAATTAAAAATCACAAAAAAATAGAAAAAATTAAAACAAACATTTTTCATGTTTTGAGTTTTTGGAAATTCGGCCATTTAAAGGCCCAAAAAAAATAAAATAAAAATCTCAGCCTTGGCGGCCTCTTATTGGTCCACGGGGGATTGTTGACCCCCGGTCAACACCTCCCCCAGGACCACCAGAGGCGCGGATCTGGGTTTCGACCCGATTTCTCGATCTTTTCCCCACCTGATCCGAATACCAAATCCGCAAACCCCGGGCCCTAATCCATCTGCACACACCCGAGATCCTCGCCCGGAGGTTTGCATGGGGATCCGCGCGCCGATCGTCGTGCCCGACTCCATTCTTCCCGGACCCCTAGCACTATAAAGTTGGAGCTCCGCCGCACTCTCACGCCATCTTTGGCTACCCATTCTCTCTCCAGTGAGCTCCATCGCGACCAGCAAGGTGACAGCTTGCCCCCGCCGGTGTCGCAGCGAGGAGGAGGTGCGTCGACCATCGATCCGGCCGCTTCTTGCAGCCGTGCTCCGACGACCACCCGGAGCTCGAGCCTCGGGAGTTGACGACCCTTGAGGCGAGGACCAGGAGCTAGCTGAGCTCCAGCCCAGTCTACAGCATCACCCAGGTGACCTTAGTTCCGACCCATTTAGTGTAATTTTGGATTTCGCCCAAATCGACCGTTCGCCGTGTTCCTGTGATTCCGGCTATCTCGCTTCATATTTCGATCATCGGAGCACCCCATCGCCTTCGCCTATTCCTCACGCACGTTCTTCGCCTAGCCACTCAACCCAGCTCGCCCCGGAGCTGGGAGTCGAGCTCCACCGTCTTCCGCCTCGCCGGAGCTCCTTCGCCCCACCGCACAGATTACCTTCACCCCGCTTCTTTGGGTCGAGGCATTTTGCCCTCGACCTGCGAAGCTTTCTGTGTGCTTTGCAGGTTCAAAGGGAGGCAGCTGAGCCCCCCTTACATTCTAGCCGGAAGCTTCGCGCCGCCAGCCTCGCCGGAGCCCTCCCCAGGGCTCGGCTGGGCTATCGGCCAATACCATCAGCTGCGGGCCTTCACCAGGAACCTGTTCCGATATCCAGAAGCAGCTGAGGAGGAGTGTAGCTCACGCAGGAGGCCGGCGAAGTTCGCCGGCGTCGAGTTCCTTCACCATCCTCCAGAGCCGTCCGATGAGGCCTCTACTCCAGTTCTAATCGTGACCGTCAGTTCGTTGAGGAGCAACGTCCATCCGATCATTCGAGGAGCCATCCAGACCGTTCGTGCGAGGAGAGAGGCCCCTGCACTGCCAGCCCTCAGATCATCCACGTGGCCTCCCTCGTACCGTCGATCGAGCCCAAGAGAAGAAGAGAAGGAGAGCGCCGCCCATCCTGACCGTCCATCCACCACGTGGCGCGCATCTGGCCGTCGACCAATAAAGGGGTAAATATCTTAGGGCCCTCTCTTAGTTTGTCATTTCATTTCCAGTCCTGTAAATATTTTTAGAACTTTATTTACGTAGGGTTATTTGCAGTATGGACCTTGTGCTTAGCTTTAATTGCATGTATGCCCCTGTGTGTATGTGACCACGTGCTTCGTCACGTGTTGTGTTGGGCATTTTACATCTTTTGTCCTGTAGAACTGGGTCGTTATGAAATGAATGAATATTTTTGAGTAATTGCAGTTATGCCCCTGTGAGTGTTTTTATTACGCATGTGCGAATTTTATTGGGCTTTTTGCAACCACGTCCCTGAGCTTTTGATACGAGTTATCAAAGGCCCTAAGACTTGGTTTTTATTACCATCAGGTCCCTGTGTGCCCCAGCCACGCGCCACGCGCGTGACTAGCTGGGTATTTTGCACCTGGGCCCCCAGATTCTCGGGTATTTGCACATTCGTCCTTGTGCACTGTGCCCTCTTTGTATTTTTGAATAAAATAGTAAATCATCTCCAAATCCAATGAAATTTCGACACATGGCTCCTGCCATGATGTAGGAATTTCTATGATTTTTGAGAACATTTTCACTTTTATTTAGTATTTTTAAAAATTCAAAAACAGCCTTTTTAGTTACTGTTTAGATTTAAAAATACCAAAAAAAATATAAAAACATCTCCAAAAATTCTAAAAAAATTAGATATTGTTGTTTGCTTGCTGTTTGATTTTCTAGACAATTTTGGCTATTTTTCATTGCTTAAAAACCCAAAAAATTGAAAAATCCCTAAAAACCCATAAAAATTATAATAATTAATTTAAAAATCCAAAAACAATAATTAGGGTGCCTAAATTTTCCTTATTCTCTCTAGATTATAGGAAAATTACCTCCAGGGCTTTTTGAGATCCTTAAATATTTTATTTTTGGGTCTTAAGCCTTGCTGGACAGTACCTTTTATTTTTAGCATTGTTTGATTTTTAGAAAATAATTTACCCGTTAGAAAAATCTCAAAAATTCACCAAAAACACTTAAAAACTTAAAAAACTTAAAAACAATTTTTCTTGAATTTTTGCTTACTTTTTGGTGTGTTTAATAAATTGCTTAAGTGTGTTTTTATTTCTTTTCTTTTATTTTCTTAATCTTTTGAAAATCCAAAAAAGTATAAAAATTCATAAAAACCTCTAAAAAACATTTTATTTTATTTTTTATTTCATTTTCACTACTTCGTAGGCCCTAGGCCAATCCGTGCTCCTTGAGTTCGACCCTGGGAGCTATACCAGGTTAATCCTATAGCTAGACCGCTCTATTTTGTGTTTTGATTGATTTGATCTATTCTGAGTGGTTATTTTTCTTGATATTCTCCGTCTGAGTGATTGAGGTCGCAACGACCACTTCCAGACCTTTGCCTTGATCATTCACTCGGGTTATCACTGCGCTGGATCGACGGTGGGGATCGAACCTCAAATGGATCTGACGGTGACTGCTCCTCGATAAATGGACGGTCTCGATCGAAACTGGGAGCTGAGGTTGATCTGACGGTCGAAGAGGATGGTGGAAGAACTGGCGGCCGGCGAGCTTCGCCGGCCCTCTGTGTGCACGGTGGTCCTCGTCGACCGCTCCTAAGGTGCTGAGAAGCTTCCCCGTGAAGCTCCGCACCCGATGCAACGCTCCGAAGGAAGAGAGGAGCTCAGGAGAGCTCCGGCGACGTCGAAGAACGGGAGCTACTGTGCTCTGAAGCGCCGACCTCCAGATGAGGTCGATGGACCTGAAGACCTGCACAGAAAGAAAGAGGGGTCGAGGGCAAACTGCCTCGACCCGTCAGAGCGGGCGGAAAGTGAACGGTGAGGCGGAGTGGAGGGTCTCCGGCGAGCGACGGAGGGAGGAGACCCATAACCCTGCTCCGGGACGAGCCAGGGGGAATGGAGGGCGGAGCAGGTGGAGAGAAGGCTGGCGGAGGTGATGGCGGTGTCGGATGATCGGATGGGTAGACGGAGACGGCTGGTGGAGGTGGCGGAGCTACGCTACTGCGAATCTAAAAACCTAAAGCTACGCTACTCTAATGGCTAAGGAAGTTACCTGATGGACGCATTCGACCGGGCTGGAGCCAAGGAGGCTCCCGGTCGTTGCCTCAAGGGTCGTCGAGCTCCCCGAGGCTCAGGCGCGCACGCGGCGGCGCACGGCGGAGTCAACCACCGGATCAGTGATTTCCGGCTGCCCAGGCCTCGCTTCCACTCCAAATCACTCGCCTGTCACTCGGGTGGTCTGGAGGAGCTCACAGGCGCCGAGGGGAAGATCAAAGATGGCGTGAATAGGTCGCCGGTGACGACATTAAATATGGTGCCAGGTCCGAGAAGATGGTGTTCGGGCGAGTCAGGCGGAGCTCGGATCCGGCAAGCCCACCCCGGGCGAGGGTCCTGGATGATCGGGTATCAATCGGGGCCCGGGGTTAAGGAAGAAGGCGGTCGGGTCATCCGTGAAGAAAGTGGAGAAAACGGGTCGGGCGAGGGGGACCCGGCTCTGGTGGTCCTGGGGGGAGAGTTGACCGGGGGTCAACAATCCCCCGTGGACCAATCAGAGCCCGCCAAGGCTTCATTTTTTATTTGATTTTTTGGGGCCTTAAATGGCCGAATTTTCAAAAACTTAAAACACAAAATATTTTTGTTTTAATTTTTTCTATTTTTTGTGATTTTTAATTAATTTTTGGAAATTAAAATAAGGTATTTACATATTATAGCTATACATAGGTATATGTACAATGTAGGATTTTTTATTTTTGATTTTTAATTATTTATTTTTATACATTTTTATTCCTATTTTATATTTTATTTATTTATAGTATAAAATGAGGAATAAAAGGCTATTTTTATTTTATTTTTATTATTTATATACATGGGTTAATTAGTTAGTTATATACATGATACATACATGGTATATATACAAGATGTTTTTGTATTTTTAATTTTGTAATTTTTATTTGATTTTTGTTTTAATTCTTTTTATTTATTTTATTTACAAAACATAAAAAGGAATATTTACAAAATGTTTTGGAAATAAAGAAATTTATTTACAAGGTGAAATAAATATAAGATAGGGGTTTATGTACATGGTGAAAGGTTGTTTTTAGGATTTTGATTTTTAACTTTTTATTTTGTTTTTAATATGTACAAAATATATACAAGTATTTACAACATATTTTTGGATGAGGAAAATATTATTTATTTATTTGCAAATATATACATATGTGAGCCCCTATCTCCCTCTACTTGGCTTTTATGCGGTCAGGCCCATGCTGAGCCCTCCCTTGGGTTAGGTTGCTCAATATTTATTCTAAATATTTCCCTCTTTTTCTTTTTCATCTTTATTCTTTTATTTTTGCACAAAAACATGCTAATTATCTATTTTTACAAACATGCATGCTTTTGCTAACTTTTCCTATTTACACATATCTACATGCATTTGCATAGGTTTTTGTAGCTAAAATATAAGAATAAAGAGTGATGAATGGGTATTCATCACCCCCCTATACTATACTTTGCTAGTCCCTTAGCAAACACTTATTTGAAAAAGAAGTGCAAAAGAAAGAAAAAGAAAAAGAAAAAGAGAATGTACATGGATCAAGGTTGATTATTAAACTTGCCTTCATTAAATTGAGGTATGGAGCTTAATCAGATCTTTGGATTATTGATGTGTCGGAACCTTATTTAGACTTAAGCTTAAAACCTAACAGCCTCCAAGTTCCACTATTCTATAACCAAGACTCCTCAATGCTCCAGATCAACAGAACAAGTCATCAACTACAAACCCTGAAGACCATGAATCTTTTCTTGTCCTGTGAAAGTGAGGTCTAAGCTCTCCACCTCAGAAATGGCAACTTGACAACCCTCCCCAACAAGGTAACTCTATGACCTCAATCTAGCCACTCTTTCCTCGAGGAGCGGGGTATTCCCTTCTAAGTTCAAGTACAACCGGCTCAAGAAGATGGGGAAGAAGAGAATGGGTCAAGGCCAGTGTAGCCAAGTACCCTTGGGAGCTTGACCAGTGTAGCCAAGTCTCCCTGCTGCAAGCTACAACAGGTGGATCATGAAACCAAGCTTTGCTTATTGCACTTTGATAACCAGCCTAAGTGATCGGGGTAAAAGGTCTAAAAATGGTCGTTGCGACCTCGATCGAGTAGACTAAGTGTATCAAGAAAAATCGAACCGCGAAACTAATCAAAAGTCAAACAAGACAAAACAAGCGGTCCTAGCTATGATATTAACCTGGTATAGCTCCCAGGGTCGAACACAAGGAGCACGGATTGGCTAGAAGCCTACGAAGTAGTAAAAAGAAAATAAAATGAAATAAAAGAGATTTTTAGTTGTTTTTGTTAATTTTTATATTTTTTTTGCGATTTTTAAAAGATAAAGAAAATGAAAGAAAGGAAATACAAGACAACTTCAACAATTTATTAAACACACTAAAAATAATGCAAAAATTAAGGAAAAATTGTTTTTATGTTTTTTAAGTTTTTTACTATTTTTGGTGAATTTTTGAAATTTTTCTAATGGGTAAATTATTTTCTAAAAATCAAACAGTGCTAAATAAAAGAGGTACTGTCCAGCAAGGCTTGAAACTCAAAAATAAAATATCTAAGAGTCTCACTAAGCCCTGGAGATAATTTTCCTATAGTCTAGGAAGAATAAGGAAAATTTAGGCACCCTAATTATTGTTTTTGGATCTTTAATTTATTTATTTATTTATTATAATTTTTATGGGTTTTTAGGGGTTTTTTCAATTTTTAAGGTTTTTAAGTGATGAAAAATAGCCAAAATTGGCTAGAAAATCAAACAGCAAGCAAACAACAATATCTAGTTTTTTTAGATTTTTTGGAGATGTTTTTATATTTTTTTTGGTATTTTTAAATCTAAACAGTAACTAAAAAGGCTGTTTTTGAATTTTTAAAAATACTAAATAAAAGTGAAAATGTTCTCAAAAATCACAGAAATTCCTACATCATGGCAGGAGCCATGTGTCGAAATTTCATTGGATTTGGAGATGATTTACTATTTTATTCAAAAATGCAAAGAGGGCACAGTGCACAAGGATGAATGTGCAAATACCCGAGAATCTGGGGGCCCAGGTGCAAAATACCCAGCTAGTCACGCGCGTGGCGCGTGGCTGGGGCACTCAGGGGCCTCTTGGTAATAAAAACTAAGTCTTAGGGCCTTTTGATAACTTGTATCAAAAGCCCAGGGACTCGGTTGCAATTTACCCAATAAAATCCGCACATGCACAATTAAAACACTCACAGGGGTATAACTGCAAATACCAAAAAGCTTTTCTTCATTCAACAACAACCCAGAACTACAGGTGAAAAGATGTAAAAAGCCCAACGAAGCACGTGGCGAAGCACGTGGTCACATACACACAGGGGCATACATGCAGATAAAACTAAGCACAAGGTCCATAATGCAATTTACCCTACGTAAATAAAGTTCTAAAAATATTTACAGGACTAGAAATAAAACGACAAACTAAGAGGGGGCCCTAAGCAAATTACCCCTTATTTAACGTCGAGGCGACAGATGGGCGCCACGTGGCTGGATGGACGGCTGATAACGAGTGGCGCTCCAACGCTGAAGCCCTCGCAGTGGTCGGACGGTCCAGGCGCTGCCACGTTGCAGATCGGACGGTGGCTAGGAGAGGTGGCTGAGCTGCGCTGGATCGACGGTGGGGATCGAACCTCAAATGGATCTGACGGTGACTGCTCCTCGTTAAATGGACGGTCTCGATCGAAACTGGGAGCTGAGGTTGATCTGACGGTCGAAGAGGATGGTGGAAGAACTGGCGGCCGGCGAGCTTCGCCGGCCCTCTGCGTGCACGGTGGTCCTCGTCGACCGCTCCTAAGATGCTGAGAAGCTTCCCCGTGAAGCTCTGCACCCGATGCAACGCTCCGAAGGAAGAGAGGAGCTCAGGAGAGCTCCGGCGACGTCGAAGAACGGGAGCTACTGTGCTCTGAAGCTCCGACCTCCAGATGAGGTCGAAGGACCTGAAGACCTGCACAGAAAGAAAGAGGGGTCGAGGGCAAACTACCTCGACCCGTCAGAGAGGGCAGAAAGTGAACTGTGAGGCGGAGTGGAGGGTCTCCGGCGAGCGACGGAGGGGTGAGACCCGTAACCCTGCTCCGGGACGAGCCAGGGGGAATGGAGGGGCGGAGCAGGTGGAGAGAAGGCTGGCGGAGGTGATGGCGGTGTCGGATGATCGGATGGGTAGACGGAGACGGCTGGTGGAGGTGGCGGAGCTACGCTACTGCGAATCTAAAAACCTAAAGCTACGCCACTCTAATGGCTAAGGAAGTTACCTGATGGACGCATTCGACTGGGCTGGAGCCAAGGAGGCTCCCGGTCGTTGCCTCAAGGGGTCGTTGAGCTCCCCGAGGCTCAGGCGCGCACGCGGCGGCGCACGGCGGAGTCAACCACCGGATCAGTGATTTCCGGCTGCCCAGGCCTCGCTTCCACTCCAAATCACTCGCCTGTCACTCGGGTGGTCTGGAGGAGCTCACAGGCGCCGAGGGGAAGATCAAAGATGGTGTGAATAGGTCGCCGGTGACGACATTAAATATGGCGCCAGGTCCGAGAAGATGGTGATCGGGCGAGGTGCTCGGGCTTCGGATCTGGTAAACCCACCCCGGGCGAGGATCCAGGATGATCGGGTATCAATCGGGGCCCGGGGTTAAGGAAGAAGGCGGTCGGGTTATCCGTGAAGAAAGTGGAGAAAACGGGTCGGGCGAGGGGAACCCGGCTCTGGTGGTCCTGGGGGGAGAGTTGACCGGGGGTCAACAATCCCCCGTGGACCAATCAGAGCCCGCCAAGTCTTATATCTTTATTTGATTTTTTTGGGGCCTTAAATGGCCGAATTTTCAAAACTCAAAACATGAAAAATATTTGTTTTAATTTTTCTATTTTTTTGTGATTTTTAATTAATTTTTGGAAATAAAAATAAGGTCTATATAATATAGCTATACATAGGTATATATACACTATATTGATTTTTGATTTTTGATTTTTAATTATTTATTTTTATACATTTTTATTCCTATTTTATATTTTATTTATTTATAGGATAAAATGAGGAATAAAAGGCTATTTTTATTTTATTTTTATTGTTTATATACATAGGGGAAATAATTATTTATGCACAATTATATACATGGTATATATACAAGATATTTTTGTATTTTTAATTTTGTAATTTTTATTTGATTTTTGTTTTAATTCTTTTTATTTATTTTATGTACAATATATACCATAAAATATTTACAAAAAGTTTTGGAAACAAATAGCTTTATTTACAAGGTGAAATAAGGTAAGGGAGGTGGTCTATGTACATGGTGAAAGGTTCTTTTTGGTATTTTTGATTTTTTAGATTTTTATCTTGTTTTTAATAGTTCCTAAATATATACAAAATATGTACAAGTATATTTTTGGTTGAGGAAAATATTATTTTATTTATTTACATAATTATTTACACAAGAGCCCCTATCTCCCTCTACTTGTGGCTTTTATGCGGTCAGGCCCATGCTGAGCCCTCCCTTGGGTTAGGTTGCTCAATATTTATTCTAAATATTTCCCTCTTTTTCTTTTTCTTCTTTATTCTTTTATTTTTGCACAAAAACATGCTAATTATTTATTTTTACAAACATGCATGCTTTTGCTAAATAGTCCTATTTACACATATCTACATGCATTTGCATAGGTTTTTGTAGCTAAAATATAAGAATAAAGAGTGATGAATGGGTATTCATCACCCCCCTATACTATACTTTGCTAGTCCCTTAGCAAACACTTATTTGAAAAAGAAGTGCAAAAGAAAGAAAAAGAAAAAGAAAAAGAGAATGTACGTGGATCAAGGCTGATTATTAAACTTGCCTTCATTAAATTAAGGTATGGAGCTTAATCAGATCTTTGGATTATTGATGTGTCGGAACCTTATTTAGACTTAAGCTTAAAACCTAACAGCCTCTAAGTTCCACTATTCTATAACCAAGACTCCTCAATGCTCCAGATCAGAACAAGTCATCAATCACAAACCCTGAAGACCATGAATCTTTTCTTGTCCTGTGAAAGTGAGGTCTAAGCTCTCCACCTCAGAAATGGCAACTTGACAACCCTCCCTAACAAGGTAACTCTATGACCTCAATCTGGCCACTCTTTCCTCGAGGAGCGGGGTATTCCCTTCTAAGTTCAAGTACAACCAGCTCAAGAAGAGGGGGAAGAAGAGAATGGGTCAAGGCCAGTGTAGCCAAGTACCCTTGGGAGCTTGACCAGTGTAGCCAAGTCTCCCTGCTGCAAGCTACAAAAGGTGGATCATGAAACCAAGCTTTGCTTATTGCACTTATATACATACTCCGGTGGGATTAACATTTTCTCTCAGACCCACCACTTTTTTGGAGTTATTTTCTTTTTCACATTTTTTTTTTCGAGTGCATCTATACAACATGTACATGTGCAGCATATATACAAGGAGTTTTTCCTCTTGAGCCAGCAGACTATCCCTCTTTTGAAGCTTTATTGCAACCCACAACTCCCGTCGTTAGACTTCATGGCAACCAGACCAAGTTGAGACGCACTTCCTTCACTAAATGAAGAAGAGAGGTTCCGCCTAGAAGTACTACCCTCATATGCTACCCCAAGTCAAGGAAAACTGCCTCCTCACCACCTCATCCGTAGAGAGCTCGGTGCATAGTGCGGTTGTCCAAGTAAAGCCATAATCTATATGAGTCATGTGTTGTTGTTAAGTGCTCTACTTAGGCTCATTGAGATGACATGTGATCATAGCCTAGTGGACTCAAAGAATTAAGTCACCATGGACCTGAAAAGCCTTAAACCTAAGCCCTATAAGGTTCCTCTTAGAAATTAGGTGGATTAAGATCTTAATCAAGCTCCATTTCTTAATTTGAATTCCAGGCTAGTTTAAATGTCAACTATCATCCAGAAAAACTATATACATATGTACAAAAAGATGCATATTTACACAACTTTTACAATCATGCAAAATTTTTGAAAAATGTTTTGAATTCTGATAACCCGAGTGAATGATCAAGGCAAAGGTCTGGAAGTGGTCGTTGCGACCTCAATCACTCAGACGGAGAATATCAAGAAAAATAACCACTCAGAATAGATCAAATCAATCAAAACACAAAATAGAGCGGTCTAGCTATAGGATTAACCTGGTATAGCTCCCAGGGTCGAACTCAAGGAGCACGGATTGGCCTAGGGCCTACGAAGTAGTGAAAATGAAATAAAAAATAAAAGAAAATGTTTTTTAGAGGTTTTTATGAATTTTTATACTTTTTTGGATTTTCAAAAGATTAAGAAAATAAAAGAAAAGAAATAAAAACACACTTAAGCAATTTATTAAACACACCAAAAAGTAAGCAAAAATTCAAAAAAAATTGTTTTTAAGTTTTTTAAGTTTTTAAGTGTTTTTGGTGAATTTTTGAGATTTTTCTAACGGGTAAATTATTTTCTAAAAATCAAACAATGCTAAAAATAAAAGGTACTGTCCAGCAAGGCTTAAGACCCAAAAATAAAATATTTAAGGATCTCAAAAAGCCCTGGAGGTAATTTTCCTATAATCTAGAGAGAATAAGGAAAATTTAGGCACCCTAATTATTGTTTTTGGATTTTTAAATTAATTATTATAATTTTTATGGGTTTTTAGGAATTTTTCAATTTTTTGGGTTTTTAAGCAATGAAAAATAGCCAAAATTGGCTAGAAAATCAAACACAAAGCAAACAACAGTATCTAATTTTTTTAGAATTTTTGGAGGTGATTTTATATTTTTTTTGGTATTTTTAAACCTAGACAGTAGCTAAAAAGGCTGTTTTTGAATTTTTAAAAATACTAAACGAAATCAGAAATGTCCTCAAAAATCACTGAAATTCCTACACCATGGCAGGAGCCATGTGTCAAAATCTCATTGGATTTGGAGGTGATTTGATATTTTATTCAAAAATAACAAGTGGGCACTGTGCACAGGGACGAATGTGCAAATACCCGAAAGTCTGGGGGCCTAGGTGCAATTTTCCCAGCTAAACACGCGCGTGGCGCGTGCCTGGGGCACTCAGGGGCCTCTTGGTAATAAAAACTAAGTCTTAGGGCCTTTTGATAACTTGTATCAAAAGCCTAGGGACTCGGTTGCAATTTACCCAATAAAATCCGCACATGCACAATTAAAACACTCACAGGGGTATAACTGCAAATACCAAAAAGCTTTTCTTCATTCAACAACAACCCAGAACTACAGGTGAAAAGATGTAAAAAGCCCAACGAAGCACGTGGCGAAGCACGTGGTCACATACACACAGGGGCATACATGCAGATAAAACTAAGCACAAGGTCCATAATGCAATTTACCCTACGTAAATAAAGTTCTAAAAATATTTACAGGACTAGAAATAAAACAACAAACTAAGAGGGGACCCTAAGCAAATTACCCCTTATTTAACGTCGAGGCGACAGATGGGCGCCACGTGGCTGGATGGACGGCTGATAACGAGTGGCGCTCCAACGCTGAAGCCCTCGCAGTGGTCGGACGGTCCAGGCGCTGCCACGTTGCAGATCGGACGGTGGCTAGGAGAGGTGGTTGAGCTGCGCTGGATCGACGGTGGGGATCGAACCTCAAATGGATCTGACGGTGACTGCTCCTCGTTAAATGGACGGTCTCGATCGAAACTGGGAGCTGAGGTTGATCTGACGGTCGAAGAGGATGGTGGAAGAACTGGCGGCCGGCGAGCTTCGCCGGCCCTCTGCGTGCACGGTGGTCCTCGTCGACCGCTCCTAAGATGCTGAGAAGCTTCCCCGTGAAGCTCTGCACCCGATGCAATGCTCCGAAGGAAGAGAGGAGCTCAGGAGAGCTCCGGCGACGTCGAAGAACGGGAGCTACTGTGCTCTGAAGCTCCGACCTCCAGATGAGGTCGAAGGACCTGAAGACCTGCACAGAAAGAAAGAGGGGTCGAGGGCAAACTGCCTCGACCCGTCAGAGCGGGCGGAAAGTGAACGGTGAGGCGGAGTGGAGGGTCTCCGGCGAGCGGCGGAGGGGTGAGACCCGTAACCCTGCTCCGGGACGAGCCAGGGGGAATGGAGGGGCGGAGCAGGTGGAGAGAAGGCTGGCGGAGGTGATGGCGGTGTCGGATGATCGGATGGGTAGACGGAGACGGCTGGTGGAGGTGGCGGAGCTACGCTACTGCGAATCTAAAAACCTAAAGCTACGCTACTCTAATGGCTAAGGAAGTTACCTGATGGACGCATTCGACTGGGCTGGAGCCAAGGAGGCTCCCGGTCGTTGCCTCAAGGGGTCGTCGAGCTCCCCGAGGCTCAGGCGCGCACGCGGCGGCGCACGGCGGAGTCAACCACCGGATCAGTGATTTCCGGCTGCCCAGGCCTCGCTTCCACTCCAAATCACTCGCCTGTCACTCGGGTGGTCTGGAGGAGCTCACAGGCGCCGAGGGGAAGATCAAAGATGGCGTGAATAGGTCGCTGGTGACGACATTAAATATGGCGCCAGGTCCGAGAAGATGGTGATCGGGCGAGGTGCTCGGGCTTCGGATCTGGTAAACCCACCCCGGGCGAGGGTCCTGGATGATCGGGTATCAATCGGGGCCCGGGGTTAAGGAAGAAGGCGGTCGGGTTATCCGTGAAGAAAGTGGAGAAAACAGGTCGGGCGAGGGGAACCCGGCTCTGGTGGTCCTGGGGGGAGAGTTGACCGGGGGTCAACAATCCCCCGTGGACCAATCAGAGCCCGCCAAGTCTTATATCTTTATTTGATTTTTTTGGGGCCTTAAATGGCCGAATTTTCAAAAACTCAAAACATGAAAAATATTTGTTTTAATTTTTTCTATTTTTTTGTGATTTTTAATTAATTTTTGGAAATAAAAATAAGGTCTATATAATATAGCTATACATAGGTATATATACACTATATTGATTTTTGATTTTTGATTTTTAATTATTTATTTTTATACATTTTTATTCCTATTTTATATTTTATTTATTTATAGGATAAAATGAGGAATAAAAGGCTATTTTTATTTTATTTTTATTGTTTATATACATAGGGGAAATAATTATTTATGCACAATTATATACATGGTATATATACAAGATATTTTTGTATTTTTAATTTTGTAATTTTTATTTGATTTTTGTTTTAATTCTTTTTATTTATTTTATGTACAATATATACCATAAAATATTTACAAAAAGTTTTGGAAACAAATAGCTTTATTTACAATGTGAAATAAGGTAAGGGAGGTGGTCTATGTACATGGTGAAAGGTTCTTTTTGGTATTTTTGATTTTTTTAGATTTTTATCTTGTTTTTAATAGTTCCTAAATATATACAAAATATGTACAAGTATATTTTTGGTTGAGGAAAATATTATTTTATTTATTTACATAATTATTTACACAAGAGCCCCTATCTCCCTCTACTTGTGGCTTTTATGCGGTCAGGCCCATGCTGAGCCCTCCCTTGGGTTAGGTTGCTCAATATTTATTCTAAATATTTCCCTCTTTTTCTTTTTCTTCTTTATTCTTTTATTTTTGCACAAAAACATGCTAATTATTTATTTTTACAAACATGCATGCTTTTGCTAAATAGTCCTATTTACACATATCTACATGCATTTGCATAGGTTTTTGTAGCTAAAATATAAGAATAAAGAGTGATGAATGGGTATTCATCACCCCCCTATACTATACTTTGCTAGTCCCTTAGCAAACACTTATTTGAAAAAGAAGTGCAAAAGAAAGAAAAAGAAAAAGAAAAAGAGAATGTACGTGGATCAAGGCTGATTATTAAACTTGCCTTCATTAAATTAAGGTATGGAGCTTAATCAGATCTTTGGATTATTGATGTGTCGGAACCTTATTTAGACTTAAGCTTAAAACCTAACAGCCTCTAAGTTCCACTATTCTATAACCAAGACTCCTCAATGCTCCAGATCAGAACAAGTCATCAATCACAAACCCTGAAGACCATGAATCTTTTCTTGTCCTGTGAAAGTGAGGTCTAAGCTCTCCACCTCAGAAATGGCAACTTGACAACCCTCCCTAACAAGGTAACTCTATGACCTCAATCTGGCCACTCTTTCCTCGAGGAGCGGGGTATTCCCTTCTAAGTTCAAGTACAACCAGCTCAAGAAGAGGGGGAAGAAGAGAATGGGTCAAGGCCAGTGTAGCCAAGTACCCTTGGGAGCTTGACCAGTGTAGCCAAGTCTCCCTGCTGCAAGCTACAAAAGGTGGATCATGAAACCAAGCTTTGCTTATTGCACTTATATACATACTCCGGTGGGATTATCATTTTCTCTCAGACCCACCACTTTTTTGGAGTTATTTTCTTTTTCACATTTTTTTTCTCGAGTGCATCTATACAACATGTACATGTGCAGCATATATACAAGGAGTTTTTCCTCTTGAGCCAGCAGACTATCCCTCTTTTGAAGCTTTATTGCAACCCACAACTCCCATCGTTAGACCTCATGGCAACCAGACCAAGTTGAGACGCACTTCCTTCACTAAATGAAGAAGAGAGGTTCCGCCTAGAAGTACTACCCTCATATGCTACCCCAAGTCAAGGAAAACTGCCTCCTCACCACCTCATCCGTAGAGAGCTCGGTGCATAGTGCGGTTGTCCAAGTAAAGCCATAATCTATATGAGTCATGTGTTGTTGTTAAGTGTTCTACTTAGGCTCATTGAGATGACATGTGATCATAGCCTAGTGGACTCAAAGAATTAAGTCACCATGGACCTGAAAAGCCTTAAACCTAAGCCCTATAAGGTTCCTCTTAGAAATTAGGTGGATTAAGATCTTAATCAAGCTCCATTTCTTAATTTGAATTCCAGGCTAGTTTAAATGTCAACTATCATCCAGAAAAACTATATACATATGTACAAAAAGATGCATATTTACACAACTTTTACAATCATGCAAAATTTTTGAAAAATGTTTTGAAATCATGAATGATGATGCATGAAGTGCAAGTTTTGCAAAAAGGTATTTACACACATTTACACAAGATTTTTGCAAACTTTTGATTTTCAAAACATTTTGGAAAAATTTTGTACTATATACATAATTTTGATACAGAAAATATTTACACAAGCTTTACACAAAAAAGATTTTTGAAATCATTTTTACAAAAATAATTTGTACCCTAGCTATGTATGTGCAAAATAAAAGAAGATTATGTACATGAAAAATTTTTAATTTTTGTGGTTTTTAGCCATTTTTATTTATTAACACACTCACACAAAGTACGAGTTATGGCTAAAGTATATATGAAATATATACACACCCCCCTATACTTAGCTCGAACGATGTCCTCAGAGTCAAGAGCGATGAAGAAGACATAACTCGTGCTTTGTATAGGGAAGTGAAAAGGAAGGCTATACAAAAGGAGAATAAGAAGTCAAAAGGGGCTCGGGTCTTCCCCCTATACTTAGGATCAAATAATCCTAAGTATAGCAGGCTGTATACTAAGGGAAAACCGAGTGGAGAATGTACAGGGTCTACCCCCCCTATACTTAGGGCAAAATATCCCTAAGTATAGGCATCAAAACAGGGGTAGCAAGACACGAAGAAAATCACGAATATATACAAGAAGGAGGACATCACTCCCCCTATACTTAAGGTGGAGAACCTTAAGTATAGGCAACAACAGGAGTGATGGAACAGAACGAAGAACAACCCGGTGTTTTCACCCCCCTATACTTAGGATGAGAAATATCCTAAGTATAGCAAAGATAATCCTAGGTGAGACCTGGGGTGAAAACAAGAACGGAAGAAAGAAGGATCAAAATAAGACGAAACACGTATATACAAAAGAGTACAATGTTGAGGTGCCTCTCAACAAGCGCTAGATTTTACGCCCCTAGCTGGGCGCAAAGGCTAGGATAATGCAGTATCAAGGTTCAGGACGGCATCGGTAAGGCGAATGCCGTACTGTCGCCGCAGTCTCGGTGTGAGAACAACGACGAACTCAGCAGTGTAAAGTACGACACCCAGGTATGCAATCAAGCGGGTATCTGCTACCGGCCAAAGATATGGAAATAAGTGGTCGGGATCCGGTAGCACAAAGGAAATCATCGGCTCTGGTTCAGACTGGAGTAGAAATGTGGAGCCGAAGAAATCAAACGTGGAGAAGGATGGATCAGTCATGGAATCCTCCACGTCAATCACCGTCTCAAAAAGATGTGGAAGGTCAGGATCAGGAGACTCTCTAAGAAGACTGATATCCGATGAATGAAATGGAAGAAGATCAGGCAGATCATCGAATATCTCCAGGATAGGCTCATCCTCGCGAGGGTCGTCGAGGTGAGAAGAATCAGAATCAGAATGATCTAAGGACTTGGTTTCGTGTTCCGCCAGATCGGAAACACTCTCAGTAGGTGAAACCGAGTACTCATCGAGTGCGGCATCCTCCCGCAGATAACCCTCGGGGAGAGATGCAGGATCAGAAGTGAGAAGAAGAGGATCAGGATCTAGGTAGGCATCTGCGCTGCTATCAAGTGTCCACTCAGTGCACCAGGCTGCATCATCATCTGAAGTGTAAGTCTCGGCAATCTGGAAGCATGAGAAGGAACTCGTCAACAACGCGGAAACTGGCAAAGTGTCTGCAGCTGATCCTCGCTCTGCGGCTATGCTGGCTGTCAGCTGGTCCTCAGGAAGTGTATCTATCTCAACGAAGTGGAGGACAAAAGGCTCGAAGACGGGACTCTCAGTGTCTGTACTCTCAAAGTGGTGTCCATCCTCAAGCTGTGGCTGCTGGGCTGAGTCCTGGTAACTGACTGCATCCGAGAAGTGTCTCTGCAGGAAGGAGACTGACTCCTCCGGGACTGGAAGCTGAAGTGTCTGAATCAATGGCTGCAAAAGCTGGGGCTCCTCCGGCTCCTGGAGTATCAGAAGATCTGATATCCAAGACTCGTCAACAGGAAACTCTGTGGCTGACTCGAACTCCAACTGGAAAGCCAACGGGAACTCAAGTGGACTCTGGGTCCGAACCTCTGCTATCGCTGTCATCTCCTCTGTCAATGGTGCGGCATCATCCAAATCCTCGGACTGGTGTGTAGAAGCTGAATCACTATGTAAAGTGACACACCGCACTGGTACAACATCGTCCACATGTGTTGTCCCGACCATGGCATCTCGCGAAGAAGATCTCTGTGAAAGTAACCTCGAGATGGTATCCAGGAAGTGTATGTCGGAACTGCGGTGTGAACCGCCACATGTGGTAATCACCAGTGCTATCTGCTCCACGGTCATCCCCCGCATGGAGATCTCTATCAAGTCTGTAAGTGGAAGTCCGTGCTCTGGAAATCTCCTCAAGAGGTCAAGAAACCTCGGCCATGCCTCGTGCAATGGCTCCTGGGGGTCAACTGAAAAGTCCATGATCAAAGACCGCATAAACTCTGCTCTACGTGGAGGAAAGTATCTCTGTAAGAACTCTCGGCGTAGCTCTCCCCACGTCTCGAATGTCCTCCCCAATCGTCGGTGCCATCTCATGGCTCTGTCGTGAAGCGTAAATGGGAAGGTTCTGCTCATCAGCTCCTCTGCAGTGACATCTGAATATCTCTGTGCTCTACAAAACTCCTCGAAAGCTGACAGGTGAAGATACGGCTCCTCGTGCGCCTCTCCTGAAAATGTCGGCAGTCGCTGAACGTAATCCAAATCCAACACGAATGGACCTAATGTAGAAGCTGACTGAGCTCCATGTGCTATCTGCTCCTCCATCCCTCCGGAATAGGATATGTCTGCTAATCTCCACTGCTCTCTCTGGTCACCAACGGAGTGCGCTCTCAACTCAGCAACAGCATCGTCCGGGTCTCGCATCTGCTCTAGCTGGTATCCTCGGACGTCTAGCACAGCATGCCCAGAGTGATGAGATGAAAGGGAGGGAGGGAGCGGGGGGTTGGTCGAAGATCCGACCTCCCTAGAAGGTGGACTGGAGTGATGGTCAGAGGACGGAGAAGAAGCCGTAAGAGTCGGCTCACAGTGAGGGTGATCCATCATCCAGGGATAAAGGAGAAGAAGGTGGAATGAAGGGAGGTGAGGGAGGGAAATAGAAGGAAGATGAGAAAGGATCGAAGGGATCTGGAAATCAAACAAGATGAACAAGCAAACCCCCAATTCACCTACGCACACAGAGCTGAAGACCGAAGGGATCGGTCAATTATCCTGTCAATTTTATTTTAGGTGATCATCCAATCTATCAGAGCGATTACGTGAGGTCAATAGGTATCCAAATCTCTCTCAACCGACTGTCCCGTACTGAAAGCCGGTAATCAGTCAAGAAAAGATCGGAGGCTCTATCCTAATGTGCGGATCACTCTCTCGCTCATCCAAACCAGACAAGGAGGGGGTTATTCTCCCCAAGACAGATTTTCAGTGAAGTGTCTTTTAGGTCAAGTATGATTAGCAGTCCCGATTTTATTGTTTTTAGGTATTTTTCAATAAAAAGAAACGCCTAACGAATTTTTCGATTCTCCTGATTATTAAGTCCAAAATCGGGGGGAGAAGTCGAAAAAGCCGATGCATGAGAAATCAATGATGCATGCAAAGTCAGAAAAGCGTACCTGCCTCCAGCTCTCTACATGCAGAGTGATCCGCGCATAAAATAAAGACAGAAAAGTAAACTAAGCTATATGATGCAACGGTAAAAAGCCGAGTCCTAAGACAAGCAACTTCTATTGATCGTGAAGAACAATAGTTAGTTAACCGAATCGAGTCCGGAGTCCGATCTTGGGAGTCACTCGGTGCCCGCCACGACGGGTCCTGCCAGCGCTGTATGTGACTCCTAACGGCATGTGGTCTCGAATCCAATTAAACTAACTTTTTCAGTGAATTTAAGTAAGGTCCAATTACGTTCTATAGGAACAGATATTCTATTAAGTGTTGGGCCTTAGAGATCCTACGTCACAATCAACAAAAATCCTATGTCTAGGGGCTCGAGCAAAAACCGCGAAAAATCCGGAAAATGACAGTAAGAAATGAAAAGAAAACCGCGTAAAAAGCCGCGAAAAAAAACCGAGGGTCCTAATGGGTCCCCCGAGCACGCCGGTGCTCGGCGAAACAGACCCGCTACGGTCTAAGTCTAAAAGTCCAAGTCCACAGAGTCCTGTATTATTACAAATAATGAATAATAAATGAACTAGAAACTATCCTATCCTCTCCCACTCAACTCTCTCCTCTCGCTCTCTCCTGCGGCTTCGTCGAGAGAAAAGCCGCCTCCAAGTGCCGCGGCTGCACCGGCTCCTCGAAAGTCGCCTCCGCGGTCCTCGGGCCCTCGCAAGAAACAGAGAAAAGGGTGGTCAGACCAATAAAATAATCAAATAAGAGATGAAAATAAAAATGAGGATATATGTGCAAAAATGGAAATAAAATAACCACACAAAAATAAAACAAAAATAAAAAGAAAAGAAAATCAAAATAAAACAAAATAAAACAAAAAGAGGATAAATACAAAAGCCGCGAAAAGCCGCGAGCTCCGAAGAGCCGCGAAAAACCGCGAAAACAAAACGAAAATAAAAATCAAAAACAACTACTAAGCCGTGCTCCCCGGCAACGGCGCCATTCTGATAACCAGCCTAAGTGATCGGGGTAAAAGGTCTAAAAATGGTCGTTGCGACCTCGATCGAGTAGACTAAGTGTATCAAGAAAAATCGAACCGCGAAACTAATCAAAAGTCAAACAAGGCAAAACAAGCGGTCCTAGCTATGATATTAACCTGGTATAGCTCCCAGGGTCGAACACAAGGAGCACGGATTGGCTAGAAGCCTACGAAGTAGTAAAAAGAAAATAAAATAAAATAAAAGTGATTTTTAGTTGTTTTTGTTAATTTTTATATTTTTTTTGTGATTTTTAAAAGATAAAGAAAATGAAAGAAAGGAAATACAAGACAACTTCAACAATTTATTAAACACACTAAAAATAATGCAAAAATTAAGGAAAAATTGTTTTTATGTTTTTTAAGTTTTTTACTGTTTTTGGTGAATTTTTGAAATTTTTCTAATGGGTAAATTATTTTCTAAAAATCAAACAGTGCTAAATAAAAGAGGTACTATCCAGCAAGGCTTGAAACTCAAAAATAAAATATCTAAGAGTCTCACTAAGCCCTGGAGGTAATTTTCCTGTAGTCTAGGAAGAATAAGGAAAATTTAGGCACCCTAATTATTGTTTTTGGATTTTTAATTTATTTATTATAATTTTTATGGGTTTTTAGGGGTTTTTCAATTTTTAAGGTTTTTAAGTGATGAAAAATAGCCAAAATTGGCTAGAAAATCAAACAGCAAGCAAACAACAATATCTAATTTTTTTAGAATTTTTGGAGATGTTTTTATATTTTTTTTGGTATTTTTAAATCTAAACAGTAACTAAAAAGGCTGTTTTTGAATTTTTAAAAATACTAAATAAAAGTGAAAATGTTCTCAAAAATCACAGAAATTCCTACATCATGGCAGGAGCCATGTGTCGAAATTTCATTGGATTTGGAGATGATTTACTATTTTATTCAAAAATGCAAAGAGGGCACAGTGCACAAGGACGAATGTGCAAATACCCGAGAATCTGGGGGCCCAGGTGCAAAATACCCAGCTAGTCACGCGCGTGGCGCGTGGCTGGGGCACTCAGGGGCCTCTTGGTAATAAAAACTAAGTCTTAGGGCCTTTTGATAACTTGTATCAAAAGCCCAGAGACTCGGTTGCAATTTACCCAATAAAATCCGCACATGCACAATTAAAACACTCACAGGGGTATAACTGCAAATACCAAAAAGCTTTTCTTCATTCAACAACAACCCAGAACTACAGGTGAAAAGATGTAAAAAGCCCAACGAAGCACGTGGCGAAGCACGTGGTCACATACACACAGGGGCATACATGCAGATAAAACTAAGCACAAGGTCCATAATGCAATTTACCCTACGTAAATAAAGTTCTAAAAATATTTACAGGACTAGAAATAAAACGACAAACTAAGAGGGGGCCCTAAGCAAATTACCCCTTATTTAACGTCGAGGCGACAGACGGGCGCCACGTGGCTGGATGGACGGCTGATAACGAGTGGCGCTCCAACGCTGATAACTCATGTGTTGTTGTTAAGTGCTCTACTTAGGCTCATTGAGATGACATGTGATCATAGCCTAGTGGACTCAAAGAATTAAGTCACCATGGACCTGAAAAGCCTTAAACCTAAGCCCTATAAGGTTCCTCTTAGAAATTAGGTGGATTAAGATCTTAATCAAGCTCCATTTCTTAATTTGAATTCCAGGCTAGTTTAAATGTCAACTATCATCCAGAAAAACTATATACATATGTACAAAAAGATGCATATTTACACAACTTTTACAATCATGCAAAATTTTTGAAAAATGTTTTGAATTCTGATAACCCGAGTGAATGATCAAGGCAAAGGTCTGGAAGTGGTCGTTGCGACCTCAATCACTCAGACGGAGAATATCAAGAAAAATAACCACTCA
The DNA here is from genome assembly GCA_037367405.1 of Ottelia alismoides. Classification (NCBI taxonomy): domain Eukaryota; kingdom Viridiplantae; phylum Streptophyta; class Magnoliopsida; order Alismatales; family Hydrocharitaceae; genus Ottelia; species Ottelia alismoides. The sequence goes on from JAZKJV010000126.1 coordinate 279,522, forward strand.
GAATAGATCAAATCAATCAAAACACAAAATAGAGCGGTCTAGCTATAGGATTAACCTGGTATAGCTCCCAGGGTCGAACTCAAGGAGCACGGATTGGCCTAGGGCCTACGAAGTAGTGAAAATGAAATAAAAAATAAAAGAAAATGTTTTTTAGAGGTTTTTATGAATTTTTATACTTTTTTGGATTTTCAAAAGATTAAGAAAATAAAAGAAAAGAAATAAAAACACACTTAAGCAATTTATTAAACACACCAAAAAGTAAGCAAAAATTCAAGAAAAATTGTTTTTAAGTTTTTTAAGTTTTTAAGTGTTTTTGGTGAATTTTTGAGATTTTTCTAACAGGTAAATTATTTTCTAAAAATCAAACAATGCTAAAAATAAAAGGTACTGTCCAGCAAGGCTTAAGACCCAAAAATAAAATATTTAAGGATCTCAAAAAGCCCTGGAGGTAATTTTCCTATAATCTAGAGAAAATAAGGAAAATTTAGGCACCCTAATTATTGTTTTTGGATTTTTAAATTAATTATTATAATTTTTATGGGTTTTTAGGAATTTTTCAATTTTTTGGGTTTTTAAGCAATGAAAAATAGCCAAAATTGGCTAGAAAATCAAACACAAAGCAAACAACAGTATCTAATTTTTTTAGAATTTTTGGAGGTGATTTTATATTTTTTTTTGGTATTTTTAAACCTAGACAGTAGCTAAAAAGGCTGTTTTTGAATTTTTAAAAATACTAAACGAAATCAGAAATGTCCTCAAAAATCACTGAAATTCCTACACCATGGCAGGAGCCATGTGTCAAAATCTCATTGGATTTGGAGGTGATTTGATATTTTATTCAAAAATAACAAGTGGGCACTGTGCACAGGGACGAATGTGCAAATACCCGAAAGTCTGGGGGCCTAGGTGCAATTTTCCCAGCTAAACACGCGCGTGGCGCGTGCCTGGGGCACTCAGGGGCCTCTTGGTAATAAAAACTAAGTCTTAGGGCCTTTTGATAACTTGTATCAAAAGCCCAGGGACTCGGTTGCAATTTACCCAATAAAATCCGCACATGCACAATTAAAACACTCACAGGGGTATAACTGCAAATACCAAAAAGCTTTTCTTCATTCAACAACAACCCAGAACTACAGGTGAAAAGATGTAAAAAGCCCAACGAAGCACGTGGCGAAGCACGTGGTCACATACACACAGGGGCATACATGCAGATAAAACTAAGCACAAGGTCCATAATGCAATTTACCCTACGTAAATAAAGTTCTAAAAATATTTACAGGACTAGAAATAAAACGACAAACTAAGAGGGGGCCCTAAGCAAATTACCCCTTATTTAACGTCGAGGCGACAGATGGGCGCCACGTGGCTGGATGGACGGCTGATAACGAGTGGCGCTCCAACGCTGAAGCCCTCGCAGTGGTCGGACGGTCCAGGCGCTGCCACGTTGCAGATCGGACGGTGGCTAGGAGAGGTGGCTGAGCTGCGCTGGATCGACGGTGGGGATCGAACCTCAAATGGATCTGACGGTGACTGCTCCTCGTTAAATGGACGGTCTCGATCGAAACTGGGAGCTGAGGTTGATCTGACGGTCGAAGAGGATGGTGGAAGAACTGGCGGCCGGCGAGCTTCGCCGGCCCTCTGCGTGCACGGTGGTCCTCGTCGACCGCTCCTAAGATGCTGAGAAGCTTCCCCGTGAAGCTCTGCACCCGATGCAACGCTCCGAAGGAAGAGAGGAGCTCAGGAGAGCTCCGGCGACGTCGAAGAACGGGAGCTACTGTGCTCTGAAGCTCCGACCTCCAGATGAGGTCGAAGGACCTGAAGACCTGCACAGAAAGAAAGAGGGGTCGAGGGCAAACTGCCTCGACCCGTCAGAGCGGGCGGAAAGTGAACGGTGAGGCGGAGTGGAGGGTCTCCGGCGAGCGGCGGAGGGGTGAGACCCGTAACCCTGCTCCGGGACGAGCCAGGGGGAATGGAGGGGCGGAGCAGGTGGAGAGAAGGCTGGCGGAGGTGATGGCGGTGTCGGATGATCGGATGGGTAGACGGAGACGGCTGGTGGAGGTGGCGGAGCTACGCTACTGCGAATCTAAAAACCTAAAGCTACGCTACTCTAATGGCTAAGGAAGTTACCTGATGGACGCATTCGACTGGGCTGGAGCCAAGGAGGCTCCCGGTCGTTGCCTCAAGGGGTCGTCGAGCTCCCCGAGGCTCAGGCGCGCATGCGGCGGCGCACGGCGGAGTCAACCACCGGATCAGTGATTTCCGGCTGCCCAGGCCTCGCTTCCACTCCAAATCACTCGCCTGTCACTCGGGTGGTCTGGAGGAGCTCACAGGCGCCGAGGGGAAGATCAAAGATGGCGTGAATAGGTCGCCGGTGACGACATTAAATATGGCGCCAGGTCCGAGAAGATGGTGATCGGGCGAGGTGCTCGGGCTTCGGATCTGGTAAACCCACCCCGGGCGAGGGTCCTGGATGATCGGGTATCAATCGGGGCCCGGGGTTAAGGAAGAAGGCGGTCGGGTTATCCGTGAAGAAAGTGGAGAAAACGGGTCGGGCGAGGGGAACCCGGCTCTGGTGGTCCTGGGGGGAGAGTTGACCGGGGGTCAACAATCCCCCGTGGACCAATCAGAGCCCGCCAAGTCTTATATCTTTATTTGATTTTTTTGGGGCCTTAAATGGCCGAATTTTCAAAAACTCAAAACATGAAAAATATTTGTTTTAATTTTTTCTATTTTTTTGTGATTTTTAATTAATTTTTGGAAATAAAAATAAGGTCTATATAATATAGCTATACATAGGTATATATACACTATATTGATTTTTGATTTTTGATTTTTAATTATTTATTTTTATACATTTTTATTCCTATTTTATATTTTATTTATTTATAGGATAAAATGAGGAATAAAAGGCTATTTTTATTTTATTTTTATTGTTTATATACATAGGGGAAATAATTATTTATGCACAATTATATACATGGTATATATACAAGATATTTTTGTATTTTTAATTTTGTAATTTTTATTTGATTTTTGTTTTAATTCTTTTTATTTATTTTATGTACAATATATACCATAAAATATTTACAAAAAGTTTTGGAAACAAATAGCTTTATTTACAAGGTGAAATAAGGTAAGGGAGGTGGTCTATGTACATGGTGAAAGGTTCTTTTTGGTATTTTTGATTTTTTAGATTTTTATCTTGTTTTTAATAGTTCCTAAATATATACAAAATATGTACAAGTATATTTTTGGTTGAGGAAAATATTATTTTATTTATTTACATAATTATTTACACAAGAGCCCCTATCTCCCTCTACTTGTGGCTTTTATGCGGTCAGGCCCATGCTGAGCCCTCCCTTGGGTTAGGTTGCTCAATATTTATTCTAAATATTTCCCTCTTTTTCTTTTTCTTCTTTATTCTTTTATTTTTGCACAAAAACATGCTAATTATTTATTTTTACAAACATGCATGCTTTTGCTAAATAGTCCTATTTACACATATCTACATGCATTTGCATAGGTTTTTGTAGCTAAAATATAAGAATAAAGAGTGATGAATGGGTATTCATCACACTTATATACATACTCCGGTGGGATTATCATTTTCTCTCAGACCCACCACTTTTTTGGAGTTCTTTTCTTTTTCACACATTTTTTTTCGAGTGCATCTATACAACATGTACATGTGCAGCATATATACAAGGAGTTTTTCTCTTGAGCCAGTAGACTATCCCTCTTTTGAAGCTTTATTGCAACCCACAACTCCCGTCGTTAGACTTCATGGCAACCAGACCAAGTTGAGACGCACTTCCTTCACTAAATGAAGAAGAGAGGTTCCGCCTAGAAGTACTACCCTCATATGCTACCCCAAGCCAAGGAAGACTGCCTCCTCACCACCTCATCCGTAGAGAGCTCGGTGCATAGTGCGGTTGTCCAAGTAAAGCCATAATCTATATGAGTCATGTGTTGTTGTTAAGTGCTCTACTTAGGCTCATTGAGATGACATGTGATCATAGCCTAGTGGACTCAAAGAATTAAGTCACCATGGACCTGAAAAAGCCTTAAACCTAAGTCCTATAAGGTTCCTCTTAGAAGTTAGGTGGATTAAGATCTTGATCAAGCTCCATTTCTCAATTTGATTCCAGGCTTAGTTTAAATGTCAACTATCATCCAAGGAAAACTATATACATATGTACAAAAAGATGCATATTTACACAATATTTTTCAATCATGCAAAATTTTTGAAGAATGTTTTGAAATCATGAATGATGATGCATGAAGTGCAAGTTTTGCAAAAAGATATTTACACGCATTTACACAAGATTTTTGCAAACTTTGATTTTCAAAACATTTTGGAAAAATTTTGTACCATATACATAATTTTGATACAGAAAATATTTACACAAGCTTTACACAAACGATTTTTGAAATCATTTTTACAAAAATAATTTGTACACTAGCTATGTATGTGCAAAATAAAAGAAGATTATGTACATGAAAATTTTTAATTTTTGTGGTTTTTAGCCATTTTTATTTATTAACACACTCACACAAAGTACGAGTTATGGCTAAAGTATATATGAAATATATACACACCCCCCTATACTTAGCTCGAACGATGTCCTCAGAGTCAAGAGCGATGAAGAAGACATAACTCGTGCTTTGTATAGGGAAGTGAAAAGGAAGGCTATACAAAAGGAGAATGAAAAGTCAAGAGGGACTCGGGTCTTCCCCCTATACTTAGGATCAAGTAATCCTAAGTATAGCAGGCTGTACACGAAGGGAAAACCGAGTGAAGAATGTACAGGGTCTACCCCCCCCCCCCATACTTAGGGTGAAATACCCTAAGTATAGGCAGCAAAACAGGGGTAGCAAGACACGAAGAAAATCACGAATATATACAAGAAGGAGGGTCATCACTCCCCCTATACTTAAGGTGAAGAACCTTAAGTATAGGCAACAACAGGAGTGATGGAACAGAACGAAGAACAACCCGGTGTCTTCACCCCCCCTATACTTAGGATGAGTAATATCCTAAGTATAGCAAAGATAATCCTAAGCGAGACCTGGGGTGAAAACAAGAACGGAAGAAAGAAGGATCAAAATAAGACGAAACACGTATATACAAAAGAGTACAATGTTGAGGTGCCTCTCAACAAGCGCTAGATTTTACGCCCCTAGCTGGGCGTAAAGGCTAGGATAATGCAGTATCAAGGTTCAGGACGGCATCGGTAAGGCGAATGCCATACTGTCGCCGTAGTCTCGGTGTGAGAACAACGACGAACTCAACAGTGTAAAGTATGACACCCAGGTATGCAATCAGGCGGGTGTCTGCTACCGGCCAAAGATATGGGAAGAAGTGATCGGGATCCGTTAGCACAAAAGAAATCCTCGGCTCTGGATCAGACTGGAGTGAGAGTGTGGAGCCGAAGAAATCGAACGTGGAGAAAGATGGATCAGTCATGGAATCCTCCACGTCAATCAGTGTCTCAAGCAGGTATGGACAATCAAGATCAGGAGACTCTCTAAGATGACTGATATCCGATGAATGAAATGGAAAGAGATCAGACCGATCATCGAATATCTCCAAGATGGGCTCATCCTCGCGAGGGTCGTCGAGGTGAGAAGAATCAGAATCAGAATGATCTAAGGACTCGGTTTCGTGTTCCGCCAGATCAGAAACACTCTCAGCAGGTGAAACCGAGTACTCATCGAGTCTGGCTTCCTCCCGCAGATAACCCTCGGGGAGAGATGCAGGATCAGAAGTGAGAAGAAGAGGAGCAGGATCTAGATGGGCATCTGCGCTGCTATCAAGTGTCCACTCAGTGCACCAAGCTGCATCATCATCTGAAGTGTAAGTCTCGGCAATCTTGAAGCAGGAGAAGGAACTCGTCAACACCGCGGAAACTGGCAAAGTGTCTGCAGCTGATCCTCGCTCTGCGGCTATGCTGGCTGTCAGCTGGTCCTCAGGAAGTGTATCTATCTCAACGAAGTGGAGGACAAAAGGCTCGAAGACGGGACTCTCTATGTCTATACTCTCAAAGTGTTGTCCCTCCTCAAGCTGTGGCTGCTGGGCTGAGTCCTGGTAACTGACTGCATCCGAGAAGTGTCTCTGCAGGAAGGAGACTGACTCGTCCGGGATTGGAAGCTGAAGTGTCTAAATCAATGGCTGCAAAAGCTGGGGCTCCTCCGGCTCCTGGAGTATCAGAAGATCTGATATCCAAGACTCGTCAACAGGAAACTCTGGGGCTGACTCGAACTCCAACTGGAAAGCCAACGGGAATTCAAGTGGACTCTGGGTCCGAACCTCTGCTATCGCTGTCATCTCCTCTGTCAATGGTGCAGCATCATCCAAATCCTCGGACTGGTGTGTAGAAGCTGAATCACTATGTAAAATGACACACCGCACTGGTACTACATCGTCCACATGTGTTGTCCCGACCATGGCATCTCGCGAAGAAGATCTCTGTGAAAGTAACCTCGAGATGGTATCCAGGAAGTGAATGTCGGAACTGCGGTGTGAACCGCCACATGTGGTAATCACCAGTGCTATCTGCTCCGCGGTCATCCCCCGCATGGAGATCTCTATCAAGTCTGTAAGTGGAAGTCCGTGCTCTGGAAATCTCCTCAAGAGGTCAAGAAACCTCGGCCATGCCTCGTGCAATGGCTCCTGGGGGTCAACTGAAAAGTCCATGATCAAAGACCGCATAAACTCTGCTCTACGTGGAGGAAAGTATCTCTGTAAGAACTCTCGGCGTAGCTCTCCCCACGTCTCGAATGTCCTCCCCAATCGTCGGTGCCATCTCATGGCTCTGTCGTGAAGCGAAAATGGGAAGGTCCTGCTCATCAGCTCCTCTGCAGTGACGTCTGAATATCTCTGTGCTCTACAAAACTCCTCGAAAGCTGACAGGTGAAGATACGGCTCCTCGTGTGCCTCTCCTGAAAATGTCGGCAGTCGCTGAACGTAATCCAAATCCAAGACGAATGGACCTAGTGTAGAAGCTGACTGAGCTCCATGTGCTATCTGCTCCTCCATCCCTCCGGAATAGGATATGTCTGCTAATCTCCACTGCTCTCTCTTGTCACCAATGGAGTGCGCTCTCAACTCAGCAACAGCATCGTCCGGGCCTCGCATCTGCTCTAGCTGGTATCCTCGGACGTCTAGCACAGCATGCCCAGAGTGATGAGATGAAAAGGAGGGAGGGAGCGGGAGGTTGGTCGGAGATCCGACCTCCCTAGAAGGTGGACTGGAGTGATGGTCAGAAGACAGAGAAGAAGCCGTAAGAGTCGGCTCCAAGTGAGGGGGATCCATCATCCAGGGGTAAAGGAGAAGAGAAATGAAGGGAGGTGAGGGTGGGAAAATAGAAGGAGAAAGGATCGAAGGGATCTGGTAATCAAACAAAATGAGCAAGCAAACCCCAATTCACCTACGCACACGAAGCTGAAGACCGAAGGGATCGGTCAATTATCTTGTCAATTTTATTTTAGGTGATCATCCAATCTATCAGAGCGATTACGTGAAGTCAATAGGTATCCAAATCTCTCTCAACCGACTGTCCCGTACTGAAAGCCGGTAATCAGTCAAGAAAAGATCGGAGGCTCTATCCTAATGTGCGGATCACTCTCTCGCTCATCCAAACCAGACAAGGAGGGGGTTACTCTCCCCAAGACAGATTTTTCGGTGAAGTGTCTTTTAGGTCAAGTAAGATTAGCAGTCCCGATTTTATTGTTTTTGTTTTTAGGTATTTTTCAATAAAAAGAAACGCCTAACGAATTTTTCGGTTTCTCCTGATTATTAAGTCCAAAATCGGGGGGAGAAGTCGAAAAAGCCGATGCACGAGAAATCAATGATGCATGCAAAGTCAGAAAAGCGTACCTGCCTCCAGCTCTCTACATGCAAAGTGATCCGCGCATAAAATAAAGACAGAAAAGTAAACTAAGCTATATGATGCAACGGTAAAAAGCCGAGTCCTAAGACAAGCAACTTCTATTGATCGTGAAGAACAATAGTTAGTTAACCGAATCGAGTCCGGAGTCCGATCTTGGGAGTCACTCGGTGCCCGCCACAACGGGTCCTGCCAGCGCTGTATGTGACTCCTAACGGCACGTGGTCTCAAATCCTATTAAACTAACTTTTTTAGTGAATTTTAGTAAGGTCCAATTACGTTCTATAGGAACAGATGTTCCATTAAGTGTTGGGCCTTAAAAATCTTACGTCACAACCAACAAAAATCCTATGTCTAGGGGCTCGAGCAAAAACCGCGAAAAATTCGGAAAATGACAGTAAGAAAAGAAAAAGAAAACCGCGTAAAAAGCCGCGAAAAACCGAGGGGTCCTAATGGGTCCCCCGAGCACGCCGGTGCTCGGCGAAACAGACCCGCTACGGTCTAAGTCTACAAAGAGTCCAAAAGTTCAAGTCCCTGTATTATTACAATTAATAATGAATAAAAACTATCCTACTACCTCACCCACTCAACTCTCTCCTCTCGCTCTCTCCTGCGACTTCGTAGAGAAGGAAGCCGCCTCCGAGTCTCGCGGCTGCACCGGCTCCTCGAAAGTTGCCTCCGCGGTCCTCGGGCCCTCGCAAGAAAGACAGAAGAGTGGTCAGACCAATAAACAATAATCAAATAATAAATGAAAGTAAAAACAAGGGTATATATGCAAAAATGAGAAATAAAATAGTCACACAAAATCAAACAAAAATAAAAAGAAAAGAAAGTCAAAATAAAACAAAAATAAATCAAAAAGGAACTATGAACAAAAGCCGCGAAAAGCCGCGAGCTCCGAAGAGCCGCGAAAAACCGCGAAAACAAAAATGAAAAGAAAGTCAAAAGTAACTACTAAGCCGTGCTCCCCGGCAACGGCGCCATTCTGATAAACGGGTCCGATCACTAGGGTATGAGGTACAAAAATCAGGTCGTTGTGACCCAAGCAATCAGACCACGTATATCAAGAAGAATCAACCACTCAAACAGATAAAATAATCAAGCACGAAAGAAGAGCGGTCTAGCTATAGGATTAACCTGGTATAGCTCCCAGGGTCGAACACAAGGAGCACGGATTGGCCTAGGGCCTACGAAGTAGTGAAAATGAAATGAAAATAAAAGAAAATGTTTTTTAGAGGTTTTTATGAATTTTTATATTTTTTTTGGATTTTTAAAAGATAAAGAAAATAAAAGAAAGTAAAATCTAGACAACTTCAACAATTTATTAAATACACCAAAAATAATGCAAAAATTAAGGAAAAATTGTTTTTATGTTTTTTAAGTTTTTAAGTGTTTTTGGTGAATTTTTGAGATTTTTCTAATGGGTAAATTATTTTCTAAAAATCAAACAGTGCTAAACAGGAGAGGTACTGTCCAGCAAGGCTTGAAACTCAAAAATAAAATATCTAAGAGTCTCACTAAGCCCTGGAGGTAATTTTCCTGTAATCTAGAAAGAATAAGGAAAATTTAGGCACCTTAATTATTGTTTTTGGATTTTTAAATTAATTATTATAATTTTTATGAGTTTTTAAGGGTTTTGCAATTTTTAGGGTTTTTAAGTGATGAAAAATAGCCAAAAGTGGCTAGAAAATCAAACAACAAGCAAACAACAGTATCTAATTTTTTTATAATTTTTGGGGTGTTTTTATATTTTTTTGGTATTTTTGTATCTAGACAGTAGCTAAAAAATAGGTTTTTGAATTTTTAAAAATACTAAATGAAATCAGAAATGTCCTCAAAAATCCCTAAAATTTCTACATCATGGCAGAAGCCATGTGTCAAAATCTCATTGGATTTGGAGGTGATTTGATATTTTATTCAAAAATAACAAGGGGGCACTGTGCACAGGGACGTAAGTGCAAATACCCGAGAGTCTGGGGGCCCAGGTGCAAAATACCCAGCAAGTCACGCGCGTGACGCGTGGCTGGGGCACTCAGGGGCTTATTTGTAATAAAAATCTACTTCTTGGACCTTTTGGTAACTGGTACTAGAAAGTCCAAGGGTATGGTTGCAAATATCCCACTAAAATCCGCACATGCGTGAATAACAGGCTCACAGGGGTATAAAAGCAATTACCAAAAAGTTTCTATTCATTACATAACAGCCCAGAACTACAGGGAAAGAAATGCAAATAACCCTAAACTACACGTGACGACGCACGTGGTCTCATACAAACAGGGGCATACATGCAAATCTAAACAAACACGAGGTCCACAATGCAATTTACCCTACGAAAATAAAGTTCTAAAAATATTTACAGGACTAAGACGAAAAAGACAAACTAAGAGGGGGCCCTAAGTAAATTACCCCTTATTTAACGTCGAGGCGACAGATGGGCGCCACGTGGCTGGATGGACGGCTGATAACGAGTGGCGCTCCAACGCTGAAGCCCTCGCAGTGGTCGGACGGTCCAGGCGCTGCCACGTTGCAGATCGGACGGTGGCTAGGAGAGGTGGCTGAGCTGCGCTGGATCGACGGTGGGGATCGAACCTCAAATGGATCTGACGGTGACTGCTCCTCGATAAATGGACGGTCTCGATCGAAACTGGGAGCTGAGGTTGATCTGACGGTCGAAGAGGATGGTGGAAGAACTGGCGGCCGGCGAGCTTCGCCGGCCCTCTGTGTGCACGGTGGTCCTCGTCGACCGCTCCTAAGGTGCTGAGAAGCTTCCCCGTGAAGCTCCGCACCCGATGCAACGCTCCGAAGGAAGAGAGGAGCTCAGGAGAGCTCCGGCGACGTCGAAGAACGGGAGCTACTATGCTCTGAAGCGCCGACCTCCAGATGAGGTCGATGGACCTGAAGACCTGCACAGAAAGAAAGAGGGGTCGAGGGCAAACTGCCTCGACCCGTCAGAGCGGGCGGAAAGTGAACGGTGAGGCGGAGTGGAGGGTCTCCGGCGAGCGGCGGAGGGAGGAGACCCGTAACCCTGCTCCGGGACGAGCCAGGGGGAATGGAGGGGCGGAGCAGGTGGAGAGAAGGCTGGCGGAGGTGATGGCGGTGTCGGATGATCGGATGGGTAGACGGAGACGGCTGGTGGAGGTGGCGGAGCTACGCTACTGCGAATCTAAAAACCTAAAGCTACGCTACTCTAATGGCTAAGGAAGTTACCTGATGGACGCATTCGACTGGGCTGGAGCCAAGGAGGCTCCCGGTCGTTGCCTCAAGGGGTCGTCGAGCTCCCCGAGGCTCAGGCGCGCACGCGGCGGCGCACGGCGGAGTCAACCACCGGATCAGTGATTTCCGGCTGCCCAGGCCTCGCTTCCACTCCAAATCACTCGCCTGTCACTCGGGTGGTCTGGAGGAGCTCACAGGCGCCGAGGGGAAGATCAAAGATGGCGTGAATAGGTCGCCGGTGACGACATTAAATATGGTGCCAGGTCCGAGAAGATGGTGTTCGGGCGAGGCAGGCGGAGCTCGGATCCGGCAAGCCCACCCCGGGCGAGGGTCCTGGATGATCGGGTATCAATCGGGGCCCGGGGTTAAGGAAGAAGGCGGTCGGGTCATCCGTGAAGAAAGTGGAGAAAACGGGTCGGGCGAGGGGGACCCGGCTCTGGTGGTCCTGGGGGGAGAGTTGACCGGGGGTCAACAATCCCCCGTGGACCAATCAGAGCCCGCCAAGGTGATGAATACCCATTCATCACTCTTTATTCTTATATTTTAGCTACAAAAACCTATGCAAATGCATGTAGATATGTGTAAATAGGATTCTTTAGCAAAAGCATGCATGTTTGTAAAAATAAATAATTAGCATGTTTTTGTGCAAAAATAGAAGAATAAAGAAAAAAAGAAAAAGAGGGAAATATTTAGACTAAATATTGAGCAACCTAACCCAAGGGAGGGCTCAGCATGGGCCTGACCGCATAAAAGCCACAAGTAGAGGGAGATAGGGGCTCATGTGTAAATATTTATGTAAATAAATAAAATAATATTTTCCTCAACCAAAAATATACTTGTATATATTTTGTATATATTTAGGAACTATTAAAAACAAGATAAAAATCTAAAAATCAAAAATACCAAAAAGAACCCTTCACCATGTACATAGTCCATCATCCTTACTTTATTTCACCTTGTAAATAACCTAATTTATTTTCAAATCTTTTTGTAAATATTCCTTTTTATGTTTTGTAAATAAAATAAATAAAAAGAATCAAAACAAAAATCAAATAAAAATTACAAAATTAAAAATATAAAAATATCTTGTATATATACCATGTATATAAGTGTAAATAAATAATTATTTCCCATATGTATATAAATAATAAAAATAAAGTAAAAATAGCCTTTTATTCCTCATTTTATTCTATAAATAAATAAAATATAAAATGGGAATAAAAATGTATAAAAATAATTAATTAAAAATCAAAAATCAAAAATCAATATAGTGTATATATACCTATGTATAGCTAATATGTAAATACCTTATTTTAATTTCCAATAATTAATTAAAAATCACAAAAAAATAGAAAAAATTAAAACAAACATTTTTCATGTTTTGAGTTTTTGGAAATTCAGCCATTTAAAGGCCCAAAAAAATAAAATAAAAATCTCAGCCTTGGCGGCCTCTGATTGGTCCACGGGGGATTGTTGACCCCCGGTCAACACCTCCCCCAGGACCACCAGAGGCGCGGATCTGGGTTTCGACCCGATTTCTCAATCTTTTCCCCACCTTATCCGAATACCAAATCCGCAAACCCCGGGCCCTAATCCATCTGCACATACCCGAGATCCTCGCCCGGAGGTTTGCATGGGATCCGCGCGCCGATCGTCGTGCCCGACTCCATTCTTCCCGGACCCCTAGCACTATAAAGTTGGAGCTCCGCCGCACTCTCACGCCATCTTTGGTTCCCCATTCTCTCTCCAGTGAGCTCCATCGTAACCAGCAAGGTGACAGCTTGCCCCCGCCGGTGTCGCAGCGAGGAGGAGGTGTCCGACCATCGATCCGGCCGCTTCTTGCAACCGTGCTCCGACGACCACCCGGAGCTCGAGCCTCGGGAGTTGACGACCCTTGAGGCGAGGACCAGGAGCTAGCTGAGCTCCAGCCCAGTCTACAGCATCACCCAGGTGACCTTAGTTCCTACCCATTTAGTGTAATTTTGGATTTCGCCCAAATCGACCGTTCGCCGTGTTCCTGTGATTCCGGCTATCTCGCTTCATATTTCGATCATCGGAGCACCCCATCGCCTTCGCCTATTCCTCACGCACGTTCTTCGCCTAGCCACTCAACCCAGCTCGCCCCGGAGCTGGGAGTCGAGCTCCACCGTCTTCCGCCTCGCCGGAGCTCCTTCGCCCCACCGCACAGATCACCTTCACCCCGCTTCTTTGGGTCGAGGCATTTTGCCCTCGACCCGCGAAGCTTTCTGTGTGCTTTGCAGGTTCAAAGGGAGGCAGCTGAGCCACCCTTACATTCTAGCCGGAAGCTTCGCGCCGCCAGCCTTGCCGGAGCCCCCCCCCCAGGGCTCGGCTGGGCTATCGGCCAATACCATCAGCTGCGGGCCTTCACCAGGAACCTGTTCCGATATCCAGAAGCAGCTGAGGAGGAGTGTAGCTCACGCAGGAGGCCGGCGAAGTTCGCCGGCGTCGAGTTCCTTCACCATCCTCCAGAGCCGTCCGATGAGGCCTCTGCTCCAGTTCTGATCGTGACCGTCCGTTCGTTGAGGAGCAACGTCCATCCGATCATTCGAGGAGCCATCCGGACCGTTCGTGCGAGGAGAGAGGCCCCTGCACTGCCAGCCCTCAGATCATCCACGTGGCCTCCCTCGTACCGTCGATCGAGCCCAAGAGAAGAAGAGAAGGAGAGCGCCGCCCATCCTGACCGTCCATCCACCACGTGGCGCGCATCTGACCGTCGACCAATAAAGGGGTAAATATCTTAGGGCCCCCTCTTAGTTTGTCATTTCATTTCCAGTCCTGTAAATATTTTTAGAACTTTATTTACGTAGGGTTATTTGCAGTATGGACCTTGTGCTTAGCTTTAATTGCATGTATGCCCCTGTGTGTATGTGACCACGTGCTTCGTCACGTGTTGTGTTGGGCATTTTACATCTTTTGTCCTGTAGAACTGGGTCGTTATGAAATGAATGAATATTTTTGAGTAATTGCAGTTATGCCCCTGTGAGTGTTTTTATTACGCATGTGCGAATTTTATTGGGCTTTTTGCAACCGAGTCCTGGGCTTTTGATACGAGTTATCAAAAGGCCCTAAGACTTGGTTTTTATTACCATTTGGTCCCTGTGTGCCCCAGCCACGCGCCACGCGCGTGACTTGCTGGGTATTTTGCACCTGGGCCCCCAGATTCTCTGGTATTTGCACAATCGTCCCTGTGCACTGTGCCCTCTTTGCATTTTTGAATAAAATATCAAACGACCTCCAAATCCAATGAGATTTTGACACATGGCTCCTGCCATGGTGTAGGAATTTCTGTGATTTTTGAGGACATTTTTATTTTCATTTAGTATTTTTAAAAATTCAAAACCTACTTTTTAGCTACTGTCTAGATATAAAAATACCAAAAAATTATAAAAACCCCACCAAAAATTCTAAAAAATTCAGATATTGTTGTTTGCTTGCTGTTTGATTTTCCAGCCGAGTTTGGCTATTTTTCATCACTTAAAAACCTTAAAAATTGAAAAACCCCTAAAAACCCATAAAAATTATAATAAATAAATTAAAAATTCAAAAACAATAATTAGGGTGCCTAAATTTTCCTTATTCTATCTAGTATACAGGAAAATTACCTCCAGGGCTTAGTGAGACTCTTAGATATTTTATTTTTGAGTTTCAAGCCTTGCTGGACAGTACCTCTTTTATTTAGCACTGTTTGATTTTTAGAAAATAATTTACCCATTAGAAAAATTTCAAAAATTCACCAAAAACAGTAAAAAACTTAAAAAACATAAAAACAATTTTTCCTTAATTTTTGCATTATTTTTAGTGTGTTTAATAAATTGTTGAAGTTGTCTTGTATTTCCTTTCTTTCATTTTCTTTATCTTTTAAAAATCACAAAAAATATAAAAATTAACAAAAACAACTAAAAATCACTTTTATTTCATTTTATTTTCTTTTTACTACTTCGTAGGCTTCTAGCCAATCCGTGCTCCTTGTGTTCGACCCTGGGAGCTATACCAGGTTAATATCATAGCTAGGACCGCTTGTTTTGCCTTGTTTGACTTTTGATTAGTTTCGCGGTTCGATTTTTCTTGATACACTTAGTCTACTCGATCGAGGTCGCAACGACCATTTTTAGACCTTTTACCCCGATCACTTAGGCAGGTTATCAGAATGGCGCCGTTGCCGGGGAGCACGGCTTAGTAGTTGTTTTTGATTTTTATTTTCGTTTTGTTTTCGCGGTTTTTCGCGGCTCTTCGGAGCTCGCGGCTTTTCGCGGCTTTTGTATTTATCCTCTTTTTGTTTTATTTTGTTTTATTTTGATTTTCTTTTCTTTTTATTTTTGTTTTATTTTTGTGTGGTTATTTTATTTCCATTTTTGCACATATATCCTCATTTTTATTTTCATCTCTTATTTGATTATTTTATTGGTCTGACCACCCTTTTCTCTGTTTCTTGCGAGGGCCCGAGGACCGCGGAGGCGAATTTCGAGGAGCCGGTGCAGCCGCGGCACTTGGAGGCGGCTTTTCTCTCGACGAAGCCGCAGGAGAGAGCGAGAGGAGAGAGTTGAGTGGGAGAGGATAGGATAGTTTCTAGTTCATTTATTATTCATTATTTGTAATAATACAGGACTCTGTGGACTTGGACTTTTAGACTTAGACCGTAGCGGGTCTGTTTCGCCGAGCACCGGCGTGCTCGGGGGACCCATTAGGACCCTCGGTTTTTTTTCGCGGCTTTTTACGCGGTTTTCTTTTCATTTCTTACTGTCATTTTCCGGATTTTTCGCGGTTTTTGCTCGAGCCCCTAGACATAGGATTTTTGTTGATTGTGACGTAGGATCTCTAAGGCCCAACACTTAATAGAATATCTGTTCCTATAGAACGTAATTGGACCTTATTAAAATTCACTGAAAAAGTTAGTTTGATTGGATTTGAGACCACGTGCCGTTAGGAGTCACATACAGCGCTGGCAGGACCCGTTGTGGCGGGCACCGAGTGACTCCCAAGATCGGACTCCGGACTCGATTCGGTTGACTAACTATTGTTCTTCACGATCAATAGAAATTGCCTGTTTAGGACTCGGCTTTTTACCGTGCATCATATAGCTTAGTTTACTTTTCTGCCTTTTATTTTATGCGCGGATCATTTTGCATGTAGAGTGCTGGCGGCAGGTACGCATTTCTGACTTTGCATGCATCATTGATTTTCTCGTGCATCGGCTTTTTCGACTTCTCCCCCCGTTTTTGGACTTAATAACCAGGAGAAACCGAAAAATTCGTTAGGCGATTTTGTTTGCTTGAAAAATACCTAAAAAGAAAAACCATAAAATTGGGACTGTTTAAAATTATCGACCTTAAAACTCGCTCACCCTAAAAATTTTGTCTTGGGGAGAGCAACCCCCTCATTGTTTGGTTTGCTTGTGCGAGAGAGTGACCCCGAACACTAGGTAGAGCCCCCCGTTGCGAAACCCGACTGATTACCGACTCATCCGTGCGGGCCAGTCGGTTGGGTTAGCAGCGGATATCCCAACAGGTCACGTAATCGCTCTGCTATCTTGATTGTTCACCAAATAAAATAGACAAGATAATTTGACCGAACTTTCACGGTCTTCAGCTCGTGTTGTGTTGGTGAACCGGGGGTTTGTTTTCTGATCGTAATTTTTCCAGATCTCATCCGCCCTACTCGCTAGATCAAGATGATGGGTAGACGGTCTCTTAGGCAGCCTTTGGTTGCACCGCTTTCGGGCGCGTCTACCACATCATCTAGGTTGGCTCGCGAGAGCTCGGACCCGCTCTCCGAGCCCGAGTATGATTCCACCCTGTTCCCCCTCGACCCCCTTTCTGATCTACCTGAGAGACATGAGCCCGAAGAGAGACTTATTCATTTGACAGCACCTGAGTTGGGCTCCTTCGATTTTGCAGACATCGCGATGGCCGGCAGTTCTGACGATCACTCCCGCAGACCCGAGCACTTTGTATTGGACCAGGGAGCGATCAACTCCACCCTGATCGCACAGTTAGAGACAGTCCAGCAGCAGCTCCGCGATCAGGGAGCGTTTATGATAGAGATGAGGCGTGAGATGGAGAGGCTCAGAGCAGAGAGAGATGCACAGAGCGAGCCCGAGGAGCCCGATGAGGCACAGGCACAGGCACGAGCCGCAGCAGCAGCAGCAGCAGCAGCCACGGCCGCCGCCGCAGCGGCAGCAGCCGCAGGAGGAGCAGGACCACCGAGACCGATGCGGGATTTACACAATCCCGGCTCTACACTGATGCACCACTGGGTGGTGGTTCCGGCTATCGTGGGGGACTTCAAGTTCCCCCGAACACCTTGCAGATGCTTCCGAGGTTCCATGGACTGGCTACAGAGGAGCCCCACCTCCACCTACAGGAGTTCTTGATGATCTGCAGTACTGTCCACGACAGACACGTGGACCAGGATACCATACGGATGATTGCCTTCCCCTTCTCCTTAGCAGACAGAGCAGCCACATGGCTGAAGCATTTGGGGAGATTCGTGTACACCTGGGAGCAGCTCCGCACCGAGTACTTGAATAAGTACTATCCACTCGGGCGGACGAACGCAGCGAGGGCCCTGATCAGCAATTTCTCCATGTTCCCCAACGAGCAGTTCCACGAGGCTTGGGAGAGGTTCAGGGAGCTCTTAGACAGATGCCCACACCACGATATCACGAAGCCGAACCTAGTTCAGAGCTTCTTCAGTGGGTTGTCACCAGAGCTACAGGGCCTGGTGAACGCTTCTTGTGGCGGGTCCTACTTCGCCAAGGACCATGACCAGGTCTGGGCGATTTTTGAGGAGATGGCGGAGAACTACATGGTTATGTCCCAGACCCGCCTCTACACACAGAAGACCCAGCCACTTCAGCCAGGACCCGTGCAGTACCAGAGGATCGCACGGGTAGATGCAGGTCCAGCCAGTTCGTCTGCAGCAACAGCAGCACAGGCAGAGTCGTCAGCTGCAGACATGGGCATCATCAGCGAGAAGCTGGACCGCATGGAGCTGATCGAGAAGAAGCAGTGCCAGAGCATAGCACAGATGGATCAGATGGCACAGGTCTTGAGCGACCTGAAGACACAGATCATGTGTCTCCAGGAGACATAGACGGCTTCTCAGCCCCGTCTTCAGTCGCGAGGCGACTCCGGCAGCAGCAGCAGCTCGTCCCAGCGCTCCAGCGCCCCAGCGCAGCCTAGACAGGTTCACCTTGTACAGGCGGAGCCGTACCAGCAGCCGCAGCCTACCTACCAGTCCCCACCATCTCCAGAGATGCAGATGGTGGTCTACCAGCCGGACCAACCGTTGGCAGTGCTACCCCCAGCCCCCTTGGATGCAGAGCCGTTGATGGATGTCAACGGGATCTGGTACGACCGTCCCTAGCCTGGGATCCGACGAGATCATCCCGGATTCAGGTGGGGGAGTGGTGGTGCCCAGCCCCAGCAGTAGTCGTCAGCACAGGGAGGGCAGTACTCCCAGCCGAGAGACCATCACCAGCCGCAGCAGCAGCCCCCAGTCTACCAGCAGCAGTCTTCCTATGGTCCTCGTCCCTATCAGCAGCAGGGACAGTATGGGAGGCGTGAGCAGCAGGCTCACCCGGGATACCAGCACCAGCAGCACCCTCCGTCCTACCCCTCTCACCCACAGCAGTACCAGCAGCCTCACCCACAGAGAGGCTACCCATCGGGCTCCCACGAGAGCCCTGCCTTGGATGACATCGCCCGCCTCCTCACGGACCAGCAGGCGACCTTCAGACGGGAGATGGATGAGTTCCGCCATGAGATGCGGGACTTGGTGAGAGGGAAGGCCGCCATACCTGCACAGATAGAGCCCAATCCGAACAACTTGAAGCGGAAGTCTGAGCAGGTAGTACATACTGAGTTCGCCACTCCTAGCGATCCATTTGATGATACTTCTTCAGATCTGTTTGATGTTGATTTTTCCACGCTTAGGAGCGGTAGGACCCCAGTCGGCGGCGGCGCCTCAGCTGAGCACCATCCAGAGGCGCCCCAGGAGGAGGAGAGCGGTACTGAGGCCGCTCCAGTCGATGACGGTGGTACTGAGGCCACCGAGGATGCTGATCCCACCGGCGGTACTGAGGCCGCCACTTCACCAGATCGAGGAGGTGGTACTGATGCCACCCCAGCAGCAGCCGAGCCAGTGAGCGGTACTGATGCCGCTCGACGTCTACCTTCGCCAGCAGCGGCAGAGCAGCCCATCCGTGGTGGTACTGAGGCCACCGGTGTTTGTAGAGAGAGATCTGATTTTGTTTTTCCTCATGGTCATGTATCTCAGGATTCTGTGATGAATAAAGGAAAAGGTTTACATTCTTTTGGTCACACTGTGGTGCATGATGTATGTGTGGATCCGATCCTCGAACCGCGTAGATCTTTTCCTAGTCCTTCATCTGAGAAGGACCCAGTGATCCCCTTCCCTAGAGCCCTTCAGATGGGGAAGGGGAAGAAAATTGATCCAAAAAAGAGAGAGTTTGAGGAGTTCAGCCAGAGCATGATTGATCGCTTCCATATCCAGCTGACCCTCCAGGAGGCTTTGCAGCACATCCCCCTCCTCCAGAGATCTTTGAGAGAGAGGACTACAGTTAGGAGGAGGAGGAGGAGGAACCACACTTCAGAGATTCACGTGCTGACCAAAGCCACGTGCTTTGCGATTCAGAACCGACTGCCAGCCAAGAGGCCAGATGCAGGGGCCCCGTATGTCAGATGCCAGATCAGAGAGCAGTGGTTCGACCGTACTCTTTTAGATAGCGGATCTTCGATCAACCTACTTCCGGCAGCCCTTCTCGACCGCTTCGAGTTGGGCACTCTTCGACAGAGCAGGACAGTCCTTCAGTTCGCTGATCGATCTGTCAAGAGGCCGAAGGGGTTGTTACGAGACGTTATCGTCACTATTCAGGGTCTGCAATTCCCCGTGGACTTCGTAGTGTTGGACATGGAGATCCCTGAATCAGTGGCCGATACCCCCATCATACTTGGTCGTCCGTTCTTGGCCACAGCCAAGGCGATGACTGATCATGATAGCGGGAAGGTGTACTTTCGCGTCCAGGGCGAGAGTATACAAATAGAGACGGTCGAGGACTACAGAGCCAGATCCAGATCCCGCTCAGTTGCCAGTACCGACTCAGAGCAGCTGACAGACGCAGAGGCAGACATCCACCAGGACTGTGATTTTGTGATCACAGATGATGAGGCAGCTTGGGCAGACCTGGAGTCACAGACTACCCTCTCACTTTCAGACACAGCTGATGCAGAGATGATAGCAGGGGAGAGTCTGGAGAGCACAGACCTGGGTTCGGATACAGTTGCGGCAACAGAGCCGGTTCTCGATCGCAGCACAGTGTTTTGTGATGGTGGTGCTGAGGCCACCTTGTTTTCCGGTGGTACTGATGCCACCGAGTCTGATACAGATCCCTCGAACTCAGAGTCTGATTGGGCCGATTGTTACGATCAGATGCCAGATCTGAGTTCACCTGAGCCTACAGAGGAGGAGGCAGAGGCAGAGCAGAGCAGAGACAGTGCAGTTGAGCCGCCTTCTCCCGACCCAGTTTGCGAGAGTACACTTTCACTTTCCCAGGCAGATTTGGCCGATCTTGCAGCTTTCACTCAGTTTCTTCCACAGCCAGATTTGCCAGCACCCAGCATTCCAGAGCTGAAGCCGCTCCCTACTTCGCTGAAGTATCGATTCCTTGCGGGCGATCCTGAGATGTACCCAGTCATCATCTCCGCTGAGTTGACTGGAGAGCAGGAATCCCGTCTGATGGGGGTTCTTGAAAAGAACCGCAAGGCGATCGGATGGAGCGTAGCAGATCTCCATGGGATTGATCCATCAGTTTGCTCCCACCACATCTATCTCGAGGATGGGGCGAAGCCGTCGCGTGAGTTCCAGCGGCGTCTGAACCCCAACCTGAGAGAGGTTGTCATGAAGGAAATATCGAAGTGGTGGGGTGCAGGTTTTATTTATCCCATTTCCGACTCCAAGTGGGTCAGCCCCTTGCATGTGGTGCCCAAGAAGACGGGCATCACGACTATGATCAGTGAGTCGGGGGAGGAGATTGCTACACGGGTACCCACCTCTTGGAGGGTTTGTGTTGACTACAGGAGACTCAACCAAGCCACCAAGAAGGACCATTTCCCCCTGCCTTTTATTGACCAGATCATTGAGAGACTGGCAGGGAAGAGCCACTATTGCTTCCTGGATGGGTACTCGGGCTACAACCAGGTGGCCATCGCTCCTGAGGATCAGGAGAAGACCACCTTTACCTGTCCCTTCGGCACATATGCTTTTCGACGCATGCCATTTGGGCTATGCAACGCCCCTGCGACTTTTCAGAGGTGCATGCTGTCGATCTTTTCGGACATGGTAGGGGAGTGCCTTGAGGTCTTCATGGACGATTTCTCGGTCTACGGCGACGGATTCGACTCCTGCCTTGACTGCCTAGACCGGGTACTCCAGCGATGTATTGAGTACAACTTGGTGTTATCTTGGGAGAAGAGTCACTTCATGGTGACTCAAGGGACGGTGCTTGGCCACATCATCTCCAACAGGGGCATGGAGGTGGATCCGGCCAAGGTCGATGTCATTAGAAAACTCACCCCACCGTCCAATCTGAGGCAGTTGCGGTCATTTCTGGGGCACGTTGGATTCTACAGGAGATTTATTCAGGATTTTAGCAGGATTGCCCGACCGTTGACTGACCTCTTGACGAAAGACACCGAGTTCCTTGTCGATAACAAGTGTCTTTCGTCATTTGCTACTCTCCAGAGATGTGTTATTGAGGCTCCTGTCCTCCAGCCACCCGATTGGTCTCTCCCATTCGAGATCATGACGGATGCCTCCGATTTTGCCGTAGGGGCAGTGCTGGGACAGAGGAGGGATGGAGTACCATTTGCTATACACTATGCTAGCCGCACATTGGATTCCGCCCAGCGGAATTACACGGTCACAGAGAAGGAGATGCTAGCAGTAGTGTTTGCCCTGGATAAGTTCAGATCGTATATCATTGGATCCCGAGTGACCTTGTACACAGATCACACCGCCATCAGGTACCTCATGGCAAAGAAGGATGCCAAGGCTAGACTGACTAGATGGATCCTTCTACTCCAGGAGTTCGACATTGAGATTAAGGATAAGCCTGGAGTCAAGAATGTGGTGGCGGACCATTTATCCCGGTTAGAGCAGCCTGAGGAGTCAGAGCAGATTGATCCGATCAGAGATACCTTCCCAGATGAGGCGATCCTTGCTATCGCCTCACTCCCATGGTACGCCGATATTGTGAACTTTCTCGTTGCTGGGAAAGTCCCACAAGATTGGCCCAGGCAGAGGCTTGAGACCTTCCTTGCGAAGGCCAAGTCTTACCATTGGGAGGATCCCATCCTTTACCACGAAGGAGGGGATAGCGTCTGGCGTCGGTGTATTCCTCAGGAGGAACACCATAGCGTCCTCACTTACTGCCACAAGCTTGAGGCAGGAGGACATCATTCTGGGAGGAGAACGGCACAGAAAGTGCTCCAATCCGGCTTGTGGTGGCCTACCCTCTTCAAGGACTCAGATGAGTTCGTGAAGAGGTGTACTGACTGTCAGAGGATGGGCACTTGTGGGCAGCGTGATATGATGCCGATGCAGCCCATTCACTTCTGTGAGGTTTTTGACGCATGGGGCATCGATTTCATGGGTCCATTCCCTAAGAGTCAGGGATTCGAGTACATTCTGTTGGCCGTCGATTATGTGAGTCGTTGGGTGGAGGCTATCCCCACCCGAACCGCTGATGCGAGGATAGTTTGCAGATTTTTGAGGAAGCATATCATCACGCGGTTCGGGGTTCCACGAGTTCTTATTTCTGATGGGGGATCTCACTTCATCAACGACCAGGTGAAGGCACTTGCTACCGAGTTCGGCATAGACCATCGTGTTGCTACACCATACCATCCACAGACGAATGGTCTAGCCGAAGTGTCGAATAGGGAGATCAAGACTATTCTGCAGAAAGTCGTCCGCCCTGACCGAAAGGATTGGTCACAGCTATTGGACTCGGTCTTGTGGGCATATAGGACGTCTTTCAAGACACCTTTGGGCACATCTCCCTTTCGCCTCGTGTATGGCAAGCCCTGTCACCTACCAGTTGAGCTGAGGCACAAGTCACTCTGGGCAGTTACAGACATTCTCATGGATCCAGATGGTATAGGAGACCAGAGGAGGGCAGAGCTAGCTGCCCTGGAAGAGCTTAGAGATGCAGCTTTCACGAGCAGCCTACATTATAAGGAGAAAGTCAAGGAGTGGCATGATTCTCATATCAGCCACAAACATTTTGAGATTGGACAGAGAGTATGGCTGTTTGATGCGAGGCTCAGATTATTTCCAGGGAAGCTACAGAGCAAATGGAAAGGACCTTATCTGATTCGGAAGGTACACGACAACGGTAGCATCGATATATCCGAGTTGTCTTCTGAGAGTACCTTCCGAGTAAACGGCCAGCGGCTCAAGCCATTTCTAGATCATGAGCCGCGGGTCGCTGATCTTGCCCCTATTCATTTTGCGTGAGATGTGGTCTTTGATTCACATCTAATGCATCTCACGCCTGAGCTTTACTGATTCTCCGCTGTATATAGATCCAGATGTCCATATCAGCACATTCTTTAGTCCCACATCCCTTTCTCCATCTTATGATTATGCTATACTTAGGGTGCACTTTACCCTAAGTATAGGGGGGATGTGAGACATTTCGGGTATTTCTTTTGTTTTTGTTTACCCCTGTTTTGCTGCCTATACTTAGGGGTATTTTACCCTAAGTATAGGGGGGGTAGACCCTGTACATTCTCCACTCGGTTTTCCCTTCGTGTACAGCCTGCTATACTTAGGATTACTTGATCCTAAGTATAGGGGGAAGACCCGAGTCCCTCTTGACTTTCATTCTCTTTTGTATAGCCTTCCTTTTCACTTCCCTATACATAGCACGAGTTATGTCTTCTTCATCGCTCTTTACTCTGAGGACATCGTTCGAGCTAAGTATAGGGGGGTGTGTATATATTTCATATATACTTTAGCCCTAACTCGTACTTTGTGTGAGTGTGTTAATAAATAAAAATGGCTAAAAACCACAAAAATTAAAAATTTTCATGTTCATAATCTTCTTTTATTTGCACATACATAGCTAGTGTACAAATTATTTTTGTAAAAATGATTTCAAAAACCTTTTGTGTGTAAAGCTTGTGTAAATATTTTCTGTATCAAAATTATGTATATAGTACAAAATTTTTCCAAAATGTTTTGAAAATCAAAAGTTTGCAAAAATCTTGTGTAAATGTGTGTAAATACCCTTTTTGCAAAACTTGCACTTCATGCATCATCATTCATGATTTCAAAACATTTTTCAAAAATTTTGCATGATTGTAAAATGTGTGTAAATATGCATCTTTTTGTACATATGTATATAGTTTTCCTTGGATAATAGTTGACATTTAAACTAGCCTGGAATCAAATTGAGAAATGGAGCTTGATTAAGATCTTAATCCACCTAATTTCTAAGAGGAACCTTATAGGGCTTAGGTTTAAGGCTTTTCAGGTCCATGGTGACTTAATTCTTTGAGTCCACTAGGCTATGATCACATGTCATCTCAATGAGCCTAAGTAGAGCACTTAACAACAACACATGACTCATATAGATTATGGCTTTACTTGGACAACCGCACTATGCACCGAGCTCTCTACGGATGAGATGGTGAGGAGGCAGTCTTCCTTGACTTGGGGTAGCATATGAGGGTAGTACTTCTAGGCGGAACCTCTCTTCTTCATTTAGTGAAGGAAGTGCATCTCAACTTGGTCTGGTTGCCATGAAGTCTAACGACGGGAGTTGTGGGTTGCAATAAAGCTTCAAAAGAGGGATAGTCTACTGGCTCAAGAGGAAAAACTCCTTGTATATATGCTGCACATGTACATGTTGTATAGATGCACTCGAAAAAAAAATGTGAAAAAGAAAATAACTCCAAAAAAGTGGTGGGTCTGAGAGAAAATGATAATCCCACCGGAGTATGTATATAAGTGCAATAAGCAAAGCTTGGTTTCATGATCCACCTGTTGTAGCTAGCAGCAGGGAGACTTGGCTACACTGGTCAAGCTCCCAAGGGTACTTGGCTACACTGGCCTTGACCCATTCTCTTCTTCCCCCTCTTCTTGAGCCGGTTGTACTTGAACTTAGAAGGGAATACCCCGCTCCTCGAGGAAAGAGTGGCCAGATTGAGGTCATAGAGTTACCTTGTTGGGGAGGGTTGTCAAGTTGCCATTTCTGAGGTGGAGAGCTTAGACCTCACTTTCACAGGACAAGAAAAGATTCATGATCTTCAGGGTTTGTAGTTGATGACTTGTTCTGATCTGGAGCATTGAGGAGTCTTGGTTATAGAGTCGTGGAACTTGGAGGCTGTTAGGTTTTAAGCTTAAGTCTAAATAAGGTTCCGACACATCAATAATCCAAAGATCTGATTAAGCTCCATACCTCAATTTAATGAAGGCAAGTTTAATAATCAACCTTGATCCATGTACATTTTCTTTTTCTTTTTCCTTTTTTCTTTTGCACTTCTTTTTCAAATAAGTGTTTGCTAAGGGACTAGCAAAGTATAGTATAGCGGGGTGATGAATACCCATTCATCACTCTTTATTCTTATATTTTAGCTACAAAAACCTATGCAAATGCATGTAGATATGTGTAAATAGGATTCTTTAGCAAAAGCATGCATGTTTGTAAAAATAAATAATTAGCATGTTTTTGTGCAAAAATAGAAGAATAAAGAAGAAAAAGAAAAAGAGGGAAATATTTAGACTAAATATTGAGCAACCTAACCCAAGGGAGGGCTCAGCATGGGCCTGACCGCATAAAAGCCACAAGTAGAGGGAGATAGGGGCTCATGTGTAAATATTTATGTAAATAAATAAAATAATATTTTCCTCAACCAAAAATATACTTGTATATATTTTGTATATATTTAGGAACTATTAAAAACAAGATAAAAATCTAAAAATCAAAAATACCAAAAAGAACCCTTCACCATGTACATAGTCCATCATCCTTACTTTATTTCACCTTGTAAATAACCTAATTTATTTTCAAATCTTTTTGTAAATATTCCTTTTTATGTTTTGTAAATAAAATAAATAAAAAGAATCAAAACAAAAATCAAATAAAAATTACAAAATTAAAAATATAAAAATATCTTGTATATATACCATGTATATAAGTGTAAATAAATAATTATTTCCCATATGTATATAAATAATAAAAATAAAGTAAAAATAGCCTTTTATTCCTCATTTTATTCTATAAATAAATAAAATATAAAATGGGAATAAAAATGTATAAAAATAATTAATTAAAAATCAAAAATCAAAAATCAATATAGTGTATATATACCTATGTATAGCTAATATGTAAATACCTTATTTTAATTTCCAATAATTAATTAAAAATCACAAAAAAATAGAAAAAATTAAAACAAACATTTTTCATGTTTTGAGTTTTTGGAAATTCGGCCATTTAAAGGCCCAAAAAAATAAAATAAAAATCTCAGCCTTGGCGGCCTCTGATTGGTCCACGGGGGATTGTTGACCCCCGGTCAACACCTCCCCCAGGACCACCAGAGGCGCGGATCTGGGTTTCGACCCGATTTCTCAATCTTTTCCCCACCTTATCCGAATACCAAATCCGCAAACCCCGGGCCCTAATCCATCTGCACATACCCGAGATCCTCGCCCGGAGGTTTGCATGGGGATCCGCGCGCCGATCGTCGTGCCCGACTCCATTCTTCCCGGACCCCTAGCACTATAAAGTTGGAGCTCCGCCGGACTCTCACGCCATCTTTGGTTCCCCATTCTCTCTCCAGTGAGCTCCATCGTAACCAGCAAGGTGACAGCTTACCCCCGCCGGTGTCGCAGCGAGGAGGAGGTGTCCGACCATCGATCCGGCCGCTTCTTGCAGCCGTGCTCCGACGACCACCCGGAGCTCGAGCCTCGGGAGTTGACGACCCTTGAGGCGAGGACCAGGAGCTAGCTGAGCTCCAGCCCAGTCTACAGCATCACCCAGGTGACCTTAGTTCCTACCCATTTAGTGTAATTTTGGATTTCGCCCAAATCGACCGTTCGCCGTGTTCCTGTGATTCCGGCTATCTCGCTTCATATTTCGATCATCGGAGCACCCCATCGCCTTCGCCTATTCCTCACGCACGTTCTTCGCCTAGCCACTCAACCCAGCTCGCCCCGGAGCTGGGAGTCGAGCTCCACCGTCTTCCGCCTCGCCGGAGCTCCTTCGCCCCACCGCACAGATCACCTTCACCCCGCTTCTTTGGGTCGAGGCATTTTGCCCTCGACCCGCGAAGCTTTCTGTGTGCTTTGCAGGTTCAAAGGGAGGCAGCTGAGCCCCCCTTACATTCTAGCCGGAAGCTTCGCGCCGCCAGCCTCGCCGGAGCCCCCCCCAGGGCTCGGCTGGGCTATCGGCCAATACCATCAGCTGCGGGCCTTCACCAGGAACCTGTTCCGATATCCAGAAGCAGCTGAGGAGGAGTGTAGCTCACGCAGGAGGCCGGCGAAGTTCGCCGGCGTCGAGTTCCTTCACCATCCTCCAGAGCCGTCCGATGAGGCCTCTGCTCCAGTTCTGATCGTGACCGTCCGTTCGTTGAGGAGCAACGTCCATCCGATCATTCGAGGAGCCATCCGGACCGTTCGTGCGAGGAGAGAGGCCCCTGCACTGCCAGCCCTCAGATCATCCACGTGGCCTCCCTCGTACCGTCGATCGAGCCCAAGAGAAGAAGAGAAGGAGAGCGCCGCCCATCCTGACCGTCCATCCACCACGTGGCGCGCATCTGGCCGTCGACCAATAAAGGGGTAAATATCTTAGGGCCCCCTCTTAGTTTGTCATTTCATTTACAGTCCTGTAAATATTTTTAGAACTTTATTTACGTA
The DNA here is from genome assembly GCA_037367405.1 of Ottelia alismoides. Lineage (NCBI taxonomy): Eukaryota > Viridiplantae > Streptophyta > Magnoliopsida > Alismatales > Hydrocharitaceae > Ottelia > Ottelia alismoides. The sequence continues at coordinate 307,586 of JAZKJV010000126.1, forward strand.
GGGTTATTTGCAGTATGGACCTTGTGCTTAGCTTTAATTGCATGTATGCCCCTGTGTGTATGTGACCACGTGCTTCGTCACGTGTTGTGTTGGGCATTTTACATCTTTTGTCCTGTAGAACTGGGTCGTTATGAAATGAATGAATATTTTTGAGTAATTGCAGTTATGCCCCTGTGAGTGTTTTTATTACGCATGTGCGAATTTTATTGGGCTTTTTGCAACCGAGTCCCTGGGCTTTTGATACGAGTTATCAAAAGGCCCTAAGACTTGGTTTTTATTACCATTTGGTCCCTGTGTGCCCCAGCCACGCGCCACGCGCGTGACTTGCTGGGTATTTTGCACCTGGGCCCCCAGATTCTCTGGTATTTGCACAATCGTCCCTGTGCACTGTGCCCTCTTTGCATTTTTGAATAAAATATCAAACGACCTCCAAATCCAATGAGATTTTGACACATGGATCTTGCCATGGTGTAGGAATTTCTGTGATTTTTGAGGACATTTTTATTTTCATTTAGTATTTTTTAAAATTCAAAAACCTACTTTTTAGCTACTGTCTAGATATAAAAATACCAAAAAATTATAAAAACCCCACCAAAAATTCTAAAAAATTCAGATATTGTTGTTTGCTTGCTGTTTGATTTTCCAGCCGAGTTTGGCTATTTTTCATCACTTAAAAACCTTAAAAATTGAAAAACCCCTAAAAACCTATAAAAATTATAATAAATAAATTAAAAATCCAAAAACAATAATTAGGGTGCCTAAATTTTCCTTATTCTATCTAGTATACAGGAAAATTACCTCCAGGGCTTAGTGAGACTCTTAGATATTTTATTTTTGAGTTTCAAGCCTTGCTGGACAGTACCTCTTTTATTTAGCACTGTTTGATTTTTAGAAAATAATTTACCCATTAGAAAAATTTCAAAAATTCACCAAAAACAGTAAAAAACTTAAAAAACATAAAAACAATTTTTCCTTAATTTTTGCATTATTTTTAGTGTGTTTAATAAATTGTTGAAGTTGTCTTGTATTTCCTTTCTTTCATTTTCTTTATCTTTTAAAAATCACAAAAATATAAAAATTAACAAAAACAACTAAAAATCACTTTTATTTCATTTTATTTTCTTTTTACTACTTCGTAGGCTTCTAGCCAATCCGTGCTCCTTGTGTTCGACCCTGGGAGCTATACCAGGTTAATATCATAGCTAGGACCGCTTGTTTTGCCTTGTTTGACTTTTGATTAGTTTCGCGGTTCGATTTTTCTTGATACACTTAGTCTACTCGATCGAGGTCGCAACGACCATTTTTAGACCTTTTACCCCGATCACTTAGGCAGGTTATCACAAGGCTTCATTTTTTATTTGATTTTTTGGGGCCTTAAATGGCCGAATTTTCAAAAACTTAAAACACAAAATATTTTTGTTTTAATTTTTTCTATTTTTTTGTGATTTTTAATTAATTTTTGGAAATTAAAATAAGGTATTTACATATTATAGCTATACATAGGTATATGTACAATGTAGGATTTTTGATTTTTGATTTTTAATTATTTATTTTTATACATTTTTATTCCTATTTTATATTTTATTTATTTATAGGATAAAATGAGGAATAAAAGGCTATTTTTATTTTATTTTTATTATTTATATACATGGGTTAATTAGTTAGTTATATACATGATACATACATGGTATATATACAAGATGTTTTTGTATTTTTAATTTTGTAATTTTTATTTGATTTTTGTTTTAATTCTTTTTATTTATTTTATTTACAAAACATAAAAAGGAATATTTACAAAAAGTTTTGGAAATAAAGAAATTTATTTACAAGGTGAAATAAATATAAGATAGGGGTTTATGTACATGGTGAAAGGTTGTTTTTAGGATTTTGATTTTTAACTTTTTATTTTGTTTTTAATATGTACAAAATATATACAAGTATTTACAACATATTTTTGGATGAGGAAAATATTATTTATTTATTTGCAAATATATACATATGTGAGCCCCTATCTCCCTCTACTTGGCTTTTATGCGGTCAGGCCCATGCTGAGCCCTCCCTTGGGTTAGGTTGCTCAATATTTATTCTAAATATTTCCCTCTTTTTCTTTTTCATCTTTATTCTTTTATTTTTGCACAAAAACATGCTAATTATCTATTTTTACAAACATGCATGCTTTTGCTAACTTTTCCTATTTACACATATCTACATGCATTTGCATAGGTTTTTGTAGCTAAAATATAAGAATAAAGAGTGATGAATGGGTATTCATCACGTACCTCCGACGTATTCCGTTGATTCCGACCATATCGTGTATCTTCTCGATCATCGGGACACACTGTCACCTTCGCCATCCCTCGACGCACCTTCTTCATCCCTTCGTTCAACCCAGCTCGCACAGGAGCTGGGGTTCGAGCTCCTCCATCCTCCGCTCGCTGGAGCTCGCTCGCCCCGACCCACAGTTCACCTTCACGCCGCTTCATCGGGTCGAGGCACTTTGCCCTCGACCCGCGAAGCTCTTGAGCTATTTTGCAGGTCAAGAGGAGGGCATCTGAGGCCCCCTCACATCCAGGCCAGGAGCTCCCCTCCGTCGACCTCGCCGGAGCCCCTCCAGGGCTCGGCTGGGCCATCGGAGGCCATCACCAGCTGCGGGACTTCATCGCCGATCTTCTCCGATCTTCAGAGGCAGCTGAGGAGGACCACAGCACGCGTACGAGGCCGGCGAACCTCGCCGGCCACCTGTTCTTCGAGGGTCCTCGACCACCGTCCGATCGCCCCCGGAGCTCCAGTTTCCATCGTGATCGTCCGTTCATCGAGGAGCAGCCACCGCTTGATCATCTCGAGGGTAGATCTGGACCGTTAGCGCAGAGGGAGAGACACTAGCACCTGAGCACCGTTAGATCCTCCACGTGTCTCGCTCTGCGCCGTCGATCGGCCCACGTGCGGAAGGAGAGAAGCGCCAGCACCCCAGGACCGTCCGATCAGCTACGTGGCGCTCATCCAGCCGTCGACGTAATAAGGGGTAAATTACCTTAGGCCCCCTCTTAGTTTCTGTTTTACGTGTCAGTCCTGTAAATATTTTATGCATTTTATTTACGTCGGGTAAATTGCACATTGGACCTCGTGCTTGTTTATATTTGCACTTATGCCCCTGTGTATGTGAGCCACGTGCTTCGTCACGTGTAGTTTTGGTGTATTTGCAACTCTACCCCTGTGGTTCTGGATGTTTGTTAATGAATAGAAACTTTCTGGTATTTGCACATATGCCCCTGTGAGTGGTTTTATTCCGCATGTGCGCCTTTTAGTGGGTTAATTGCATAACTGCCCCTGGACTTTTTGGTACGAGTTACCAAAAGGTCCTAGGACTAGTTTTTTTTACCAGAAGGTCCCTGAGTGCCCCAGGCACGCGCCACGCGCGTGACTTGCTGGGAAAATTGCACCTGGACCCCCAGATCTTCGGGTATTTGCACTTAAGTCCCTGTGCACAGTGCCCCCTTTTGATTTTTGAATAAAATATCAAACCACCTCCAAATTCGATGAAAATTTGACACATGGCTCCTGCCATGTTGTAGAATTTTTGAGAATTGTTGAGGACCTTTTTGATTTTATTTGCTATTTTTAAAAATTCAAAAACATCTATTTTAGGTACTGTCTAGGTTTAAAAATCCCAAAAAAATATAAAAACACCCCCAAAAATTCTAAAAAAATTAGTTACTGTTCTTTGTGTGTTTCTTGATTTTCTAGCCAATTTTGGCTATTTTTCATTGAGTAAAAACCCTAAAAATCTAAAAACACCTAAAAACTCATAAAAATTATAGTAAATAATCTAAAAACCCAAAAACAATAATTTTGGCGCCCAAATTTTCCTTGTTTTCTCTAGTATACAGGAAAATTATCTCTAGGTTCCTTTGAGATCCTTAAATATTTTATTTTTGGATTTTGGGCCTGGCTGGACAGTACCTTGCCTTTTTAGCACTGTTTGATTTTTAGAAAATAAAATACACCTCATAAAAATCCCAAAAATTCACCAAAAACACTAAAAAACCTAAAAAACATAAAAGCAATTTTTCTTGAATTTTTGCGTGATTTTTGGTGCTTTAAATAAATTGCTCAAGTGTGCTTTTATTTGCTTCCTTTTATTTTCTCATTATATTAAAAATCCAAAAAAATATAAAAATTATTAAAAACCACTAAAAATCCTTGTATTTTATTTTATTTTATTTTTACTACTTCGTAAGCCTCTGGCCAACCCGTGCTCCTTGTGTTCGACCCTGGGTGCTATACCAGGTTAATCTCATAGCTAGGCCGCTTTCTTTTGTGCTTGATTGATTTATTTGTTCGAGTGGTCTGATTCTTCTTGATTGAGTGACTCTGAGTGATAGAGGTCGCAACGACCTATTTAGTACCTTTACCTCGTTCGCTCGGATCGCTTATCAACGACCAGAGTTATTGAGGCAACTGTAAAGTGTAATCATTAAATGACATAAATTTTGATGCAGAATATCCCATGATAGTTTAAATTTAACTAATTGTAGAAACTTAAGCAAAGAGAACCACGATAAGGGTGATGTCGCAAACCATCTTATCGCTTGCAATGAGATACATGTTGATATACCCTGTGCTAGATGTTCCAAAAGGTGTAGGTGGTGTCCGATGGGTGAGTTGTGCCCTAGGACCATCATGAGACCATCCTTTCTGTTATACTTGTAGGTCTTCGGGAGGGTATAATGGTAGGATCTCACTCATACTCACCAGCAAAGGCTTTCACAATCCTTCCATTCAAAATCACCTTATACAAGTTAAGTCATCATAAGGTTTGATCATATAATTCTAGGGGTTTTTTATAATTTAATTTTATACGGCTCAAAGGTGAGATACATCAAGATAGTGTGCCTATGTGCCTTGATGTAGGACTTGCGAACTCAAGCCCAGTCAGCCCAATCACAAACCCCACCACATTTCTTAAACCCTTGTCAACTCAATTGCAAACCTCCCCACTAATTGATTCATGTGGTGTATGAAGTTCTCTACTTGAAGCAAACCGATATCTTAAAAGATAACCAATACGTAAAAGCATGCACAACTACATCATAACCCCAAAATTTTGTGTAATTGCATCATGGCTCTTCATGTTAATTAGAGTAAGATCATAGGGATCATTATGCAGTTACAAAGAGTATAAGGCTAATGGTGTATTTTATCTATATTTAAAAAGTTGTGGTTTAGAAATCCATATACAATATTAACATTATGATTCATGTACAATATTAACCTCATTGGCATTTAAATCACAAATGAAACATGTATAACAAACACCATAACAACATGGGTATATGATGAATACCCATTCATCACTCTTTATTCTTCTATTTTAGCTACAAAAACCTTTGCAAATACATGTAGATATGTGTAAATACAAATAATTACCAAAAGCATGCATTGTGTAAAAACCTATAATTAGCATGTTTTTGTGCAAAAATAAAAAGAATAAAGAGCAAAAAGAAAAAGAGGGAAATATTTAGAATAAATATTGAGCAACCTAACCCAAGGGAGGGCTCAGCATGGGCCTGACCGCATAAAAGCCCAAGTAGAGGGAGATAGGAGCTCATGTGTATATACCTCTGTAAATACATAAAATTATATTTTCCTCACCCAAAAATATGCTTGTACATATTGTGTGTATATTTTATTAAAAACAAAATAAAAATTTAAAAATCAAAAATTCAAAAATGCCCTTTCACCATGTGTATAGACCATCATCCTTTATTTATTTAACCCTATAAATAAATAAAATTATTTTCTAAACTTTTTGTAAATATTCTATGTTACATATTGTAAATACATAAAATAACAAGAAACAAAACAAAAATCAAATAAAAATTACAAAATTAAAAATACAAAAATACATTGTATAGATACCATGTATATAAATGTATACAACTATTTATTTCACCCTTGTGTATAAATAATTAAAATAAAATAAAAATACCATTTTATTCCATATTTTATGATGTAAATAAATAAAATACAAAATGAGCATAAAAATACATAAAAATAACAAATAAAAAATCAAAAATAAAAATCCATATAGTGTACATATACCTATATATATAGCTACCCTATTTTTATTTCCAAAAATTAATTAAAAATCACCAAAAAATAGAAAAAAATAAAAGAAAAATATTTCATGTTTTGAGTTTTCTTTAATTCGGCCTATTTCTACCTTAAAATAAAGAAACAAAAATTGAATAAACGTGGCAGCTTCTGATTGGTCCACGGGGGATTGTTGACCCCGGTCAACTCCCCCGCGGACTCCTTCCTTTTCTGGAAGATGCGCGCCGCCCCGCCTTCTCCGATTTTTCCACGCGTCTCCAGGCTGTCGCCCACGCAAACCCCATGCTCGGATTCTTCGCCGATCATCCATCTCCCTCGCCGGATCTTTCGCCATGAAATCAACGCCTTCCATCGCTGTCTCCACTCAACCCTAATCGACCCTGTCTCCATATATATCCCGACCTCCGCCGCCTCCGCGCCCCATCTTTGGACCTTCTCCTTCTTCCCAGTGACCTCCATAGGCACCGCGAGAGTGACAGCAAGCGTTTGCCCTTGTTGCAGTGAGGCGAGGAGGCGAATCCACTGATCCGGCGATCTTCGCCGCCGCTGCTCCGCCATCAGCGTCGAGCATCGAGCCTCAGGCCTTGACGCCCTTCGAGGCTACGACCAGGAGTTAGCCACACTCCAGCACAGTCTTCCGCTCCACCCAGGTAGTTGATTAGCTCTTTTATTCCGTTTAATTTTAGGTTTCCCCCAAATCGCATCTCCGACGTATTCCCCTGATTCCGGCCATCTCGCGTAATATCTCGACCATCCGACCCGATCATCACCTTCGCCATTCCCTCACGCACCTTCTACGCCCTTTCACTCAACCCGGATCGCACAGGATCTGGGAATCGAGCTCCACCGTCCTCCGCTCGCCGGAGCTCTTCCGCCCCACCGCACCGTTCACCGTCACCTCGCTTCCTTGGGTCGAGGCACTTTGCCCTCGACCCACGAAGCGTTCTGGTTGTTTTGCAGGTTCAAAGGGAGGTGTCTGAGCCTCTCTTATATTCAAGACCGGAGCTTCACGCCGCCAGCCTCGCCGGAGCCCCTCCAGGGCTCGGTTGGGCCGTCGGCTACCACCATCAGCTGCGGGACAGTCCAGCGGATCTTCTCCAATCACTAGCAGCAGCTGAGGAGGACCGGAGTTCACGCACGAGGCCGGCGATGTTCGCCGGCGTCGAGTTCTTTCACAATCCTCCAGAGCCGTCCGATGAGACCTCCGCTCCAGTTCTAATCCCAGCCGTCGATCTGTAGAGGAGCAGCAGCCGTCGATCAATCTGAGGATCTCATCTGGACCGTTGCAGCCGAGGAGAGAGGCGCAGGAGCCCAGCACCGCTTGATCTTCCACGTGGCCTCCCTCGGACCGCCGATCGAGCCCAAGAGCCGAAGGAGTAAAGCGCCATCCGTTCCCAGCCGTCAGATTACCCACGTGGCGCGCATCTAGCCGTCGGCGAATAAAGGGGTAAATATCTTAGGGCCCCCTCTTAGTTTGTCATTTCATTTCCAGTCCTGTAAATATTTTTAAAACTTTATTTACGTAGGGTAAATTGCAGTATGGACCTTGTGCTTAGTTTTAATTGCATGTATGCCCCTGCGTGTATGTGACCACGTGCGTCGTCACGTGTGTATCTGGGCTTTTTACATATTTAGTCCTGTAGATCTGGGATGTTATGAATTGAAAGAATATTTTTGAGTTATTGCATTTATGCCCCTGTGAGTGTTGTTTAGGCGCATGTGCGATATTTAGTGGGCTTTTTGCAACTACGTCCCTGGGCTTTTGATACTAGTTATCAAAAGGCCCTCAGACTTAGTTTTTGTTACCATTAGGTCCCTGTGTGCCCCAGCCACGCGCCAAGCGCGTGACTTGCTGGGTATTTTGCACCAGAGACCCCAGATCTTCGGGTATTTGCACATTGGTCCTTGTGCACAGTGCCCCACCTTTATTTTTGAATAAAATATCAAACCACCTCCAAATTCGATGAAAATTTGACACATGGCTCCTGCCATGGTGTAGGATTTTTATGAATTTTTGAGGACATTTTTTATTTCATTTGCTATTTTTAAAAATTCAAAAACCTCCTTTTTAGCTACTGTCTAGGGTTAAAAATCACAAAAAAATATAAAATCACCCCCAAAAATTCTAAAAAAAATTAGTTACTGTTTCTTGCTTGTTGTTTGATTTTTTAGCCAATTTTGGCTATTTTTCATCACTTAAAAACCCTAAAAATTGAAAAACCCCTAAAAACTCATAAAAATTATAATAAATAAATTAAAAATCTAAAAACCATAATTAGGGTGCCTAAATTTTCCTTATTCTTTCTAGATTATAGGAAAATTACCTTCAGGGCTTTTTGAGATCCAAAAATATTTTATTTTTGGGTCTTAAGCCTTGCTGGACAGTACCCTCTGTTTTTCGCATTGTTTGATTTTTAGAAAATAAAATAAACATCAGAAAAATCTCAAAAATTCACCAAAAACATAAAAAAATTATAAAACACATAAAAACATTTTTCTTTGAATTTTTGCTTGATTTTTAATGCTTTAAATAAATTGTTGAAGTTCATTATCTGTGTGCCTTCTTTAATTTTCTCATCATTTAAAAAATCTAAAAAAATATAAAAACAAATAAAAACCACTAAAAAAGATTCCCTCGGATTTCTGACTACATCGTAGGCTATTTAGCCAATCTGTGCTCCTTGTGTTCGACCCTGGGAGCTATACCAGGTTAATCCTATAGCTGGACCGCTCTATTTTGTGTTTGCTTGTTTTTATCTGATTTGAGTGGTTGATTCTTCTTGATACACCTAGTCTACTCGATCGAGGTCGCAACGACCATTTTCTGACCTTTACCCCGATTGCTTAGGTTGGATATCAGTATACAATGACAAGTTTTTTACTTCCATCACTTTTACTATATCAACCATTGGTGTGTTTATATAGGGGTTGATGGGGCAGCCCCTGGGGGCAGCCAACATGGTTGCCCCGCCTCATTTTTGGGCAATTGTTTTTTAGTTTTTTTGAAAAATATCGCAATGTATATTCATCCCTATATCCCTCCTATATGTCGTTCGAATTTCGTCAGAAACAGAGACTCCTACGGCCTCCATCTAGACAGGATCGATTTAAAAAATCATGCGACCGTTAGAAAAATGACGTCTGGATGGAGGCCGTAGGAGTATCTGTTTCTGACGAAATTTGAATGACATATATGAGGGATATAGGGATGAATTACATGGTGATATTTTTCCAAAAAATAAAAAAATTTTGCGAAAAATGAGGTGAGGGCAGCCTAATGGCAGCCTCATTTTTCCCATATATATAATGATAATAACTTTCATGCAACATTATTTTTTATAATTAGAATTAACGACAAGGTCATATCCACTGCTATATCACAACGACGGTCCAAATAGTATCGCTCATATATTTTAATTTTTCAAAACTTTGGTTAACCATCACTAAATATTGAATTAAAATAATAACGATATATCTAAGAACTAATTAATCACTCATATGCAATATTTCAGTTGAAGCATAATGTCTGACGGGAATTGAAGAAAGTCTGAAGGGTGATGGTGATGCAGTTGATGAACTTCCGACATGAAGAACTTGAGTATGGGGGATCTCCTAAGTAAGAGTAATTAATGAAACCTTGGAATCTTAAAGCAGTGAACTCCCATTTCAATCGGATCTTAAGACTCTTGGTCAATGAATAGATGAAGCCCCTCAAGCTTACTGCAATTTGGTAATTAAGAAGCTGATCGAATCTGCAAAATCAAGAATCTGTTAGAAATAATAAATGTAACTTGAAGGGCATACAACAGGTTCTACTTGTTGGAAATAAAATTCAAAATATATCCTTACACACATGATGACTATGTAATGTATTTGCTCTATCTATACCTATGAATCGTTCAATCAAAGCCAATGATGGATCGCGGCTTAACATTACGTATGTATAGTGTAAACTTGAAACCTTACTTGAATATATTATCAGGAAAATCCTACAATATTGAAATCAATTCATCCTTATTGTTGCACTCTATCCCGGATGGTCTGACGTCGGTGGAAGAGATATCATACTCATGCATACACACCATTAGATAGGCATGGCCAAAATCACATACATGAGACGTTGACGATGTGGGAGTTGTCGCTGATATGGCAGACCCTGCCATCGACGCATGCACGAGAGGATGGTGCCGCCGAAGCTGCAGATGAGTTCATGCGAATGGATCCATGCATGCGCGCGAGACCATCCGGGATGATCTAAGAATGCCATCGGCCAGAACGGACGGGTGGTTTGTGGCGCCCGACCGGGTTCTCTCTTTGCTCCAAAGATGCAGTCAGAGACGATAATGGGAAGAGACATGCGATGTCCATAATGGTTATGATATTTATCGAGGCCTATGAAGAAGATGGGGGAGAATATATGCGGCACGTAACAGTTGAGGCCAATGACGCCTGGCGCCTTCACCTGCAATGCGTTGGCACGTCCCGCGATCTCCATTGCAAAAGCCACTTGCAACTCAATGAACAACTATTAAAATTTACTAGTGGGTATGCCCGCGCTTCGCGGCGGGGTAAACCGTAACCCAGAAATTATAGGTAAACAGCTGAACATATAGGACTATGCTTATAGAAATAAAATCTGTAAATAATTTGCAATATCTGTTAAAATTTACGTCTTATGAGGGAAAAAAGAAAACAGCGCCATAATTTTTTGTTAAAGAATATGGATAATAAAAGAACACAATCTTTTAAAATAGAAAAGACAACAAACAATAAAATTAGAGATGCAGTATCTAACACAAAAAAGACATACAAATTACACAGGAACTTAACGAAAATTTTAAAACTAAATAAAAAAATTTATTTTCCGTCAAGAGTTTACATGTTTGCAGAAATTATCAAAGACGTTAAGAACAATATGAAAAGAAAGAAATTTGTTAATTAAAGTTAATTTAAGAAATTGCAGCATTATGGAGGAGTTGTTTGACTACAATACAACAAAAAAGCATTCATAAATAAACCCAACAATTTATGCATTAAAAAAAAGACAGATATATTGTTCAAACTGTTACATTAACATGAGAGAAAGAAACATTTCATGGAAGTACGTAAATCAACACTGGCTTACGGAGACTGGATGGCACGAAGTTGACAACAACCTGAGCAAAGGAAAAATTTCAGATATTAGTAGAAGAATATGTATAAAGATATAATTATTGTGTAAGATTAAATAAATAGAAATTGGATCAATATAATGAATATAAGAAAAATATGTACATGAATAAACCCAAATGATCAAATATATCAAATTAAATAATAAAAAATGAAATTATATGAGTACTACACATTTCACTGCAAATTATTGGAGTCAGTCTCGGATGTCGAGGGCATAGATTGTACTGCAACACTGTAATTGGTCAAAGAAAAAAAAATAACTCATGTTAGATATAAGAAAATGTTATTAAATTATAGTACATCATTTTTTTATTTATACCTTCGACGGATATTGGATACTTCAGGAATATCCAAATCGAGATGAAATTTCGAGGAAATAGTGGAGCATAGTACAACATCACCTATGATATAAGATAAAACAAATAATAATCAGTTGATATGTATAATAACTATGAAGTTTTTTTTTAAATAATGAAAATGTATACTAACCACGATAGTACTTCACAGTTAAGCCTGTTACTACGATTACAACTTCTTTTCTTCTATCATAAAGAAGATTTGTTGGAAAATTTTCTGCTACTTTACTCCACAAAGTAACAGCCACTGTTTTACCACTGATCATGTGTATAAAATGACAGATATTTAGTTATTGATTGTAAAATCAGAAATCATTGAAGATTAATTGAGAAATACAATATAATATTTTTAATATTTAACTTAACTTGTTGTTTTGTATTATGATATTTTGTTTTGCCGGGGCACCTTCTTCAGTGTAATTTCCCATAGTATTTTTGGGTGGACGAAGCCAACCAATTATATCTGAAAAAAGAGATACTATAACTTACTATATCGAATTTTAAAATAAAACACTATTAAACAAAATTATCATGGATCATACAAATTTAAGAAAATGGCATACATACCAATGACATATGTGCTACTGAAGATCGGTGTGGTAATATCATCAAAGTCGACAAAGAAGAATTTGTATCGTGGTATATATGTATTGATTTCCATATGGTGAATAATATAAGTCGTCTCCACGAACTTTATAATAAGTTCATTGGGCACAACTCGCAAGGATGATTTATTTGGGTAGGTGACACAACCAACAATAGTGTAAATCTCTCGTTCATGTAAACTGTGGCCAAAACAAAATCCTTGGTCCAATTCTATCAGACCTTCAATTGCAGAGTTCTACACAAAATATAATTATTTGAATTAAGCAAATACAATAATATTTTTATATAAAGAGGAAAGAAATAAATTGAGTTGAGTCAAACCTTCTCATCGACAGCAACAAAGCCAGCAGAAGATGGACCATTCACACAATGTAGGTGTGAGGAATCCCATAGGCGAACAACTCTAATTTTTATTGTATATGACTCACCTAATTGTACTAAGTCGGAAATATGTGAGTACATCATTGTAGCAAAGTACCTACAAATTTAATATCGATCATCTTAATAACAATTCATGAATATTAGCATACGTAAGGCATAAGACGAAAATGTGTAAAATATAACAATAATCTTGTATTGATTTAAACTTTCCACGTGTAATATTTGAAAAATAAGTATATTGTTATATAATGGTAGTCGTGAAAAAATTAATCTTTTTAAATTTATGAGGCTCAGTTTGAATTCATGAAACTTATGATGTTATAACTGCGTCTTTCAAATATCCGGTAGAACGTGCAGATTATAACAAATACTGAATGGCTGCAAGAAGTGGATAGCAAATTGCCACGCCATATCAATATAAATAGTAGATATGGTGTTATACCTGCTTCTTTAGAATATCTGAAAGAACTTGCAGACTATAACAAATACTGAATGGCTGCAAGGAGTGTACGCCAAATTGCCACGCCATATCAATATAAATGGCAGATATTGTTTCATAAGAAATACTGAATGGCTGCAAAGAGTGTACGCCAAATTGCCACGCCATACCAATATAAATGGCAGATATTGTTTCATATTGTATAATAAACGATATCATCATTGCCTCTACAAAACTACCATTTCTAATTATGTAGAAAGTTTAATGTTGTTAATGTATTTGCATGATATGGGAAAGCGGAATAAATTCAATGGGAAATGAATGAAATTAATGAATTCAGTTTAAAATAACTAAATAAATTATATGATAAAAGCATCTTGTAATAAATATCTGAAAGTACATGCAGATTAGAAGAGATATTGAATGGTTGCAAAGATGAAACTAAGACAAATTGTCGCACCAGTTTATTACAAATATTGCATGATGTTTCGTTGTTTATGAAAAAAGTACCATCAATAACTTTATAAAACAACTAATAATATGTATATACAATATTTAATATTGACAATATATTTATTTAATATATAAAATCAGAATATATTAAGTGTGAAGTTGAAAAAATTGATGAGATTCAGTGTAAAGTCATGAACATAAGATGTAATAACTGTATATTTCAAATATCACATTGTTTCCTGTAATATGGTAAGCGCACAACAAAAAAAATCAAACGTGATTTTGATAAAGTATAATGTAATATGAAAAATAAAAATGGAAGAGTAGACGACGGTATAGAGAGTTGAAGTACATGAGTAATTACATAGACAAAGTTGATAACTTCTGGACATACAAAAGGTAGAAAAGAACAAAATTTAAAAAGAAGCAAAGAAATGGCAACATACAAACAATTAGTCCATATAAAAAAGTACAGGTAAAATATAATGGCAGATATGGTTTAATATTATAGAATAAACGATAGCATCATTGCCTCTACAGAACATCTATAGGACTAATTGTATATTCGGTAGAAGAATGACCGGGTGAAGAACTAAACTAATGTTAGTACTGCCCGAGACATCAATACGCAGGATTTTGTAGTAGTAAAACCTGTAGGAACAAATTCAGAGACCTCTATACCACTATCATCAGAAATTTTTCAGACCTTTATGTTTATTATTGAATATAAAATTTTAGATACACATGCAATCAGTTGGAATGGACAATAAAAAACCAACAGATACAAAAAGTTTCCATCTCAGTTTGCTTAGTCTTACTAAAACTTATAAGATAATTATTGGTATAATAGAAAGAAAAAGTATATTACAATCGTAGTTTAAGGGATAAATGGAAACTATATAATGATCAATAACATTTTTTTTTTCAGAAATTTACCAAAAAGTATAGCTAACTCCATATTGATCACAGGGAGAACCAAGACATACCTGGATGAGTCTTCTGAAGGAGACAGGGTGATAGCAGGATGAAAAATCGGTAAGCTCTACATCATAGGCAAGGGGTATTTGAAGCACATAAAGAAATTTAAGTCATGTTGCTATATTGGTAACTGTTCACATTTATGTGAAAAGACTGCACAGACGGTGAACACGATGTATAAATAAAATAAAAGAGGGAATAAGTATATGACAAAAGCAACGATATCTTGTTATGTTGGTAGGTGCTTGCATTTATGTGAGAAGACTGCACAAACATCAAATTTAATATAGGAAAAATATAGACAGTGGTAAATACTGTGAATGAATGTTCTAAAGAAGAAAGGGCGGTTACAAAATGAAATATCAGTAAGAAAGACATTAGATATAACTGTTATTTATATAACATGAGAAAGTAGAGCGGATGTCTTGTTATGTCTGCGATGTTTACATCTGTCCGAAAAGTCTGTGCAAACAGCAAACACAATGCATAAAGAAGAGAAAAGATACATGCAGAAATAATCTGTACCATAAATGTAGACAGTAGTAAACAGTATAAAATTTAAAATTTTTTTTGAAGAAGAAATATGTCGGTATAGGAAGAAGTAACATTAAAGAATGAAAACATGTTATTGAATGCAGCAAACAGAGCAATTTTTAATGAGGAAAAGAAACGATGTATCGTAAGAAAAAAACTGATGGAATTAAATAATATATAAATGCATCTTCTTACTATAAAAAAAAGTGTAGCCTATAGAGGATATTGAACGGCCACAAAGATGACTTTAGGGCAGATTGTCACACCAATTCACCAGAAATGTTAGATGTTGTTTCATGTTACATGATAAATGATATCATAATTACTTTTATACAATAGATTTTAATAAATATGTAGAAAATTTATTATTGTCAATGTATCTGTATAATATACAAACACAGAATAGGTTTAGGATGAGGTGAATAGAATTAATGAGGCTTAGTTTAAAAGCATGGAAGATATGATGTGCTACCTACATCTTGCAAATATCCTAACTGAATTGTAAATGAACTTTGTGTGACATTTGAAAAAGAAGTGTATTGTTACATAATAGTAGATATGAAAATAATAGATTTTTTTAATTAATGAGGCTCAGTTTGAAATCATGAAACTTATGATGTTATAACTACCTCTTTCGAATATTCGAAAGAACATGCAGACTATAACAAATGCTGAATGGCTGCAAGGAGTGTACGCTAAGTTGCCACGCCATATCAATATAAAGTGTAGATATGATGTTATACCTGATTCTTTCGAATATCTGAAAGAATGTGTAGACTATAACAAATACTGAATGGCTGCAAGGAGCGTACATCAAATTGCCACGCCATGTCAACATAAATGGTAGATATTGTTTCATATTATACAATAAACGATATCATCATTGCCTCTAGAAAATAACTATTACTAATTATGTAGAAAGCTTAATCTTGGTAATGTATTTCTATCATACGGGAAAGCAGAACAGATTCAATGTGAAATGAACGAAATTAATGAATTCAGTTTAAAATAATGAAACAAACGATATGATAAATGCATTTTATAATGAATATCTGAAATTACATGCAGAACATAAGAAATTTTGAATGACTGCAAAGATGATTTTAAGCTAGATTGTCGCGCTATTTCATTACAAAGGTTAGATGATGTTTCAATTTTTATGATAAAAAGTATCATCATTACCTTTATAAAACAACCAATAACAAACATATACAATATTTAATATTGACAATATATTTATGTAGTATTTGAAATCAGAATATATTCAGTGTGAAACCTAATAAATTAATGAGGTTCAGCGTAAAATCATGAAACATAAAATGTGATAACTGCATCCTTCACGCATCATATTGTTTCCTGTAATATGGCAAGCGCGCAACAAACAAATTAAATGCGACATTGATAAAATATAGTGTAGTATGAAACATGAAGATGTAAAAGTAGACGACAGTACAAAGAGATGACCTGCATCGGTAATTACCTCGACAAAGTTCATAACTTTTCGACCTACAAAAGGCAGAAAAAACCAAAATTGAAACAAAGCAAAGAAATAACGGTATCCAAACAATTAGTCCCTATAAAAATGTACAGGTAAAATGTAGATATTATCTCTAAATGAATATGCACAATCATTCAGTCATCAAAAATATAATGACAATAATATGCAATATCGCAGATAAACATGTAGCTGTGACGAATTATATGCAGTTATAAAAGGTAGACGTAAAAAAAGTTTGTGCTTAGGCTGGTTAATACTCAGCAAACGAATTATTAAGAAATGTATATTTGGTAGAAGAATGAGCAGGTAAATAAGTAAGTTAATACTAATACTACCAGAGACCTATATACCAGTATCGTCAGAAGATTTTTATTAGGTAGGTATTATCGAACTGTTTCATGTGTGTATGTGTGTGTTTCGATTAAACTACATCCACAGAAACCTAACTCTACCGAAATAACCACACAGCGTGAACATCATCTGAACATTATTTACGAAAAAAAAGGATATTTTTACAGCAAGAGGCAATTCTTGGATCATGTTTGGTACCTGCAAGAATAGAAAAGAAAAAAACAATTCAAGTATTTTAGACAAACACACATATAAACACATGTGACATATATGTGTTTGTCAACACACGTGCATATTTACGTGTGTGTGAGATAGGAAGAAAAGAAGATCCATTGATATAAAATAAGCAAAACATATCTCATGAAAGAAAATATACAGTCATCTTTCCAGTTTTGCTTCAGATATTTCTGTATCATTGTTGTTCTTATGATGTTATAACTACCTTTTTACAATATCCAAAAGAACGTGCAGATTATAACAAATTCTGAGTGGCTGCAAGGAGTGTACGTCAAATTGCCTCACCATGTAAATATAGATAGTATATATTGTTTTATATTATATGATAAATAGTATCATCATTGCCTCTACAAAACAACTATTACTAATTATGTAAAAAGTTTAATGTTGTTAATTTATTTGCATGATATCCAAAAGAAGAATAGATTCAATGTGAAATAAACGAAAGTAACGAAGTTAGTTTAAAATAATGAAACAAATGGCATGATAAATACATCTTGTAGTAAATATCTAAAATTACATGCAGACTATAAGAAATATTAAATGGTTGCAAGGATGATTTTAAGCCAGATTGTCACACCATTTCTTTTCAAATATTAGATGATATTTCATTCTATATGATAAAAAGTATCACATTACCTTTATAAAAGAACTAATAATAAAAATGTACAATATTTAATATAGATAATATATTTATCCAATATATAAAATAAGAATATACTCAGTGTGAGATCAAATAAATCAATGAGGCTCAGTATAAGGTCATGAAACATTAGATGTGATAACTGCATCTTTAAAATATATAAAAGAACCTGCATTATAAGATGATAGCAGATAAAATGCTATCATCGTAGCCTTTGGAAAATGACTGATAAATATGTATAAAATGTAATATTGACAATATATCTGTCTAATGTATGAAAGCATAATAAAGTAAGTATCAAACCATGCAACATATAATATAAAAAAGGCATGTACAGAATGTTTTAAAAACTATATAGAGCATGAGGAAGTTACAAATGATGTGATAATTGCATCTTGCAAATATCTGAAAGAACGTACAAACTATAACAGATATTGAATGACTGTAAAATTCATCTTACGACAGATGACTATGGCATTTCATCAGAAAGGTTAATTTTTTGTTTCATGTTATACAATTATGATGTCAACATTATCTGTACAAAGCAACTATCAACAAATACGAAGAAATTTTAATATTGTCATTGTATTTGCGTAATATATGAAAGCAGAATACGTTCAGTGAGAAACAAATAGCATTAATGAAACTTAATTTAAAAGCATTAAACATATGATGAAATTACTACATCTTACAAATATCTGAAGCAATTTTAATTGAACTTCCTGTGACATATAAAAAAGAAGTATATTTCTTATATAATGGTAGATGTAGAAACTTGTTGCATCGTTTTAACAGAAAGGCTAAATATAAATAGTAGACGAAAAAAACTAATGAAATATAAAAAAAATATATTATAGGAGATAAAATACCACCATCATTGCCTCTATAAAAAATAGTAATAAATATGTAAAAAATGTTATACTGACAATGTATTCGAGCAACGTTTGAAAGCAGAATAGAGTTAGCGTGAAATCGTGTAACATATGATACGAAAAATGCATGGACAGAATATTTGGAAAACGTTACAGAATATTTATATTGAATGGCTGCAAAGAATATCCTAAATGCTTCCGCTAAACTGAAGAAGTTGTCAAATAAAACACTTTCTGTAAAAGGAAAAGGAGATGGTGCTACAGAGAAATCAGCTGCATCAGTAATCACCTAGACAAAGTTCATAACTTCTCACATACAAAAGGTAGAAAGAACAAAATTGAAACATAGGAAAGAAATGAAAACACACAAACAATTAGTCCATACAAAAAAATATAGGTAAACTGTGGCGATTATCTATAGATGAATAAGCACAATCATTCAATCATCAGAAATATAATGCCAGTAATACAATATCACAGATAAACATGTAACTATGAGGAATACATACAGTTATAAAAGATAAACAAAAAAAAAGTTTCTGCTCTAGGTAGTCAATATTCATCAAATGAAGTAGGAGTAATTGTATATTTAGCAGAAGAATGAGCTGGTGAATAAGTAAACTAATACCAATGATACTTAAGACATTGATATGCAGGAGTTTAAGGGGAGCAGAACTGTTAAAAGTAAAAAAGTAAGAGATCTGCATACCGGTATGATCTGAACATTTTTATTGTAGGTAGGTATTTTCAAACTGTTTCATATATATATGTGAGTGCTTGGATTAAACCACACCTATAGCAACCTATTCCTACCAAAATAATCATACAGGGTCAACACCATCTGAATATTGTTTACACAAAAGAAGATATTTTTACAGAGAGAGGCAAAAGATAGCATGTTTTTTTCCATCTGGCTAGAACTTTGTTCTTAGGACAGGTTTGTTACCTGCAAAAATAGGAAAAAAAATTCAAAGATTGTATACAAACATACGTATAAACACATGTGTGTTTGTGAATGCACGCACACATTTGTGTGTGTGCATAAGATACAAAGGGAGCAAGATCCATCAATATAAAATGAGAAGTAAAATGTGTCTACTGGAATCAAATATACATTCTTCTTTGTAGTTTTGCTTCAGGTATTTCTGCATCCTTGCTGCCTGACCCAACTTCATTTTTTCTTTTTAAGTTGTTGTCATCCCTTACTGGAGAGCTAAATTCGGTGAATATTATAATACGTCAATAATCAATAAATCTATATTTTAGAATACAGGAAATCGAAGAAATGAAATTGAATAATTGGAACTCAGTGACTTTTGTGCCGCGTTGTCAGATATCTGCAGTTGTTTACTTGATGTAACAGAAACTGTTTCGGAAGATGTTCCTTGAAGTAAACTACCTAGTGATTAACATGATTTAAAGTTGTCAGTAAATTCACAGTATTGGCAAAATAATATAAATTGCAAAGGAATATCGACATATAATACCAAGTTTACGATCACTGCATGATGTTGATTCAGGAATTATTTTGACAACTTTATACTGAACCTTATTTTTGAAATCACGATACCCTAAAAGTACTCGGAAATTGTATGTTTTTCCTATCAATCCTTTGAAAACTGGCGGGAGTGTCAGTCTATCATAATTTGGATTCAAGGTAAGAGTTGAACATGTAACTCCAATAAGTTCAGCAGCCAAAGAACCAAATATAAGAAAGGTTGTGTGGCCAGTTTCATCTTGGACAATCAGACTGAGTTTATACCTGTTAAAGATTGGTACATTAATATCTTGTACAAAATAGATGTAAAACAATTTAATGAAAATGGTAATTTATTTACCATGGCAAAGCAAAATCCTGAACACAACAGCAACGATCACACCAAAATTTATTTTCAAATTTTTTTACACCAGCTTTGCATTCATTACATGCGTTATACCACCATCCATCAGAAACATCAACATCAATTGTCGTAGCTCTACAACTAAATCTTATATTCTGCATGATGGATAAGTTTGAACTATTATATTATCAAAAAAATTTGATATATTTAAGGTAAAAATATTGTTTGTGTAGAAGAATTGTAAA
Source organism: Ottelia alismoides (assembly GCA_037367405.1). NCBI lineage: Eukaryota > Viridiplantae > Streptophyta > Magnoliopsida > Alismatales > Hydrocharitaceae > Ottelia > Ottelia alismoides. The sequence continues at coordinate 328,306 of JAZKJV010000126.1, forward strand.
GATAATTAATTAAACGTGTGAAGTTACCTGATATAACTTGGGTTCAAGATGTTCCAGTTCAGAAATTTGTTTTTTGTTGTCAAAAACTTCTTCTGCAGGACTCATCGTGGTAAACTGTCTATCAGTCATCAATGAGGTGAGCTCAAGCGGATCAACTCTATGAAAAGAAACATTATAAAATAATATTTTTGTATACAGACGTGAAAAAACAGAAATAAATGTAATTGTGAATTGAGATAACATGAAGTTCAAAAGGAAGTTACTTCTGTCAAAATTCCATAACTTCAGGAATTTCAAGATCTATGTAAAATCGTGTGGCTGATGACGAACATAAACATGTTCTTCCTAGAAAAATATACAAATAAACTTCTTAACAAATACATACTAACGACAATGATATGAAAAGAAATTATAACCAAGACATACCCATAAAGGTTCGCACGGTCATTCCTGCGAAGACTATGATGACAGGTTTTGATTTACTTAGAACAATATTTTCTGGGAATGTTTCAGCTATTTTCCCCCATAAAGTTACCAATAACTTTCTTTCACTATTAATTTTAGAAAATGAAAGTTATTATTACCGAATGATTATTTCATAAACAAAAAGTTAAATCGTAATTTATCTAAAATTAAAATAGCAGATAACAAACCTTAAGTCCTGAATTTCCAAATTTTTCTTTTGTGTTAATGTATCTTTTACATAAGTATCACCGAGTCGGCTTACGGATAGTATATGGCCAATAACATCTACAACAAATATTCAGTAACTGTATTTATCATCAGGAACATAAATTTATAACATTATGATAAATTTACATACCGGTAAGTTGGCTGTCCTTGTATACCCTTTTCCCAATTTCATCGAAATCAGCAAAGAAAAACTTGTGCTTTAATATGGTGTCGATATCTTGTGAGTAGGTTGTCACCATGGTAGATCTTGTGAATCTTAGCATCAACTCGTTTGGCACAACTCTGAAAGTGGGTTTATTTGGGCACACAATAAAATTTGAAAAGATATAAACATCACCTTCATTTAGGCGATTTTGGAAGTAAACCATATCTTGAGATTTAATGGTTCCTTGCATTGTTGTACCCTAAACAAATTACCAATAGAAATATACATCATTATTTGGACATTATTATAAAAAAATGAAAGAGAGAGGAATTTTAAAGATGTCGGTATCTTACAGTTCATTTATCTTTCAGTTGTTAGGCATACCAAATGTAACGTCATTAGCTCAAAAAAATTAACGAAATTAAACCACAATAATGTCTTATAGTATGACTGGTTATTTACTTTTCAAGAAGGAAGTGCAAATTACGATTGCATACAACTGACTGTTATATATAGTTAAGCATAAAGAATAGTAAAAAAAATGCAGAGAAGCAGAAGAAATTAAATAACAGAAGGCATGTGTTGCAATCGTTTTTGAATTATTTAAAGTCAAAATCTTCGAACAAAATAAAACATGAAAAAATTATAACATTATGAATAAAAAAATAAATAGTTAGCATTACATATCTCTTAATGGATAGGAATAAATTTGTACATACCATTTCATCCAGAATCACAAAATCAACACTTATGAGATCATTTCCATGTCTTGGATTCAAAGAATTCCAAAGTCGCACCAGGCGAACTCTAATCTTGAACTGATCTTTGGACAACTTTAACTGCAAAAGGTTCTGATGATCCATGACGTGAAGTGGCCTAAATTAAGTAGCAATCACAGAAAAAATTATAAAATATCGTAATAAGTAGGTCAATGAAAAGATATGCAAGCTCTAGCAATTTTTATGGCAAATAAAGAGAAATGATTGCTTACCAAAACACAACAACATGAGTAAGCACTCATTTTAATTTAAATGGTTAACATGATAATGAAAAATCTATTAAATCGAGAGAAGTAGTCTATTAACTATATATATTACTAAAGACAAATTTCCTTACATTACTTAGACCTCCTTTTACAACCTCTATAGAGATTAACAGAACTGATGAACATATCATACTTTTTTCGCACATCGGAATAATGACTTTCATGATAACTTGATAGACAACCATGTCAAGAAACATTATCAAAAATTTCTTTGTATACAATATTACGTGTATATCCATAGAAATCTTGATCATGATTTCCTAAAAAAATTTTAAGTCCATTTCTAGAAGTAACACGGGATATAGCTACATAAAGTTGTCCATGACCAAATACTGGAACAGGTAGATATAAACCAACTTTCTTTAAAGTCTGACCCTGACTTTTGTTAATCGTCATAGCATAACAAATTCTAACAGGAAATTGTTTTCTCTGTAATATAAATGGCCATTTTGTTTCTTTGACTTCAAATATAATCCTAGGAATATAAACTTTATGACCTTTATTATTGCCGGTAATAATTGTAGCTTCTATGATCTTTGTTGTTAACTGATTCACAATTAATCGTGTACCATTACAAAGGCCATTGCTTTGATCAAGATTTCTTAATAACATTATTGGTGATCCAATCTTCAATTTTAAAATATGACTCGGAACACCATTAAATACCAAAGAATTAAGAAACTCAATTGGGTAAAGTACATCAGCATCAATTTGAGTTTTAGAAGCCTTACTCAATGAATCACAACTCCTATAAATTTTTTCTTCATTTGGTATCAATGATAACATATATTCATTAATATCAGTAACTGTACTATTTGTTGGTGTAACAATACATCGCTCTCCCAAATAATCTTCATTATTGAAGTTAACAACAAAATCTTCATATATATCTAAGCAAAAAGATTCCATATCTGACTCATCCGAATGACACAAAAATTCATCCGGAATCTTTACCCATGTTTCTTCTTCTTCATCATCATTTTTCTTAATCATAGGTATCAATCCACTTCCAATATCTAATATCCATTGTTCAAATGCCATCTCTACTGATCGTGGCATTTCATCTAAACAACGATTATCATATAACCGCATATTTGTAGAGAGTTTAAATATTTTACAATGTTTCCATAGTTTAGATCTGTTAATCGAAGCATTAACAATGTCAGCTCTTCTTCCATTAGTAACAACCGGTAAAATCTGCTTAAAATCACCACCTAATACTATTGTAATTCCTCCAAAAAGAGATTCATTGTTGTATTCAAAAGACGAAGGAATAATATCTTTTAATGTACGATCTAACGCTTCGAAACAATATCTATGATTCATTGGAGCTTCATCCCATATAATCAATGTTGTCTTCTCAATTAACTTAGACAAATTTGTTCCTTTTTTAATTTGACACGTTGAATTTTCATCTAAGTTCAGAGGAATTTTAAATCTAGAATGTGCAGTTCTACCACCTGGTAGAAGAAGTGAAGCTATACCAGACGAAGCAACAGCAAGAACTATTTTCCCTTCATACCGTAATTTTGAAATAATTGTCTTCCATAAAAATGTTTTCCCTGTTCCTCCATGTCCATAAACAAAATATAAACCACCTTTATTACTTACAACAGACTCCATCACTGTATCATAAATTAGTCGTTGTTCAACATTCAAGCAACCTATATTATGAGAAAATTCTTTAATAAGATCATCTGAATTATAACTCATTTCTTCTAATAGCAACCTATTATTATCAGGTTCAACTCTAAATCTTTCTCCTATTTGAATGTTGAAATCTGACAAAGACGTTGAATTTTCATTTATAATCTTTTCAATTTCATTAAATGCGAATAACTTTAAATCTTTTTCGTACGTCGCTTCATCAAACTTATGATATCTTTCTCCATAAACATATTCAAAATCTTCTGAGAGTAAACTCCAACAACTACTAAATAATTTAGGAGGATCAGCAACTTTAGAATGTATCAATAATGTCGCAAACAAATGTCTCATTGCGGTGGCACTTGCCCAATGCGATGCATCCTCTATGCAAGCATGCCATTCTTTATCATCTCCCAATAATCCTAAAGAATTACATGCATCTTGGTATGTATCAAAAACAACACCATTAATTGTTTTAATTTCTTCGAAGTTTCTTGGTCCTCTAACAATATTCAATAACATCCTCATGTAATATAATTCTCCAGAATTTGGATGAATATAAACAATTCTACCTACACATCTACCACGTTTCCTACGTGTCCATATTCGTTTTTTATCATTCCATACCCAATATCTAGGGAATTCTGTATAAGTAAGCTCTCTTGCTTCCGGACAATTTTCATTTGTATTCATCCAAGAGGAAAACATAGTAATTTTAGCCCGTTCTTTATTTAATATATCTTCTAACCTCTCATTTCCTTGAAAAGTAACAGTATTCATAAAAGGCAAATGTATTGTAAGTCTTTCTACAGCAGGATCTCGAAATTGAATCGGAAATTGTAGAATCCTCCACATTGCTTCATAAGATGATACATATCTACAGTCCAAATACTCTTTTATTTCATCTATATACTTTCGACTATTGCTGGAATCTTCTTTACTTTCTAAAGAACTTTGTAGTGTGAGACGAATCCTATCAGGTCCTTTATTTATATATTTGAATAAATATTTGATAGCTCGAGATTGATTACACCATTCAACATTAATATGTGCCTGATATCTAACAACCAAAGTCCTATTATAAGGAACTACATATCTGTTATCAAATATAATACCCTTTTTTATGACTCTTTCTCCATTATTTCTTCTTTTATAGGTAGCAAATCCGTTTTCATCTATACTTGTTTCACCACTAAATTTCTTTGGAAAAAACTTAGAGCACTTTCCATTTCGCATGCAAGGGGAGTTACGATTAAGTAGTCCACATGGTCCATGAAGCATGAATTGTGCAACAGTATCATACCCTACAGGATCACTATTTCTCGACGGTAGTTCAGCTGTTATAATAGAATCTATGGCTCGAATATTTTCAGAATAATTTCTTTCCTGCCAAATTAATATATGAGCATGTGGCAAACCTCTTTTCTGAAACTCTATTGTATACAAAACAGCAATAACTTTTTCAAATTCTTTCATTTTTTTAATATAACTTATAAGATCATCAAGTTTCATTTTAAATACACGACTAACAATATCAGGTCGATCTTCTGGTTTTTGTTCAGGTATAATATCTAAAGCTCTTTTTATTTCACTCCATTTTGCATTACATGTAAAGGTCAAAAATAAATTAGGATGACCGAAAACTCTACATATTCCCATAGCATCCTGATAATTTCGCATCATATACCGCGGTCCTCCAGTAAAACTTGCAGGTAAAATTATCCTTTTTCCAATTGTATTTCCATCTGTATCACCTTTATCAATAGCATCTTTTATTCCTTGATAAATTTCTGAACGTAACTCCTTTTGATTATTTCGGATATAAAATAACCTATCTTCTTCAATACAACAATAAGAATCAACAATGTATTGTTGCAACAAACGACCACCTCTGATAAGTGTTCTACCATCAGTATTACGTTGTTGTAATCGATAACAATAGAATTCTCTCATGGTTAAGCGTTCCAGTCTATTGGTGCTTTCATTATTCACAACTACGTGCTTCATACCAATGGAGAATCCATCTTCAGCATATGGAAAAAGCAATGGATATTGCATTTCCATAAAAGACGGGTGTAACTGATTTATCCGTTTTAAATTTCTACTCTTGTACTCAACTATAATATCACGATTTCTGTCAGAAGTGCCAAAATCTCCAACAACTAAACCAGCAATTTCTGATGTTGTTGGAATATTGTATTGTGAATTTTTCTCATGTCTACTAACATTTAATCGTAAATGTAATAATTCACTTGGCATATCATTCAAACGGTCTCTAATATTTCGAAAAACTTTTACAATGGTATTAGTTTCATCTAACATTTTCTTCAGTCCTTCAATAATATTTATGTCTAAATTATCAATTTCAGTAGTATTGGCTAATGCATTCATTCTATTCAAAACTTCATTATCAGTATCATAAATATATAACTGTGAAAATCGAGGGATTTCTCCAGGAGAAGGTAATAAAGAACCTATACGGTGGTAGTTTTGCCCAGACACACGAAATATGTAAGGACCAGGTCGATCATTGATATGGCTATCTATCTTTACACCCATCGAAGTAAAAGCAAACATTGAATTATACACTCTGATCTTATCAAGGAATTTCTTTGAACTATTTCCTAATTCTTGATTAAGTAACATTTCAAGATAAGGTGGTGTCGGAGGCAATGGATTCAACATAATTTTTCCTTTGTTGCAACATAAAGGAAATACAGGTTTCTCCAATTTCCGAGTTTTTTTAAGACATTCATCTAACCAAAATAGTGCACCACAATATTCACAGATACAACTTGGGTAACCCATATCCAATACTGCATTCAAATAAAGTACATAAAGTGTAAATTACATATATTCAAGCAAAAATCTAATTAGTCTATATAATAGTTGAAATACTAACCTTCAATTAGTTCATCTGAATTACTCAAGGTGTTGTCTCCTACATTACCTATAATAAACTGGTTAATACCAATCCTATATGATTGTTAAATACATAAGATCTGTAAAAATAACAACCTATTGTAGTTGATGTATCCTGATAATATGTAGAAGCTTTTCTTCTTCTCATTGTGGACAGTATATCCATACGACGGCGCCTGTTCTTTTTATACATGTTTCTTAAAGTTAACTCATTGTCGTTTCTTTTTAAATTCATAGATTCTTCTTGTGTTATACAATCGTCTTCTTTATTTCCTGTATTATAGGAGACATCATGTTCACCAACCTTCTCAATCCTTTTTGTAGACATAATTTCTTTAGAAATAGATATCTTTCTCTTGGAATTAATTGAATTTTCATGGACATTAACATTCACCCTATTTGTACTGCATTCCATCGTAACCCCCATATGCATTGCTGCAGTCAAATGAAGTATATGCAGGCTAAACTACATCTATTTAAAATTGATCTAAGAAGTCAACACCACAATGAAAATACTAACCGTCAGTTAATTTATGTGGAGCACTGCAATTGTTGCCTTTTGCATTTCCTATAATAAACTAATCAGTGTACAATTATACATGAATACAAAATACATAAGATATATAAGAATAACAACCTACAACAGTTGATGTCTCCCCATAATCTGCAGAAGTGTTCCTTTTTTTTCTAGCTATTATATCCACACGACATCGTCTATTCCTTTTGAACATGTTTCTTAAAGCTAACTCATGTTCAGTTGTATTTAAATCCATGTAAACTCGTTCTGTTATACAAACTTCTTGATCATTTCCTATTTTATAGGAGACATCACGTGCATTTACTTTATTCCTTTTTGCACACATAATCTCTTTACGGATAGCTCTATTTCTCTTGCAATTAATTGAAGTTTCATGAACATTGATATTCACCCTATTTGTACTATTTTCCATCGCAAACTGTAACAACAAATAAATATACAGTTATCTATATTTCCTACTTATATATAAAACATAAACACCGCAGTATGATAAATATTTTCCCATATGAATGAGAGTAAGTAGATAATTTATCACATGAATAACCTAATCAACATAGATAGAAAAAAGAAACATCTGCTTGCTAAAAAAGAACTTATTACCTGAAAAATAGCTTCAAATATTGCAAGCGTTGAATTGTTCTGAAATTAAAAAAATGTACATAAGAAACCTATAAATTAAAAGAAGCACTTCCTTTTAACGTGACAAAAAAATGTACATAAGAAACCTATAAATTAAAAGAAGTACTTCCTTTTAACATGACACAATCGCAGGAAAACAGTTAGTGTCGTGTAAAAGAATAACCCAATCAACATAGATAAGGAAAAAAATTTCAGAAACAAAGATATTTTCAGTAACATAGATAGGAAAACGTGCATTTACTTTATTCCTTTTTCCACACATAATCTCTTTACGGATAGCTCTAATTCTCTTGCAATTAATTAAAGTTTCATGAACATTGATATTCACCCTCTTTGTACTATTTTCCATCACAAACTGTAGCAACAAATAAACATATAATCATTTATATTTCATAATTATGTAAAAAACATAAACACCGCAGCATGATAAACATTTTCCCATATGAATGACAGAAAGTAGATAATTTATCACATGAATAAGACAATAAGCTAATCAACATAGATAGAAAAAACAAACATATGCTTGCTGAAAATGAACTTATTACCTGGAAAATAGCTTCAATTATTGCAAGTGCTGAATTGTTATGAAGTAAAAAAAATTGTACGTAAGAAACCTATAAATCAGAAGAAGTAGTTCCTTTTACCGTGACACAATCACAGGAAAACTATTAGTGTCATGTAAAAGAATAACCCAATCAACATAGACAGGGAAACAAATATCAGTAACAAAGAGATTTTCAGTTGTTGCAAGCATTGAAATTTTTTAAGTAGAAAAAAAATGTGCATGAGAAACCTATAAATAAAACAGAATACTTCCTTTTATCGGTACACAATAGTAGGAGAAATATCCAGACATATAGGACAGGTTCAGTGTATAATAAGAAGAATCCACATTACAATAACTCAAACTCTGAATAACTTTAACGTTAAAAACTATCACAGAACCTTTCTCCCATAAAAAGATAGTTCATAATCCACAATCCAATATCATCAACCCACACCAAGAAAAACGCAAGCAGAGAAGAAAGCACCGAAGACATACCAGTTGTCAGAAGACGATAAACCTTCTTCGACGATTTGCAAAGTAGAGATTGCGAAAGGTGTTACCACGAAGAAGCAGGTCGTGAGGAGAAGGGAAGGAGCAAAGTAGACACTGCTCGCGAGATGCTTCAACCAACAACGGCGAAGACGAAGAAGTTAGGGTTTTTCGAAAAGGATTTTGGGAAAAGATGGTATACCTTCTTCAGCGATTTGTAAAGGAGAGATTGAGAAAGGTGTTACCACGAAGAAGCAGATCGTGAGAAGAAGGGAAGAACTTCAACCAACGGCGGCGGAGACGAAGACAGTGCTCGAGAGAGGCTTCCACCAACAGCGGCGGCAACGAAGACATTAGGTTTTTTAGAAAGGGATTTTGGGAAGGGGTAGGTGCGGGACGCGTGTAGAAGGAAAGAAAGAAAAAAAAGGAAACGTGGCAAAGAGAAGTTACGTGGAAGGGAATAAAATGAAGAGGAGGAAGAAGCGGGAGGCAAGAGCGCGAAAATGGAAGGCAACGATTACGGGGGGACACGTGCCAAGAAGAGAAAGAAGAGAAATGAAGGACGTGTGTCATGCGACGGCAGAAATGCCCAACTTTAGTATAGTTATAGAGATTATATCAAATATATGGAATGATAAAAAAGTCACCAAATATACGATTAAATCAAATAAAAATGGATGAACAGTGTCTATCTAAACGATTAAAATATATGAACAGTGCCGTGAACGGTAACATGTCCACGGCGCTTAATATATAGTAGGATGTTATATGCTTGGATATTTTCATTATTTCAAAACAATATTTAGTTAATGGTTTGATTGAAATTTATCTTTGGATGAGTGACATAATTAATTTTTTTGTATATTGATGCATGTATATATCAAGATGCATATCCAACAAATAAATCATTGTTAGATCAATTCTAAACTTTTAGAAGGACACATTATTCCTATGAATTCTGAATTGGGAAAGCTCACTTTAAAATTCATTTTATAAAATCATTTATCAAATTAAAGTGGTTTCACCAAAATATGAGTTAATATGCAAAAAGCTGATTTTGGGACCCTACTAGTATACATATACAAATTGATCTTGGTTATTTATATTTGTTATGTATTCTTTCTTTTATGTTTCATACTTTTTGAATATTTTATTTGTATTGTACTTTGTAAAAAACAATGATAAAAGGTGAAATTCATTAAAATAATTTAAATAAATAGAAAATTCCAAAATATGGTTGCATTTGACCCATTTTACACATCTATCCATTTCTTTATCATGTAAATATTACTTTGAAAATATAATAAAATGATATTTAAAATCCATAATCTATGTGTTCAATAAATAAAATATAAAATGTATTAAGTTATATGTAATTTTTTAAATTTAAAATATGCATATTTTATATATAGATTTATTATACATATAAATCGTATATTTTATTTAATTTCTTAAAATAACATTAATTAATTAATTTAAATGTTTCATAAAAATAATTATCTATTCTTATTTTTTATTTAGTTTATTATTTATTAATTATATTCTATTGTATATACGTTATGTGTCAACCATATTTGTCTTTTTGCACCCTAGCATGTTGACAGCCATGTGGTGGCATTTAGTTGGTTCCTGGGCGATGTTGACTTCAGTCAACAACACCTACCTAGCCTCCTTCCTTGTTCTTCTTCCCCTTCTTCGTTCTCCATCTCCAACTTCCCTAACAACTAATATGTTGTTTGAACCGCTTCGAGCCATGTTAGCATCAACCTCTTCAGCCTTTCTTCTCTAGCAAGCGCTTTAGATACCCTTCCTATAAATACCATAAGGCTCTCCAATTAGCGACCAATTCATTGGGTCTAACCTTTCTCTCAGATCTCCGAGAGTCGAGAGGGAGTAGGTGGCAGCTGCTTCCCTTTCCTTCGTTAAGTGTTAAGTTAAGAGAGAGGGATGACATGATCACCACCGACAACCTCTGTTGTAAGACACTTCCGTAGTAGTGGCTAAAACCCTTTAGTGGTTCTTCATTCTAAGTTAGCTTTCTAACTTCAAATTATGTTTTTATTTCAATTTTTGCTTTTGATTCCATTTAATCATTCAGGTCTATCTAGCTCCGGTCAGCTTCGATCGGAGGTCCTTCACCGTTGGTTTCATTACTCACTCCGTTTCTTGTTCAGATCATCCTTTTCGTCCCTCTCCTACTAAATGTGTTCCTCTTATTCATTCTGTTTCTATTTTATTCTTCATCAAAGCTTCATCATCATCTGTAACCTCTTTAGATCATTCATTCAATTCCATCCCGCATATGCCTTCGTTGTATTCCCATGTACATCGCAGTTCATTTCCATTAGTTACTCAGTTCATATCGAATTTTCATATATCTGATTAAGCCCTTGGTTAAGGGTGTCGGACCTCTAGCCCTATCTTCTCTTGCAGATCCTCGTGAGGGAGCAGAACACAGCCACGAAGTCTCCCGATTCAGTCATCATCAGGATAGGTCTACAACTTTACCAAAGATCAATAAACACAACCACTTGGAGCGATGATCCCAAGCTGATTGAGCGCAACCTTCAACTTCAACCAGATCTCCAGATCTTCACCATCTGGCAACAAAGAAGCATCAAACACTTGGAGATCAAATGTAATCTAAAGGTCAACAACTTGAAGAACACCTAAACCTTCACCAGATAGAATAACATCGTAGGAGATCAACCCTTATCCTATAGATTTAGAATCACTTCGACTAAGGACCACATTCAAATTTGGGAAAGAGCACTGACCTCCCCCGTGTGTACAACAGAAGAGCCATACTGACATATTGAATACCCTTCGATTAGCTCAAGATGATTCCTCTCCATCGTTTGCTGCTTCATGAAAGAACATGACTATAATTTTCACTAATTTCAAGTAAATTCCTAGATAGGAATTTGCCTCAAGACGTGCATATTTTTCCAACCTAGATTTAAGCAAATGTCTTGATTCATTGGGGCATTCTCTACTAGCGACTTGTTGCATCACCTGAATGAAATGAGAAGTCGGTAATGATCGCTACATCGTTGCCTGGATATAGTTCAAATTTTGCATGGGTTCTCGTATAAAGAACACATGTGAGTAAATAAGCTATTTCGGTTGCATTACCCCCGGATGCGGTCCAAGTTTGCAACAATTCTTGATGATGGGCGCATATGAGTAAAGAAGTTAGTCCAAAAGAGGTTGCAAATAAGTTGAGGATAGGTACCTAGAATGGTGACACTTTGACTAACAAATCAATGGAGATAGTAGATAAGACGGAAAGAAGGAAGAGTCAGATACTATGTCTCTAAGAGATAAAAAGGGTTGGAGAGAAAGCAAGGGAGTTTGACAAGTCAGGCTTTAAAATATGGTATTTGGGTGGAGAGGAGTAGAAATTGTGTTGGAGTGGTTGTTCAAAGTATTTGAATGATAGTGTGGTTGAGGTGCAAGGATTTGGAGATCAGATTATTTTACTAAAATTGATGCTGGAAGTAGAAGTTATGCAGATAATCTCAGTTTATATACCATAAGTTGGTTTAAAGGAAAGGAGTAAACAAGCTTTTTGAGAGGATTTAGTTAAGATTATGCAAGGTAACTCAAAAATAGAGATGACTTGCCTAGGTGGAGATCTTAATGGACATGTGGGAAAGGATGTTTCACGGTATGCTAGTGTTCACAGAGGCCATGGCTTCGGGGATAAAAATGAAAAGGTAAAGTCATTCTGGATTTTGTAATGACTTATAACCTTTTCATAGGAAATACTTCCTTCAAGAAGAGGGAGAGCATTTAATTACTTATAAGAATGGCTCGAGTAAAACACAGATAGATTATTTTTCGATGAGGAGAAGAGATCGATTGTCTTGCAAAGACTACAAAGTAATCTCAAGAAAGAGTTTAACATATTAGCATCTCTTGCTAGTCATGGACATGCAAATAAAAGGGTTGACAAAGAAGAGAATGGTTCCCAAGATCATTATAACTAAATGATGGAATCTTCAATTGAAGCAATCAAGTTTCAAGGAGAATGTTTTAGAAGACTTATCTTTGGATTGTAAAGGAAGTGTAAATGAGATGTGGGAGGCGATAGCATCTTGTATCCGAAGGATAACGAGATGTTAGGCGAGTCTAAGAGAGGAGTTCCATGCCAAAAGGAGACTTGATGGTGGAATGAAGGGGTGTAAGAGAAGATTAAAATTAAAAGATCTTGCTTTAAAGCTATGTATATGGATAGAACAAAGGATACTGTCACAAACTACAAAATAGCAAAGAATGATGCAAATAAAGTTGTAAGTGAAGCTAAGTCAAAAGCTTATTAAATTTTGTACAAAAAGCTTGACTCAAAGGAGGGCCAGAAGGATATATTCAGATTGATCAAACTGAGACGCATCAAGGATAATGAAGGACATGTGCATGTTACTCAGAAGGATATAGAGACTAGATGGAAATAATGTTTCCACAGGTTTTTCATTGGAGAAGGGAATAAAGAGATTACTTTGGGAGATCTTGTTGGTAGTGAATGTTACCTGAATCATGCAAGCTATAGATGGATATAGAGGAAGGAAGTAGAGGACTTGAAGGTTATGAAACATTAGAAAGGGGTATGTCTTATGACATTCTTATAGAAGTTTGAAGAGTTTTAGGTGAACGAGGTTTGACTAGGCTTACAAATTTATTCAGTGTTATTTGGTGAAGCAAGAAATGCTTGAAAAATGGAGGAGAAGCATTGTGGTTCATCTTTATAAGAATAAAGGAGATATTCAAAATTGTTTGAATTACAGAGGTACCAAACTAATGAGTCATACTATGAAAATTTTGGAATGTGTGATCGAAAGAAGGTTGAGGCAAGTTCCCAAAGTAAGTGAAAACCAATTCAGATTCATGTCGAGTCGATAAACCATTGAAGCTATCCACTTATTGAGGAGAGCAATAAAGATTTAGAGCTAAAAAAACATCCACATGATTTTTATTGATTTGGAGAAGGCTTATGATTTAGTCCAACAGAAGATATTGTGGACAGTTTTGGAGAAGAGACAAGTATTTGTCATATACATTAGCCCTACAAAGGATATGTATGATTGTGCTTCATCTTGTGTAAGGATCCAATCTGGGAAGACTGACTATTTTAACATTATCATTGGTCTGCATTAAGGTTCAGCTTTGAGTCCATTCCCTTATACTTTGATTATGGACAAGTTGACTAGCAACATCCATGATGAGATACCTTAGTGTATGTTGTTCACCGTAATATTGTATTGAGATAAGAGACAGAGTAAATGAGAATCTAGAGATCTGGAGACATGCCTTAGAGACTAAAAGATGTTGTATAAATAGGGCTAAGACTGAACATATGGAGTGCACATTTGATGGAAACAACTATGAAGGACTCGAGGTGAAGATTAGAGACTATACCATTCAGAAGAAATTCTTTTAGATACTTGTGATCTATTTTGCAACAAGATGGGAAAATTAATGGAGATGTTACTCATAGAATAAATGCAGTTTGGCTAAAGTGGAGAGGAGCTTCAGGCCTTCAGCTATTTTTATGATAAGAAAATTCCATTGAAAGTCAAAAGAAAGTATTACTGAGCAACCGTGAGACATGTTATGCTCTATAAATCAGAATGTTGGCCTATGAACCACAAACATGTGTAGAGAATAACAGTAGCAGAAATGAAATGCTAAGGTCATGTGTGGTCATACACGAAAAGATCGGATTCGGAATGATGCGATCAGAAGGAAAGTTGGTGTAGTTCCAATAGAGGATAAGATGAGAGAAAATTACTTAAGAGGTTGGTTGATGCGTCGATTAGAAGATACGAGATTTGGGATGTTGTTCTAGTTAAGAGAGTGGGGAGGAAGACCCAACAAGTGTTGGAATGAGAATAACAGAAGGGACCTTAGTTATTTGGATTTAAGCTTGAGAGGACCCAAAATAGATCTGAATGGAAGCAAAAGGTCCATGTAGCCAATCCTGCTTAATTGTGGGAAAATGCTTTGTTTTTGTTGTCAAGAAAAAAAATTACAACAAATAATATTATCACTATATATTTAACAAACAATATAGTTATGGAATTCAAAAAAATGCTATGGACTCATTTATTGCGGTGATATATGATATAGATGTTATGAAATTATATTCAATATAAATATATTGCATTATATTTGTTTATATGGATTTATTTTTTATAAACATTAATATACAAATGAATATGGATATTTTTGTATCCAATCCCTTTAAAAGTGGATATGAATGCAGATAACACTTGGTATATGTAAATATCTATATGGGTATCCATAAATATGTCAGAAAATAATATTGATTCATATTTATATCTATTTTAAAATGGAAAAGGATATGTGTGTATCACTTTAAGTTCATTAATATATGTATCTATTATGTATATATAAAAATTAACATGCAAATATAGTTATAGATTTATCTACAACATATTTATTGTTATTCAACAAATGTATTTATTATATTTGTTTCATTTGGTATCCCTTATACCAATTTTAGTATGCAAACATATACAACTACATCCTTATCTGATTTTAACTGTATCTATTATTGACCCCCAATATCCATATTGGATACAGATATGGATGTTACTTTGTTATCCATGAATATTTGTATTCGTATATGTATGTATATTCATATTTTAATATATTAGTATATGCTGATACATAAATTTTTTATATATTTTTATTTTAATAGATAAGGATATGCTGATACATACTTTTTTAGGGTTTTTATCAGTTGTGCCCTCAACTTCTTGTCGTTTTATCAGTTGTACCCCTCCGTTAGTTTAACCGTCAATGAGTTGACTTAACCATAGTTTTTTCAAACCATGGTGCAGTTAAGAGGGGTATAATTGTTCAAACGTCTTCTTCATCTTCTTCCTCCTCTATTTGTTCTTCTTCCTTTCTCTTCATAATTTCTCTCTCTTAGTTACACCTTCATGCATCCATCGAATCTCTAAATTTTTTACATTTTCACGAATATATCATTCATTACGGATCTAACGGTGAATTTTATTGATTTTTGGTGAATTTTTATGAATCAATTAGTCAAAAATTTATCTTATCTTAACAAAACTGAAAGCCCTCTAGTTTCAGCCATCCTCCTCCACCGCACGTAGCCTCCGGCCTCCTCCTTTGTCGTCCTCATCGAGCAAGATCGTCGACGGTGTTGGGAGCAGGGGGAGAGGGAGGCACGGGCGCGCAGGGGCAGGGGGCGACAGGAGCAGGAGGAGGGGGAGGCATGGGGCTAGGGGGCGACCTGGGGCGGCGGGAGCAGGGGCAGGGGTGGCATGGGGGTAGGGGGTAGGGGGCAACGAGAGTAGGGGGAGGGGGAGGCACGGGGGTAGGGGGCGACCTGGGGGCGGCGGGAGCAGGAGGAGGAGAGGTACCACTACAAAAAAAAGCGTGATTGGCGTGCACACAATGGGGTGCACTGGGCGAGCACATGTGCTCGCCCACGACCGAGCGAGCACTTAGGTTGCACATATGCTCGCCATCCTGATCGCCCTTTTGAATCTGGAGGCGCGGTTATACCTTTGTAGATGGGCGAGCACTTTAATAGCACACGTGCTCGCCCAAATGTGCTCGCCCAGTTGAAAATCGAGGTGCGACGGAATAGGCGCGTGTCAATTTTCCTGGCGAGCACCTAAAGAGCACTGGGCGAGCACATAAGTGTGCTCGCCCGCGCCCGTAAACAGAACGTCGGGCGTCCCCTTTCCTCATTCCTGCACGAGTTCTTCCCTGTTTCCTCTCCTCCGGCGACTTGTGCTGTGCCATTACCGCGTCGAGAGAGGTCCGTTTGACCATTCAATCACGCACACACCCTTCGTTAGGTATATCTTATCATCCTTTCTCTCTTTTTTATGTATTTCATTCGTTTTTATACTCGTTTTAGATATTAGGGTTTTGATGTTGTTGATGGTTTTGTTCTTAAACTTAATATCACTAGTTATTAATCTTGTTGCTTATGCTTCATGTAGTTGTTTAATATGTAGTTGTTGTTAGATTTGAGTATATATATGTCTAATATTGATGTAGGTGAATAAATATTGATGTAGGTGAATGTAGGTGAATGTTGATGTAGATGGGTATAATGTAGGTGAATGTTGATATAGATGAGATGAGAGAAACATTAGCTAATATAGAGAATTGAGAATTGACATTAGGTTCATAACATTAGTGCCATCACACTAGTTTCATAACACTAGGTTCATAACATTAGGTTCATTGGGAATTGACATGAGACTAGTTTAATAAAATTAGAGAATGTTAATATAGAGAAGTGCCATAACACTAGTTTCATAACAATAGGTTCATTGAAAGAGGTGACGGGAGATACAAAGCCTTTGAGAATAAGAACTATATAATGGATGTTAAATAAGATATTTATTTAAGTTAAAATGATTGATGCGTGATAATTATAACTATAAACAAAAATTTTGATTCTGTGATAAATTTATTATCACATTAAATTTTAGTTATTGTGATTATGTATATCACATTAACTTATAGTTAGGTTTATGATAAGTCTAAAATACTATACATTAATTATTAGAAAATCGCCAAAATTCTTCACACACAGTGCGTCCTTCCACACCGGGTGGTGTGTGGCCCTGCACAACGGGTGGCGTGTGCAACACATTGGAGGATTTGATCACCTCTAACTGTGTTATATTTTTTTTTGTTTTTTCACAGCACTATTGGACTCACTTTGGGATGTTTATCCCAGACCAATGGTCGTGGATTTTGATGTTTGCAGGTTCGAATTTTTTTTGCAGGTGCCCATTAACTTTTAGTGACCCAAGCACTGTATTAGGCACTAAATAAGGATCACACTTATCCCTATCCCCATCGTTAATGAGCCAAATATACGTAAATGCCCGGTTAATATAAATGAATAAATATTTTAAGATTATTTTATAGTATCATTTGTAGCACATACAAATGTATGACGTAAAATAATCTTAAAGTATTACATTTATATTAGCTTTCCTTAGTTCGGAGGTCCCGGACTAAGGGGGTCTGTAAGGATTCAAATTTACTAAAAGGTGATCCGTGTCACAATGTCTTTATTTCTTACGGAAATTCGGTTCATAACCCCTTCCTCTTCTGTATACCAAATCAATCATAGTTATTATTGAAATAATCAATAATATGATTATTTTGATAATTAATTACGATTGATTTATGGGGTATACGGGAGAGGTGCAGGGTTATGCTGCCGAATTTTCGTTAGAAATAAAGATACTTGTGACAACGATCATCTTTTAGTAAATTTGAATCCTTATGGACGGGCTAAAGTGATAACATAATTAATACACTTCTCTTCTCATCTTTTATTTCAATAATGTGATATGTTTAGATATCCTCAATTTCCTAGATTTGACATTTTAGATTATTTAATTCAGGTTCATAAATATGAACAATAGAGAATGGATGTACAATCGTGTAGTAGATGGGCGTATAGCAGATGCTTTTCAAAGAGGTGTTCAGGAATTCATAAAATTTGCTTACGCTCAAGGTTCCCGTATTGTGGATTCAGATGGAACTATCTTGTGTCCGTGTAAGAAATATCGTTTAATGAGAAAGAGATCAAAAGATGAAACTCAGTTACATCTTTATAGAATGGGTTTCATGGAAGGATATCAGATTTGGTGGAGGCATGGTGAGAATTTCGAGGACAGAATGAATGATGTGGAAGAAGCTGACAATATTGATCCCTTTGCAGATATGTTTATGGATGTTGCGGATCCAGATTTTAATGATACTTTGTTAGATGATGAGGAACCATATGAAGAGTCTGCAGAATTTTACGAGCTGTTGAAAAAAGCGGAAGAGTCATTGTGATTGGGTTGCAAGACATATTCAAAACTTTCTGCGGTCTCGGATCTTCTATCGATGAAGATGGAATATAATATGACCGATCGTAATTTTGATGCAATGCTGAGGATTATTAAGAAGATGTTACCGCCAGATGCAGAATTACCTGATAATTATTACAAAACAAAAAAGATGATGCGGAAGATGGGTTTAGCGGAAATTAAAATAGACTCATGCATAAATCACCATATTATATATTACGGTGAACATCAACATTTACAATGGTGTCCTGAATGTAATGAGCCAAGATATCAGACAGCTAGTAAGAGTGAAACAAAAATGTCAAGAAAGATTCTACGTTATTTCCCGTTGACTCCGAGATTGAAACGACTATATTATTGTAAAGAAACGGCGAAATACATGACATGGCACGTGGAACATAAAGTCGATTAATATATGGAGCATCCATCTGAATCTGATTGTTGGAAAGAATTGATGTCAGCTTTTCCTACATTTAATGATGAAAAGAGGAATTGCGTTATAGGTTTATGTATAGATGGGTTTAATCCTCATAGAAGAAGTAGAGATTACTCTTGTTGGCCAGTAATGACAACGCCATATAATCTACCCCCATGGTTATGTAATAAGCGACAGTTTATGTTTCTTTCGCTGTTAGTACCAGGACCTACACATCCGGGAAAGTACATTGATGTTTATTTACGTCCTCTTATCGATGAGTTGAAAATGTTATGGGTCGATGGAGTTGATACATATGATGCTAATAAGAGTCAAACATTTAACATGAAAGTAGCTCTGCTTTAGATGATAAATGACTTCCCAGCATATGGAATGTTATCTGGATGGAGTACGCATGGACGTAAAAGTTGTCCATATTGTATGGATAGTACTAAATCATTCCAGCTTCAACACGGTTAGAAACCATATTTTTTTGATTGTCACAAACGATTTCTTCCAAGTAATCATCCATATCGCAGAAAGAAACATTCTTTTAAAAGAAATACAATTGATCTTTCAGATCCTTCACCAATTAAGACAGGCGATATGATATTATCATACTTGGAACAATTAGAAAAATCAGCCTTAGAAAATGAAGATAAAACAAAAAACCTTCCTGATTTTGGTGACAGTAATAATTGGATTAAGAAGAGTATATTTTGGGAGTTACCATATTGGAGTAAGTTACTGATACGACACAACTTAGATGTTATGCATATAGAGAAAAATGTGTTCGATAACATCTTCTACACTGTAATGAATGTAACCGGACGATCAAAAGATACAGTAAAGTCTCGTCGTGATTTACAACTCATATGTAATCGCCCAGAATTACATATAAAGGAACATGATAGTGGAAGGGTTGAAGTTCCAAAAGCAAAGTATACTTTAGATAGAAATCAAGTTAAGCTTGTTTGTGAATGGACAAGTAAATTGAAGTTTCCAGACGGATATGCATCAAATTTTTCCAATTTTGTCGATCTGAAGAAGTTTACATTTAAGAGAATGAAGAGTCATGACTGTCATGTTTTTATGGAAAGATTACTACCGTTAGTGTTCAGAGGATTGTTACCAAAAAATATTATCGATGCTCTTTCAGATGTAAGCAGATTTTTCCACGTGTTATACTCGTCACGCATACACCGCATGGAGATGGATTATCTTCAAAAAAATATTCCTGTGATTATGTGTAAACTGGAGAAGATATTTCCGCCGTCATTTTTTTATTCGATGGAGCATCTGATGATTCATATTCTATGGGAAGCAAAAGTTGGTGGACCGGTAAAATATCGTTGGATGTATCCATTTGAAAGGTAATTAAATGTATTATAATGTCATTCCTTCTTTACTATTTGGACTAAATGTTTAACCTATTTTCTTATAGGTTTATGTTCTTTCTTAAAAGAAAGGTCCGGAACAAAAGTAAAGTTGAAGGATCTATAAGTTCACAATATATAGCGAGCACGACCTTAACGATATTTTACCGGTCCTTTCTTATAAGATCCTTCAACTTTACTTTTGTTCCGGACCTTTCTTTTAAGAAATAACATAAACCTATAAGAAAATAGGTTAAACATTTAGTCCAAATAGTAAAGAATGAATGACATTATAATACATTTAATTACCTTTCAAATGGATACATCCAACGATATTTTACCGGTCCACCAACTTTTGCTTCCCATGGAATATGAATCATCAGATGCTCCATCGAATCAAAAAATGACGGCGGAAATATCTTCTCCAGGTTACACATAATCACAGGAATTTTTTTTGAAGATAATCCATCTCCATGCGGTGTATGCGTGATGAGCATAACACCTGGAAAAATCTGCTTTCATCTGAAAGAGCATCGATAATATTTTTTGGTAACAATCCTCTGAACACTAACGGTAGTAATCTTTCCATAAAAATATGACAGTCATGACTCTTCATTCCCTTAAATGTAAACTTCTTCAGATCGATCAAATTAGAAAAATTTGATGCATATCCGTCTGGAAACTTCAATTTACTTGTTCATTCACAAACAAGCTTAACTTGATTTCTATCTAAAGTATACTTTTCTTTTGGAACTTCAACCCTTCCACTATCATGTTCCTTGATATGCAATTCTGGGCGATTACATATGAGTTGTAAATCACGACGAGACTTTACTATATCTTTTGATCGCCCGGTTACATTCATTACAGTGTAGAAGATGTTATCGAACACATTTTTCTCTATATGCATAACATCTAAGTTGTGTCGTATCAGTAACTTACTCCAATATGATAACTCCCAAAATATACTCTTCTTAATCCAACTATGACTGTCACCAAAACCAGGAAGATTTTTTGTTTTATCTCCATTTTCTAAGGCTGATTTTTCTAATTGTTCCAAGTATGATAATATCATATCGCCTGTCTTAATTGGTGGAGGATCTGAAAGATCAAATGTATTTCTTTTAAAAGAATGTTTCTTTCTGCG
This sequence comes from Ottelia alismoides, assembly GCA_037367405.1. Classification (NCBI taxonomy): domain Eukaryota; kingdom Viridiplantae; phylum Streptophyta; class Magnoliopsida; order Alismatales; family Hydrocharitaceae; genus Ottelia; species Ottelia alismoides. The sequence continues at coordinate 349,799 of JAZKJV010000126.1, forward strand.
ATATGGATGATTACTTGGAAGAAATCGTCTGTGACAATCAAAAAAACATGGTTTCTGACCGTGTTGAAGCTGGAATGATTTAGTACTATCCATACAATATGGACAACTTTTACGTCCATGCGTACTCCATCCAGATAACATTCCATATGCTGAGAAGTCATTTATCGTCCAAAGCAGAGCTACTTTCATGTTAAATGTTTGACTCTTATTAGCATCATATGTATCAACTCCATCGACCCATAACATTTTCAACTCATCGATAAGAGGACGTAAATAAACATCAATGTACTTTCCCGGATGTGTAGGTCCTGGTACTAACAGCGAAAGAAACATAAACTATCGCTTATTACATAACCATGGGGGTAGATTATATGGCGTTGTCATTACTGGCCAACAAGAGTAATCTCTACTTCTTCCATGAGGATTAAACCTATCTGTACATAAACCTATAACGCAATTCCTCTTTTCATCATTAAATGTAGGAAAAGCTGACATCAATTCTTTCCAACAATCAGATTCGGATGGATGCTCCATATATTCATCGACTTTATGTTTCGCGTGCCATGTCATGTATTTCGCCGTTTCTTTACAATAATATAGTCGTTTCAATCTCGGAGTCAACGGGAAATAACGTAGAATCTTTCTCGATATTTTTGTTCCACTCTTACTAGCTGTCTGATATCTTGGCTCATTACATTCAGGACACCGTTGTAAATGTTGATGTTCACCGTAATATAGAATATGGTGATTTATGCATGAGTCTATTTTAATTTCTGCTAAACTCATCTTCCGCATCATCTTTTTTGTTTTGTAATAATTATCAGGTAATTCTGCATCTGGCGGTAACATCTTCTTAATAATCCTCAGCATTGCATCGAAATTACGATCGGTCATATTATATTCCATCTTCATCGATAGAAGACCCGAGACCGCAGAAAGTTTTGAATATGTCTTGCAACCCAACCACAATGGCTCTTCCGCTTTTTTCAACAGCTCGTAAAATTCTGCAGACTCTCCATATGGTTCCTCATCATCTAACAAAGTATCATTAAAATCTGGACCCGCAACATCCATAACCATATCTGCAAAGGGATTAATATTATCAGCTTCTTCCACATCATTCATTCTGTCCTCGAAATTCTCACCATGCCTACACCAAATCTGATATCCTTCCATGAAACCCATTCTATAAAGATGTAACTGAGTTTCATCTTTTGATCTCTTCCTCATTAAACGACATTTCTTACACGGACACAAGATAGTTCCATCTGAATCTACAATACGGGAACCTTGAGCGTAAGCAAATTGTATGAATTCCTGAACACCTCTTTGAAAAGCATCTGCTATACGCCCATCTACTACACGATTGTACATCCATTCTCTATTGGTCATATTTATGAACCTGAATTAAATAATCTAAAATGTCAAATCTAGGAAATTGAGGATATCTAAACATATCACATTATTGAGATAAAAGATGAGAAGAGAAGTGTATTAATTATGTTATCACTTTAGCCCGTCCATAAGGATTCAAATTTACTAAAAGATGATCGTTGTCACAAGTATCTTTATTTCTAACAAAAATTCGGCAGCATAACCCTGCACCTCTCCCGTATACCCCATAAATCAATCGTAATTAATTATCAAAATAATAATATTATTGATTATTTCAATAATAACTATGATTGATTTGGTATACAGAAGAGGAAGGGGTTATGAATCGAATTTCCGTAAGAAATAAAGACATTGTGACACGGATCACCTTTTAGTAAATTTGAATCCTTACGGTCCCTCTTAGTTCGGGACATCCGAACTAAGGAAAGCTAATATAAATGTAATACTTTAAGATTATTTTACGTCATACATTTGTATGTGCTACAAATGAGACTATAAAATAATCTTAAAATATTTATTCATTTATGTTAACCGGGCATTTACGTATATTTGGCTGATTAACGATGGGGATAGGGATAAGTGTGATCCTTATTTAGTGCCTAATACAGTGCTTGGGTCACTAAAAGTTAATGGACACCTGCAAAAAAAATTCGAACCTGCAAACATCAAAATCCACGACCATTGGTCTGGGATAAACATCCCAAAGTGAGTCCAATAGTGCTGTGAAAAAACAAAAAAAAATATAACACAGTTAGAGGTGATCAAATCCTCCAATGTGTTGCACACGCCACCCGTTGTGCAGGGCCACACACCACCCGGTGTGGAAGGACGCACTGTGTGTGAAGAATTTTGTGTGATTTTCTAATAATTAATGTATAGTATTTTAGACTTATCATAAACCTAACTATAAGTTAATGTGATATACATAATCACAATAACTAAAATTTAATGTGATAATAAATTTATCACAGAATCAAAATTTTTGTTTGTAGTTATAATTATCACGCATCAATCATTTTAACTTAAATAAATATCTAATTTAACCTCCATTATATAGTTCTTATTCTCAAAGGCTTTGTATCTCCCGTCACCTCTTTCAATGAACCTATTGTTATGAAACTAGTGTTATGGCACTTCTCTATATTAACATTCTCTAATTTTATTAAACTAGTCTCATGTCAATTCCCAATGAACCTAATGTTATGAACCTAGGGTTATGAAACTGGTGTTATGGCACTAATGTTATGAACCTAATGTTATGAACCTAATGTCAATTCTCAATTCTCTATATTAGCTAATGTTTCTCTCATCCCATCTATATCAACATTCACCTACATTATACCCATCTACATCAACATTCACCTACATTCACCTACATCAATATCTATTCACCTACATCAATATTAGACATATATATACTCAAATCTAACAATAACTACATATTAAACAACTACATGAAGCATAAGCAACAAGATTAACAACTAGTGATATTAAGTTTAAGAACAAAACCATCAACAACATCAAAACTCTAATATCTAAAACGAGTATAAAAACGAATGAAATACATAAAAAAGAGAGAAAGGATGATAAGATATACCTAACGAAGGATGTGTGCGTGATTGAATGGTCAAACGGACCTCTCTCGACGCGGTAATGGCACAGCACAAGTCGCCGGAGGAGAGGAAACAGGGAAGAACTCGCGCAGGAATGAGGAAAGGGGACGCCCGACGTTCTGTTTACGGGCGCGGGCGAGCACACTTATGTGCTCGCCCAGTGCTCTTTAGGTGCTCGCCAGGAAAATTGACACGCGCCTATTCCGTCGTGCCTCGATTTTCAACTGGGCGAGCACATTTGGGCGAGCACGTGTGCTATTAAAGTGCTCGCCCATCTACAAAGGTATAACCGCGCCTCCAGATTTAAAAGGGCGATCAGGATGGCGAGCACATGTGCAACCTAAGTGCTCGCTCGGCCGTGGGCGAGCACATGTGCTCGCCCAGTGCACCCCATTGTGTGCACGCCAATCGCGCTTTTTTTGTAGTGGGAGAGGGAGGGGGCTGGCGGAGGTGGCTAGGCGGAGGAGAGGTGCGGGGGGCGGAAGGGGGACGTGGGGGGAGGGGGAGGGAGGGAGGTGCGGGTGGTGGAGGAGGAGGAAGACGGCGGGGACGGAGGCGAAGGCGGGGGGCACGTGGCCGGAGCAGGGGGCTCGGGGGAGGCTGCAGGAGAGCTCAAGGCGGAGGAGGGAGGAGTTGTGGAGGAGGAAGAGAAGGGAGGAGGAGGAAGAAGATGGGAGAGGAGGATGAGGATGGGGAAGGAAAAAGAAAGATGAGAAAATGATATTTTCAGCTTTTACTTTTAATTTAATTCCCATTATGTCCCAAAGTTAACGTCTGTTTACATTGGGAATGAAAGACAACTAACCGGAGGGGCACAAGTAATAGAACGACAAGAAGTTCGGGGGCACAACTGATATTTCCAAAAAGATAGGGGCATAACTGAAATTGCAAGATCTTGGAGGGGCATATCCTTATCGAGCTGCTTACATCATTAGGAAGAATAGTTTGAGCAATGGTAGAGGAATTAACCGTGGTTAAAGAAGTGTATATCTCCTCGGGTGAATATCAAAGTAAATCTTGAAGGAGTGTAATCATGAATCTCAAATGATTTCCATATATAATGAAAGGGGATTTCCATTTAAATCGCCATTATATCTTATTATGCCACAACAAATAGGAATGGAAACAGTGAAGTAGTGCTGATTCCATTACCTCCTCGATTCCTGCCAAACAAACATGGCCGAAAAAGTCATTTAACATTTACTATTTAATTGATTGAAATTTTACTTTGATCATTACACACAACCTAAGCATAGAATGCAATTAAATTCAAATCGATTGTTTATTAATTCTGAATTCAAATCAATTGCCTATCCAAAAGTCAAATCAAATTTCTTCTCCCCCATATAGCATGTAGAAGGCCGTAACATGGCAGGCAGTAGGGATGCAAACGGATACGGATATATCCGTATCCGATCTGTCACCTTATCCGTTTTATACAGATTTTTACATCCGTATCCGTATCCGTTTTAAAATGGATAGGATATGGATATCATTTTGATATCCGTAAACATCCGTATCCGTATCCGTATATCCGTTTTCATATATAAATATAGTCGTAGATTTATTTTTAACCATATATAACATAATTCTCTACCTCCTTTTACCATATTTATATTATTTTTATGATACAAACACATTTAGTAAATTGATATCATGTGTTTTCCATCCAATTATGATATATTTAAGTCGATTCTATAGAGTATTTCTAACATTACTCATGTGCGATCAATATCCGTTTTACATCCGTATCCGTTTTTTAAGGATATGGTAAGACAGTTTTAGTATCCGTCAATATCCGTATCCGCATCCGTATTCGTATTAAAAAACGGATAAGGATATGGTAATACCTATATCCGTATCCGTATCCGACCGTTTGCATCCCTAGCAGGTAGCCCATGGAGGGAGGCAGCACATGGACGGTGATGGCGAGGGGATGATGGATATCCTTATTCATCTCCAAAGCAACATGTGGCATGCGGCGGCATTGCATGGAGGACACCATCAAGCATGGTAGAGGCGCCACCACCATCGATGGAGAGAGGGGAATGCTAGAGGTACATGTGGAGGCACCACGACCCAAGGCAGAGGTAAGAGGAGAGGTGAGTTGATGTTATGTTGTTACATCATGTGTTGTAACTAAGGGAAGCCACTCGATCACCCTCAAAATGCGCACCAACTACCTTTGACCCCTTTCAAGAGCCATCCGATGGTGATCGAGTGACTTCCTTGCATTACAGCACATGTTGTACCAGCAGAGGATCCGCCTCCGAGAGGAGAGGCGAAGGTAAGAGGAGAGTAGCGGAGGTGCATGTGAAGGCATCACCACCTCCATTTACCAATGTTGTAATATAAACTTTAATATGTTTTTTTTTGCATAATTGTTTACTATTTTATATAAATGATTATTATATTGCATGGTAAATAAGTTCTTTTACAAATTTGTATTGGTTTAATTTAAAACCTCTTTATGGTTAATTTCCTTCAAAACTTAGTGTACGATACAAAGACATGTACGATATATATAGTCATATTGACATCACTGAGGACCAATCAAACGATGTCCGGAGTTATACAGAGTTATACAATAGAATAAGTTTCGCAGTTGAGAAAATCATCAAAGGACAATAATATCTCAGCCCCCACGGAGCAAAGTGTTCCATTAGATTTCTTCAGCCAAGACTTGGTGTCAATATAGAGGATCGTCTGCAGCAAATTCTACAATAGATGTGTGGGTTGTTCCATCTTGATCGAACGATTCACACGATTTCACACTTTTTGTGGGTTCGTATTGTGCAAAATCGTGTGAACCGCTCAATCAAGATAAAGTGGCACACACATCTACTGCAGACGATCCCATCTCTGGTGTCAAAGGATAGACCTTGATACCACTTCCGTGATATAGTTGGCAAAGTCGGAATCTGCGATCGATAGGACCAGTGACATCATAACGATCAAATATGCTTCTGCTCTTCAAGATCTGATAACTGTATTCAAGGTGAAGGATCTCTGGATTCTTTTCCTCGTCCAAGAACAGATACCCAAATAAAGAATCTGACTCCAAGAATCGTTTCGTTTTTAAAAAAATCTGCCAACATGCAAACAGTCAAGGTGAGGAAGAAAATCTATACGTAAAAAAGAACACACTGAGGAATCCTATCTTGATATCTCAGGAATCCAAATCTTGCGCTTTAGTGCGTGTCTGTGAGATCCCATTCCTGTAGTAAAACCATGTTCTGTATATAATCTGCCCCCCTTTCCCCTCCCCAACAGATTTCAATAAGAACAACCCAAACACAACAGTCCCCACATACATGTATATGATCCACCAACCTTCCCCTTTCAAATTCCAGGATCAATGTGACCTCTCCATCTACAAGTGCGCAACCATGCTTTCTTGTTCCCCTTGTGAAGTAAGCTGACAGTGACACATAATTAAAGGAAATCTACAGAGATATGAGGGCCACAACCACCACAATATATAAGCATCCAACCTTCCTTTTCCATCTCAACTATTTGTTTATGTAATACCTTCTTCAGCAAGTGCTTGTAAATCTCTGGAAACTCTTGCATGGTACCTAGCATTTTACAAAAAAAAAAGACTTTTAAAGGTGGAAGTATCTTCGCAACATCAGTATTAGAAACACATTCATGTTTTTTGTGGAAGTGATAATTTCATTCATGTAATTAACTCTCATCTAAGAAACGAGTGGTGGAAAAGATTAAAGAAGGTGTTGTCAAATGATCAAATGCCATATCCAAAGAAAGCAGCAAGCAAAGAACAGCAAGTTGCCCAGCATCTGACTTTGTTGTGTGAGTGCATTGTGGGCTCTTCTTCCCACCACCTTTTAGCTATCAACAAGCTTCTCCATATACGCTACAACAACATTCCCCCGTCCATATCATCATGAGGTCCATGCTTCCATTTATATATGCCTCCACTCTCACCACCACTCACCAACCCCAACCCCCAACAACAAAGGAGTAAGAGATCATGAGGGCTTCCATGGGGACACCACCTCAAGCAATACATTCGCACCCTCCCCAACCACCGCCACCTCCGCAACAACGCTCGTCATGGCACTCGCCCATGCCATACCTCTTCGGAGTCCTTGCTGCGATGCTCGGTCTCATTGCCTTTGCCCTCCTCGTCCTCGCTTGCTCTTACTGGAAGCTATCCGGCTACCTTGATGATCAGGAGAATGGCAGAGACGAGGACCTAGACCGCGAGGATGCAATTGGCGTGAAGCCGCTTGATGAAGGCATGGTGAAGGTGATGCCATTGTTCGAAGAGAAGATGGTCGTGATCATGGCAGGAGATGACAAACCCACTTTCTTAGCTACTCCAATGTCGAGTAGGGCTTCATTCTTTGGAGATAATTGCAAGAATGGTGATGGCAAAGGTCATCAAGAGGAGGAGACGAGAAAGGAAGATCTTGACAATAAATATGATGGCAACGAGGTAGGGAAAGATGAATATGGTCCAAAGTCTTCCATCCAAGATGAAGGACACAGTTAGAAATTCTTGCAGTATGTGTATATATTCTCCATCTTTTCTTCTCGATTGTGATATCTAGAATTAGAGCTGTCTGTGTAAATCAACGTTCGGTGGTCTATCTTTCCGATCGCTGCATAATTTTTGCTCGTATTATGATGCAAGTTTTAAGATTTCGACTTTGTAATGTTTGGGTTCTTGCTTTTAATTCGTCCGATTTCCTTTAATTTGTCTGGGTGGCATAATTTAGGTTTTTCCTCCCTTCTGAAATTCAACAATATTGTGTTTGCACTTTTAATACCACATTAAAAACTACACGCTTCAGGACAGTAACGTGCCCCATCTTCAAACTGTGGGCACCCTTCACAGAATAACGAGTTTTTTCCAGATTGACAACTGGTATCAAAGTTGCATTTTTCAAAAGAAAAGAAAAGAAAAGCATCTTCTACAGTGGACAGCAGCAGAGTTGTGGGAGGACCATTCAACTAGAACCAAACATCAAACCTGCTATGTATTGACTTCCGATTTAGACAGTTAGGCAATAGGACTGACCGATCAAACCGGGTAACGATGGCAGTAGGAAAGATGGAGAGGAATAGAGAAGATCAAGATTTGGAGACTTCCTAAGAAGGCTTTTTCTTTTCCATATCCATGGACATACATAGGACATTCCTCCATCCCATTCGCCTCAAATCATAACACTCACTCCGATTTGTTTTTTTATTTCTTGAGAATTTATTCTTCACAAATGGCATCTTTATTCCTCGGATTTGATTATCATTTCCTTGGATCTTATTTCTCCATTATTGTGGAGATCTATAAATGACATTCTTCCATTGAGGTCTATATTTCTTGAGAAACTTCTTTCTTTAGTTATCTTTTATGCACGCTTCTTTATCTAAGTTCATAATGTTTGGTGACTGATTTGATGTTCGAGAAAGGGCCTACGAAGTCAAAATATGTGTATTGTTTTGGATTTCTTGTACCTCGCTCGGACACCTACTGGTGTGTGCAGGTGTATTGACTGAATGACATAGATCGCTGCAAACAATAATCTCAAACAATCATAACATCGCGTAGCACTTTTAATCACAATATAGACAAGTAAATCACAAGTGCACAAGTATTTAACGTGGAATCCCTCCTGGGTAAAAATCACAAGTGCACAAGTATTGCACAAGTAAAATAACAATGTATGTACAATATTTACACACAAATGCAAGTTAGTAAGAATATGGAGTTAGTATTATATACAGGTGTTTTATAAGGGATTTTAAGCTAAAATAAATGAATAAAAATGATGAAATGTAGATTCATCACTTATACCCCACTCGGACGTCGACTAATGTATGCAGGTGGATCAATTCAATGACCTGAATCGCTGCAAACAATAATCTCAAACAACCATAGAGTCGCATACGTAACACTTTTAATCACAATATAAACAAGAAAATCACAAGTACATAAGTATTTAATGTGCAAACCCTCCTAGGTAAAAACCATGACCTGAGTCTCCTGACTTGAGCTTTCAACCTAACCCACGTGAATCTTCCACTAACCTGAGTTGCTTACATGGCCAACCCAATCGTATTACAACTTAAGTTGATTACACGATCAACTCCACCATTTACAACCTGAGTTGTTTACTCGGACAACTCAAAATTGTATACAGATTAAACAATCCTAATAACCTCATGATCAAAGTAAATATGTAATGAATAATAAGAGGCAAAACTAAAATGATCTTACAGAGCGAGGAACGTGCTCGTAGAAATCATATGTAGTGCTTTAGAGCTGTTAGCATGAAGAACACAATAGAAAACAGTTCTTCGATCTTTCTCTCAAAGTATAGAGTGGAAAGTAGAAAGTAGAGAGAAATTGGAAAGTATAGACATTGGCTCTCAAAAACTAGCCATTGTGAACAAATCAGGAATGAAATTGACTTCAAAAATATTCCTGAAATAGAATATGATCGATCAGGATATGAAGATGATCAATCAAAATAAAATGATCGATCATGGGGATATAAGTGATCGATCAGAATCAAAAGATGATCGATCAAAGATCAAAATTGATCGATCAAAGATATCACTTGGGTAATTCAAATATTGATCGATCATAAAAGGAGAGTGATCGATTGGATATAAATGGTTGATCGATCAGCTCGACTCTTTGACCTAAAAGTCAAAATCAAAGTCAAAGGGCTGAAATAGTATATGCATGATTTGAGGTCTTTTACATCCTAAGACAATTACAAAAAGCATGATCAATAAAAGAAAAGACACCATCTTTTTCTTGATCTTAAGATCCTTCCTTGAGCTTGAGCTGGAGTTCCATATCCTTGAACTCCTTTCAGCTTCTTAACATCTTCTTTACTTAAGTTTTAGCCCGTCAGCTTGAGCTTGTTCCTGTTCCAGTAGCTTTCATGATCTTGACCTAGCTGCAAGCTTTGCACATAAGTTTTTTTATCATGAAAATATGCATGTTTATGTATAAATGTTTCCCCACTGATGCATGCATGCGCATATTGTTCCTCGATGAACATGAATTGTGGCTCTTCCTTGAGAAAATATGTAGGGATGGTGGTTGACTCAGACAAAACATTAGAGGGTGGATCTGAGTCGATGTACTACCTTCACGCAGATGATATTTTAGGAAGTATGTAGATGGAATATTAGAGGTAGGATAGTGCTCATAAGCGTAATCAACTTTTTCCTCAAGAATATTATGTGTCAAGAATAACCTCGATCTCATCCTCATATTCACTCTCAGTCACAGTAGTTAAGCCATGCCACCCAAGATCATGGTCCAAAATATTTGCTACACAAGGATTTCGGCTCACATAATGTGCTAGATTTGGTTTCTAATTCAATGGATGTTTTAAAAAATATCAAATCTCCGATTGGCATGTGTTTGAATCCTAAAATTATTTACTATGATTAATTTTACAATATCTCCTAAAACTAAAAATACCTCTAGATAGTGATCGGCATGCTCTACATTTTGCGATTTATGGAGGATTGATAGAGATGGTTAGCAATACTTAAAAAATAAAAATCAATTTAGGTGGTTTATTATATTGTCATTGTTAATTAATTCATCTTAATTCAAAAAAAAATATAAAATAGGTTAGGTCACCTTTCCAGTACACTTCATCCCATATTTTTTATTTATTATAGTTATTGTGTTTTAACCCAAAATAGAAAAATACTCAAAATTTGTGAAAAGCACGTCAAAATACTATTAATTCTATGATACGAAAAAATACTTTAGAATCCTTGTGATAGATTTTTTTAGAAAAAATAAAATTAAATTTTGAGAAACCGTTTGACACAAAATTTCTATTTTTCAAAGTGAGTTTCCTTTTAAAACATTTTCATAACTTTATCTTTATATTTGTGTTAATTATATTTATATATTTAAAAATTCTTAAAACATTTCAAAATTTTAAAAAAAATCAAAAAAAATATATTTTTACTATATTTTTATCACCCTAAATAAGACGTAAAACTCAACTTTTGATCACATTATATATATATATATAAGTAGATAGTTTTTATTTTCATTTTCATTTTCATTTTCATTTTATTTTATTACATAAAAATAAATGACAAAATTGTATATTTAAAAATTGAATTTTAAAACTCTGAAAAATATAAAAATATTATATACATATAATATTCAACATATTATATATATATCAAAAGACACAAAAATAACTAAACAACAAAATAAGAGACAAAAACATTGCATTCACAACACATTGTATCTATGCAATGGAATAAGTGTATTGAATTGAAATTTAAGTCATATATATTCGCTTCACAGCCTCCGGTGTTTGACCTTGGATCGTAACTAAGTAAAAATTAATACATGTACACAAACTTCACATAATCAACGTAATTTGTATGGAATTTTTGTGAAATGATTTCTACCAATAATATAATAGAAAAATATCGCCTTAGGGCGAAAAGCAATTCTTCATTTGTATGAATTTAATTGGCAATTTTTTTTGATGATCTTGCTTATTCATAGTTTTCAGTGTGAGAGAATCACAATGATATGAATGCAACAAAACTTGATTTTATGTTTTTCGATAATTTTTCGAATCACACCCAAAAATGCGAGCACCTATAGATGCTTACGGGTTTAAAAATTTCTCCTTATGCATGTTCGGTGATTGCCAATTCCAAAATTTGTATGTGATTCCATGTTGAGATATTGATGAGCAAGAGTTGAGATCCTATTTTTCTTTCTTCTTCTTTTTTCAAATTTTTATCTACTAAAAAAGAAAGCTAACATGAACTAAACAACAACAACACATTTTCTCATAGTTAAGTAGGGTCGGATACGTGGACTTTTTGTCTCCATGTCTCCATTCAGATCTATTTTACACCATTCTCGGACTTAAATTCAAATAACCAAGATCTCTTCGGATAGTCTCATTCCAACGCTTCTTGGGTCTTTCTCGTCCTCTCTTAACCGACTTAACATCTAAAATCTTGTATCTTCTAATTGGTGCATCAATCGAACTCATTTGCAAATGGTCAAACCATATTAAGTGGTTTTCTCTCCTCTTATCCTCTATCAGAGCTACACCAACTTTTCTTCTGATCGCATCATTCCGAATCTGACCTTTTCGTGTATGATCACACATCCACATTAGCATTTTCATTTTTGTTATTGTCATTCTCTGCGCATGTCTATGGTTCACAAGCCAACATTCTGGTCTATAGAGCATAGCATGTCTCACAGCTGCTTTGTAATACTTTCCTTTGACTTTTATAGGGATTTTCTTATCACAAAGAATAGTAAATGGTCCATTCCACTTTAGCAAACCCGCATTTATTCTATGAGTAACATCTCCACCAGTTTCCATCATCCTATTGTAAAATAGATCTCAAATATCTAAAAGAAACTTTCTTCTGAATGTTATCATCTCCAATCTTCACATCGAGTCAATCACCGTTGTTTCAATCAAATGTCGCTTCATATATTCAGTCTTAGCCCTACTTATACAAAATCCTTTAGTCTCTAATACATGTCTCCAAATCTCCAACTTCTCATTTACTCTATCTCATGTCCCATCAATCAACACAATATCATTGACGAACAACATACACCAAGGTTCTCATCATGAATGTGATAAACTAAACCACAAAAAATGAAAAAAGAAAATGCCACAAATATGAATCTCACAAGTTTTCTAGCCCATGGCAATGACAACAAAATGAATATACAATTTTCTATATGTTAAAAATTGATTTTTATTAGTGTCATTGCATACACTTGAAAAACCAAGAATTTAATGCTTTAATTACAACTACAAAGAGGTGCAAATGAGGTATGTACATGACAAATAGAGAGTCTGACATTAGGAAATCATAGCTTTTGCATTATTTTTATTTGATTTTTTATGGCATTATCGACTTCATTCCGTTTGAAATTAGTAAAAGCAATTTAAAGTAAGAAATTAGGCTTTATGCTAGATACACAATAGAGTTACACTATGTACATTATTAATTTGTTGTTTATCTCTATGTGATTGGAGGATGTTCATACAAATTAAGTAAAATTATAATCACGATTTATATCATTAAAATAGATATACACATCTTGTTTATTTCATAATGACTAGATTCCTTTATGGAGATATAAAAATCATTGAGGTACTTTCCGTATCTTTAATCAACTGTGTGTATAAAATTTTTGAAAATGTAACCACTCACATTATATTGTTCATATATGTAGCTTTAAATAGTATTATAGATGGGCAAATATTAACAGCTATCTGGATCTGTAAATTCATAAGGTTATGCATGTTATTTACGTATCTACAAAATAAATAATTACATGTCTTCAAGTGAGTTAGTTTTTGTCCTTTTATGTTTTTGATATTTTTAAGGAAATTTTCTTTATTGTGTCAAAAAAGCATGTTGGGATGATGTATGCACAAATTAAGGTAGATATGCATGGTTTTGACTTGGAATTTTTCTCACTTTAAGTCTCAATTGTGTCAGTTTCCGCAATGAGGAGCCAACAAAGAACAACTCGTTGTCTCGGCTGAGTTTTACTCTACATATCTAAGTCTTAGGTCAAGTATAGGTTGTGTAACGTCCTTGTATAATGCTCAAGGCCCTTGTGCCCATAAAAAATCTCGAAGCCACCCATTAATAATAATGGAGCTATGTACAAAGTTTCCTCTCGTGATATGACTTATCATCACCCTGTATTTCATCAATCAGGGTCGGATTACTAGGGGCTTGGTAGTTCCCTTGATTTCCTCGCCAAAGATCGATCATATTTCCTTGTAATCAAAATTCTCATCTCCAACGCCTATCTCCCAGTTTCCATTGCTTGTTCCACCTCTTTTTTTTATCTATGTTTCTATTTTCTCATGCTTTGGCCCTTCGCACCTTTACAGATTCGAAAAAAACCTCTTCACTATTTGGTTGCACTCCTAGGTCACATGAGGGATAGGAATTGTACATAATGTCACTCCATTTTTTCTAGTTAGGAAGAAAATGCTAAAAAAAAGAAGTGCCATTTTCATGACCAAAGAAATAACGGCAACTCCTTGCAAAACTACCTTCTTCCTCCCTAAGTAGGAAAATCTCTTGTTCTTATTCTAAGATTGTGATTTGATCTACATGTCTAGTAAAATTAATGTTCTCTTTTGACCATAATCCAAAATGGAAAGTGTTCAATTGGAATATGAAAATGTGATACCAACTGAGAGTCCTAAGGGAGCTACTACAGGGACCGATTCACTCCGCTGATTGAAAAAAGCCTTCACGGTCCCATTGATACGAGTAGAAAGCGAAGGACAGAAAATCTATAACCATTGTCAAGGATTATCGAATAAAATACGCACTCCATGTCCTTGTATGTGACTTCTTCTCTTTTGGATTTTACAATGATGCGGACATCCCCAACAAAAATATTGTATTTTCTGGTACATCGTTATGGCTTGGATGTAGCTATCCTTAGTTCTCTTTCAAGTAGCTATCCTTAATTCTCTCATAACTTGAATCTTTTTGGGTACAATATCTTGATTAGGCAAGGGATGTAAAAAGTATGCTTAATTTGTTGATAGTTTGGAGGATTACAAGCATGACTATTGCTTTCCAATTGGTTGTGTTTGCATTAATTGCAACCTCATCAATCCTATTGATTAGTGTACTCGTTGTATTTGCTTTTTCTGATGGTCAAGTAACAAAAATATTGTATTTTTCCCTGCATCGCTATGGATTGGATTAGTCTTTCCAATAATTATCCTTAATTCTCTCTCCTCTTGAACCTTTTTGGTACCCGGTCAAAATGGGTAGTGGGAGTTGCAATTCTAGTAATGTTGAGCTATATCGACCATTCCTTCAGAATCCACCTCTCCTGAAAGAGAGAGAGAGAGAGAGAGAGATTTCACCCATGTCATCATGTTCCTCCGAAAGCCCAGAGGTGTCTTCTCACCGTACTTTGAAGAGAGATCCCTCCATGTCAATCAAAACGGTATAAAGATCTCTAAAACAAATGAATTTGCTTTCAAATCATGAGATATCGTATCGAAATTCTCATTCTTCCATCAAAACATCTCAAATACAATGACTTAGCGCAATCAACTGTGATTGTACACTTTTGTTCTCTAGCTCAAACATTTCTAGTATCTACTAATTCATCCGGACTTCATTTATAGAACATAGATAGAATATAAATATATAAAAAATGAAATTCTAACCAATTTGCAAGTTTGAAATTAAAAAGTCAAATTTGTCTGAAGCGTTCGTGGAAAAGACAATGAGTTTGCCTTCGCGTGCATTACTGGAGTTGAACGTCCTCTCCTGCCCCCACTATGTGATCACTTTCCAGCTTCCCATGAACTTGTCTTTTTTAACAAGACCACGGAGTCCTTGACCCTCCCTTACACTTCTCTTTTCGTCATCCTGATGCGGTCAATCATCAAGCCAAGGACTAATGAGCTCATCGACCAAAGGATGGGCCCATGCTCCGGCAAGAAACAATGCTGAGAAAGGGGATATTAACTTAATGAAAGTCAGCATGTACTACCCTAGACCCCACCTCACCTTATACCTGAGAGGCTCCTTTTTGAGTTTTTTCTCTGTGAGCTAGAAGGACAATCTATGAAAGAAACTCGAGAACGAGTGACGAGATTTCGAGTGAGCTAAGCGACTTGGTACCACCTCAATGAGGTAAGCACCATATCGGATGCTCATGCCTTATGAAAGTCTAACTCTGATACCGTTGGCAATGTCCTGAGTCAAAATCTGGATCATTATCAAAAAAAACTTGAGCTTGAATCCAATAAGTTACCATAACCAGTTTTCCTTAATAGATAAAAGTCCAGGTTTTGGCTCCAGACATCGCAAATACTCTGTTTTCATATGAATTGATAATTATTCAAATTTGATGGACATCCGACATAATGAGATCATGATTTTCTTTGCAAGGATGCCGATGATGCGAGATGAGAAGAATGATACCATGATAATATATGTTGTTCAATGTAATTATGCAATTGTATGGAAGCATAAGAAATTAAGAAGATGTCAATGTTAAAATGAATGTGTTCTTGTGAGAGAGACGATGATTGTTTACGAACTTGGCCATAGCATTAAGTAGTAATATTTTGACAACATTCCTCAAATTTTTTCTTACGTATCTTCTTATCTTTCTCAATTAGGTTTATCCTTGATAATTTGTATCCTAATTCGTCATAACATTAATAATAATCTGGTATTGAATGTAATCTTTATATCTGACGTTAAAATTGAAATAAGCATAAATACGAACGTCCTGCAATTTGTCAGTTGCATATCCACTTAAATGTTACAACCACTTTCTATGCGTGGCCAACAAGTATAGCTAAGCTAGTCACATTTGGATGACGTCTCTTCTATTCATAAATTGCAGAAACTTGATTATCTCTATGTATTCAAACGCATCGAACTTGACACGTATATTTGGACCAACTATTGTTAAGATGTACAAGTGTGGAATGCATTTCTTTCATTGATTTTAGTGTTCTACGAGAGAAATTGGAAAGTTGATCTATGAGTATAGAAGCAAACAATGATGGCTTGAAAAATAAGAGAGAAGAGAAATAGAGAAAATAGCATCAAATAGTCTAAAAAATTGTTGTACTTGTAGAGTAAGCCTAAATTTATTCTCGTTATAACTCCGATGGAGAGTTACATTCTCTTTGCACTACGGTACGAAGACAAAATTAGATTCTCTTATTACCAGACAAAGTCTAAAAGGTCTGGACGATCGTGTTCAAGAGGGGACAAAATGCTATCCCACCATAGATATCGCTGATTTCAAGTCGTGATTTCTTTCGTGCGGGCCGCCCTTAAGCCATCTTCACCGAGCACTAAGTCCAAGGTTGCACATTTAAAAGGATATATTTCCCTCTAGGGGTTCATTCGGTTGCAGGGTTAGGTTGGGTTAGGATCCTATTCACAAGGGTACCCCCTCCTCACAATTTACTATCCACCGAACCCAATCCAACCCTGCAACCAAACGAACCCTAGAGTTTGCAGCTCTAATAAACAATGAAAAAATATGTTGATTTTTCTGGGTTCAGCTAGATAGTAGAGTCGAGGATTCACATCGCAACGAGTCTAAACTTTAGCACAAAATTGTCGAGGACAGTGGATCTTCGCTTCAATGAAATCATATCCAACCAAAGCAAGAATTCATTTCAGTGGATCTTCATGAGAACAGACACACGCAGGAAGCACGGACCTAACAAAATAAACATACCCATGAGCTCTGCCTGAATCACCACGTTGTAGCATATATTCGCACCTGTTTGCAAAGATATATAGATAAGCGGATATGGCAATGATTTCCCCTACACATAGGCAGAATCTTAGTACAAAATATTACACAAACAAACATAGCTGTCGATCAGAAAAGAATGGCCAGAGTAGAGTAGTAGTTGCCCTCTCTCGTCTACATGTAGAGTCCCTCCGGCACACCTTCCTTCTTCTTGAACATAACCTTCTCCTTCGCTTTCTTGAAATCGGCATGCGTCACCTGAAACACACACAAAAACCCCAACATCAGAGAAACAAATAGGCACAAGAAAAAACCACGCTTTGCAGTGATGACATGTTTTAACCAAAGCTCACAATTGAGTACCTAAATAAATTGAACTTGTATCAATGGGCTAATGACGCAATTAGAGTGGTAAAAGAGGATGGCAGCAAAATGGGATATATTTTATCGAAAATGGGATGTTGGACAGGTGCGGGATGTACTTAGCTTTAGTTCAGTGCCTAGCTTCATGGGTAATCCATCTGATGGCCATGCCTATCACTACGCATATAACAAGATAAGCCCCCCGTGACTCATTGCATGACAAGAAGGTTCTGCGAGCACCGTTTGTATTGATGTCCAAATCTATGATGGGCGAGGGTATGGCTCACCCGATCCCTTCATGCAGAGGCAGAACCAAGAGTCCTCAGCCTCAAGAAAACTTCTTACTTACCTTGTCAAGATGGTGAATATATGCCTATCATACATTCCTTGTTAAGTAAAATGTCCTTGTTGAAGTTGACAGCAGCGGAAAACGGTCTGCAGAAGGCAGGGGGAGCCAAACATCCTCAGCAAATAAGATTGCCGAGCATCGAGGCTTATTCAGTGCTCTTCAACTCAATTGACTCAGTGGATTTTGTGGAGATGGAGATACACCCCAGCAACCTTCATCACCTCCAACAGTTCGAACTTCGCCACCAACAGCACGACACTGGGGAAGTTTGCAATGGCCCGGAAACCACAGGCATAGACACTCACCATTGTCCACATGCACATCATGCCCTAATTTAGGATTTCCCTGCATTTCAGTCTACCTTAATCATGGATTAATCAAATGCAACCTGGCAACTATGGCTACCTACTGTGAAGTACATTACCTATCAACGGCTTCAACTGGTATGTACATTTGCACCAATCCACATCGAGGCCAAGCTGACCCTCCATTACAACTTCTAGAGGACCAAAGGAAGGTGCTCGAACCGTTGAGAGTCACTTGGACAGGTGGCTGGAAGCAAGATCTTTACTCCTACAAAAAGCTCAATGCAGTAAGGCAAGGTCTCAAGGTTCGTGTGAATTCCATCCGGAACCATGTTCATGAGATTCGCAATGTAGAAAGCCTCCAAAAGACCCACTAAGGACCCCTAGATGCCAACCTCCAACCACAGGGAAAAGGTTGCAGGACCTTAATCAATAGACTGAGGAAGAAGAGGAATCTATGTAACAGAAACCATGAGCTATGGCTTAAATTCAGTGGCTGCTTCACAGCTTATTTCCATTGATTTATTAGCGTCATGGAGACCGATAATCACATTGAAATAATGCTCCACCTTGACAGGTGTTGCACCACTAACTTGGGTTGAATAAGCGGCGGTATAAACTACTTCACTGCTCTATAAAATGAGCCCCAATGCAATAAGTCGAGCCCCTTCTGGTCAACTGCCGCATACTAACCACCATACAGGTGGAGGATTTGGAGGTCAATTGTCCACTAAAGAAACTGATGCAACCATGCCAATACCGGCCCAGGGCGAGCTCCAGGGCCTGATGGCCTCTCGGTTGATTTCTTCACCAAAATTTTATCAATAATGACACCTATGATATTGGATTTCTCCTGAACAGTGGTAGGTCGGTTCACGCTGCAGCACCTTTACCATGTGTGTACTTAAGGAGCAAATCACCTTTAATCAAGCAACTATTGTCTGATATCTTGTTGTGGTGCCTTATACAAGATCTTCACCAACATATTGAGGAAAGTCCTCTCTCATTGATCCCTGCATCAAACATTTATAGAAGGTCCAGAAAGAAGAATTTCTAATTGCAGTTTACTCACTGAAGTATTAAATAGGCTCCTTCAGAAAAGCTCTAGCAAGAGAGCATGCATCAACTATCAAGGACTCAAAGGCTTTTGACGTCATTAATTACCAATTCATCATTGATTGCCGGAGTTCTCACGGCTTTAGAGGCTACTGAAGTTAATGGATAAATGATAGCATTGCCAGTGTTTCTGATACTACATCAGTTGATAGTGGTCCTCATGTCTCTTCAGAAGTTAATCCAACCTTTGTCAAGGGAACCCCTTAAGCCCGATCCCTTTTGTATGGTAATGGAAGGCATTGCCTTGTTGGAAAGAAATCAAAATATCACAACTGTTACAAAGCGAGTAAATAGCCTATCGGTCATTCTTCATCTTCGCAGAACATGCTATTCCTCGGAAGCAAAATCCAAACAACTTAAATTCCTATGTAAAAAAATACATTCTCTCTCTCTCTCTCTCTGACAATGATTAATTTCTTCAGGAAAGACTCTGACCTAAAAGGTATCGAGGCAAAAAGTAGACTCTTTCATTCCAAAGATTGTATTGAGAAACTCACTGTGTTTGATGGTTGGATTCCAGTTCGAGAACCCACCTTCCAATTACCCAGGGGCTTCCCTTAAAGGCCAAGAAAGCTAGCCCCCACAACTTCAGGCCACTTATGGATAAAACAAACTCAATGCTTCATGGATAGAAATCACAAATTCCCCAATTCTGGACCTTTTGAAACTTCTAAAATCATATTTGGGTCCCTCATATACTGGATTTTGTGCATGGTTGCAATTCTTGTGAGTGGATGGGTTGCATGTGCTGGAGAATCCTTCATAAGTTAGACACTGTGTATTAACTTTCTCCGAGAGAACATCCAAATGGAATCAAATGGTCCACAATTTGCAAGCCTAAAGAGGAAGGTGGATTGGGTCTGTCACGTCTGTGAGGCCTCTTGGAGCTTAACCTTACAGCTAAGATTACTTATTCCTGGCAAGTTCTAATCAAGGTTCAGGAAAGCGGTATGCGTATGCGTTCGGACTGGTCACTGAATACTGATTAAGCGGTATGCGGGAGCATATGCGGTTCTAAGCGGTTTTCTAATTTTTAATTTAAAAATAAAAAAAATATCTATGAATAACATTACCATTGAAGTTATGTATCTAAGTAGAGTTAAAGAAGATCTAAGAAAAACGGTTCATGTTGGATGGGTGTGTATATATACTTTTAATTGCCTCATATTTAATCACAAAAAAACATTGACCATAAAAACTTTACATTATATGATTCGTAATAACAAAACTTCAATACATATACATGCACTACATGAGCAAAACCTCAATCGGCATATATAAAAAATATTCGACGATACATTGTATATACTCGTGAAAATAATACATGAGAAAAACATAAAACATTGCATATACATAATGGTATAATGCATTGCAATTGTATATAAATGCATGTCATATTCTAACAATTGAATGAAGAGGCAGAGTTACGGAATTAAGAACCTGAATGAGAAGATTGAAAAGTTGGAGCTGCTGGGGCAGTGTGCGGGGCATATGCGGGATATGCGGGGCATATGCGGGCCGCATATGCGGGGAGGGCGCATAATGCATTGATTCAAGTAATCGGTGCGGTCTACATGCTGCACGGGCATATGCGGCCGCATATGCGGCCTGTGCGGCCGATTTAGTGAACACTGGTTCTAATCAATAGTTCACCAATATGGGCATGCTAGATGTGTATATCAAAGGAGGAATTTGAATCTGTCTGCAAAGCCTTCATATTCCAGATTGTAGAAATATTTTCCAAACTAAGGAAATCTCAGTCACCATTCGAAAAAAAACAAGGGGATTTTCAGACTTGGAGAAGTCCACAAGCCCAAAAGTGCATGTTTCATTTGAAACTCGGTGCACTCCCCAGCGCTACTAGTTGAATGGATTGATATTGATTGGTCATCCATTGGGATTATTCTAACACCTTATTTTTGCTTGTCCAAACTCCTCATATATAAGAAGTGTTGTCTAAAATGTGACTCCCCAGGCTTCCTCGAAATACTTTTCGACAGTAAGGAAGATTGGTCCTATTGTGCTTTCAGCCACATTGTGGGGATTTGGAAGGAAAGAAACCATCATGGCAGAGAATAAGGAGCTCTCTGATCTTTTGTAGCAGCACCATGGGTTTCACTACACAAACCACAAGACCCAATATTGTGCACTAAGAGCTGCTCTAATAAGAGTTATGTGTCTTTTGCATGGGTAATGTTGTAACTTTTTTACAGGTGTTTTCTACAGAAACTGAATTGACTATTTCACAACAGACACTGAATACCACATATCATAGATGCATTTTATTCATTTGAGTAAATTACAAAAACCTGACTTAATGCTCGAATTCAATGTAGTCCCCAAAGCCATAATATACTACCTGATTTTATGAGCAGATTCAGTGTGATACTTCCGTTATCTTTTTTGTTAAATAAATCATTATTTTCAGATTTTGGACAAAAATACCCTTTCATTGTCCGGTTATTATCCTTGTACTTCTTGCTCTTCAAGACCACCACAATGAACTCTGTACTAGGCTCCTTAGAGATCACCACAAAACCACCGCCTCAAAAGACGACGGTTGTCTGCTCTCATTCCTCCTCTGTCATGGAGTGAAAGAAGGAAGGAACAGATCCAGGAGTCCCAGCTCAATGGTGGCGAAGAAGAGTGGAGATCGGTAACCGAGAATACCAGCAGGTACTTCCATATCTACTAGGGGTCTCGTGATGGCCCAGGCATTCACAAGCATGATGCTTCCCTTTCGAATAGCCTATTCCATCAACGTTCGGTGCAGGAATAGTAATGAAGCCAGAGGGTGCAGGCATAAAGTTTCTATTATGCAAGATTGGAGGTAGGGATGAAAACGGATCGGATGCGGATCGGATATGCCTATTTCCATATCCATATTCGCTTCATCTCTATCGAATACGAATATGGATACGGATATCATTCGGATATACATTATGGAAACCATATCCGTAAAAATACGGATACGAATTCGAATCGGATATTTATCGAATCCGAATACGGATCGAATAAAGAGCGGATCCGAATACATATCGAATAAAGAGCTAATCCAAATATGAATCAAATAAAGAGTGAAATCCCAATATGGATCCAATAAACATGGAATCCGAATACGGATTGAATAAAGACCACATACGAAATTGATTTTTTTTAATCAAAGTTCATATGATTTTAAAAATAGCAATGAAATAAAAATAAGTTGAGTCATGACAAAAGGGAGTGTCGAGGTGACATGTATTCTTGACCGGAAGCAAAAAGGGAATATGATTTCATAAATTTTGTTCGCGCTCATACCCAAAGAAATAGAAATTTATTAATATCGTTAATATATTGTATTATATAATGTATAATACTAATATAATAGCATAAGATTGTAGCTTATATTATATTAACTAATATATAAAATAATATCAAATATTGTATTTGGATATCCGGATCCGAATCCGGATTTTCAAGCCATTACCATATCCGTATCCGTATTCGGAAAATTTTTACAACCTATATCCATATCCGATCCGTATTCGATTAATATTCGGATACGGATATCCGTATCCGGTAATTTTTCGTATACGGTAAGCGGATATTCGGATATATCCGTATCTGTTTTCATCCCTAATTGGAGGTATGACAGATTGAGGAGCTGCAGTGCACCTTCTTCCAATTAGAGCTCCTCTTTGAGGAGCTTCATTGCGTCAGGTTTCTTCACGAACTCTGCCATCGTCCTTTTGAGGAAAGTGGACATTATCCTGGTCCCTGTCATAAAGAGGTCTTGCATTATAGATGGAGAGGAGATATATATTGATGATTTACCGTATTTCCTGGTTGGAGTTGGATGACGGAATTGTTAAGATGGCGTTGAGCTGGAAGTTGGGCTGGCTATTGAGTCACAGCTCGATGAGCCAGGCTCGGGCTCGGCTCAATAAGGGTTCGTGAGCTTGGCTCATTAAGCTATTGAGCTGAGCCCGAGCCAGATTTTTGAGCTCGATAGCTTATCGAGCCGAGCCCGAGCCGAGCCCTGCTCAGCTCGATAACTCAATAATGGGCTCGATAATATATATATATATATATTCTATTTGTGAAACTACAATGATTTTTATTTTTATTAGTTTTGCAACATTGTTAATGGTGGATTATGTGTTTATGTTGTTTATGTAACAACAATGTTGGGTGGACTATGTTGTAGATTTGGATTTTTCTACCTTTTATCTATGATAATCTAGGTTATAGTTAGATATTTAGTATTTTTTTTCTTTTTTATCAACAAGCAGAATGTTACAATATATATTATAATTTACTTTTATATACAACTCGGATCGTGGCCTACTGGTAAGGTGGACGATCTTTAAAAAGGAGGTATTGGGTTCGATACCAGGGAAAACACTTTTTCACCAAAAAAACACTTATTTCCTTAACGAGCATGAATAGGCTCGAGCTCAGACCAGGCTCGATAAGAGGCTCAGGCTCGATAAAGGGCTCGACTCAAGACTTATCGAGCTCGAGCTGGCTCGATAAGGACTCGAGCCCACCGAGCTCAAGCCCGAGCCAGCTCGGCTGGGCTCGATCGAGCCCGAGCCCAGCCCTGGCTCGGCTCATTAGGCTCAATAGCCAGCCCTAGCTGGAAGTCCTCGAATCTTGAGCCAGCAACACGTCAAACAATCTTCTTATTGTCCTTGTCATGTTTCCTCTCCTCCGGAAGTGACGAGGTGGGTCTCGATGGTGGTGAATTGACGGTGGGTCTTAGCGGCGTGCAGGGAACATATGTCTCCCCATATGAACATGACCCACAGCTCTCTAGAAGGAGGCCGAGGACAGGGATATGGTGGCAGTGGAGGAAGAAGAAAGGGGCGAGCCATCGCAACTGAGGAGGCCGATCGAAGTATAGCGAAGAGGAAGAGGATGAGGTTTATGGAGTCTCAAGTAGCACGAAGGAAGAAGGGGTGGTAGGGGACAAGGATACAGAGTGCAAGGAGTCGTGGCTTCATGAGAGGTCGAGGTGGATGATGAATGAGATATGGTGGTGGAGGTAACGGGGACGTCAGTGGTGGGTGCTAAGGAGCTAAATACCTGGTGGAAGGAGGAAGGGTATTTTGGTCAAAAATAAATAAAGTAACAACTTATTTAACAAAAAAGATGACAGAAATGTGTCAATGATTTCTTCAGCATGAAGAACTTATGACTGGGATCTTATCTGATTGGACTGAAGAATAATCCAATCAATATGTTATGGAATTTAAAAATATTAATCTTATCAAATTCATTCATAACCGCATCCAAACAATCCAATAGCATTGGATTGGATAGGATAATGGACTTGTCGGCGCTGTGCACACCCTGATTAGGATGTTCTGCGTCCAAGCAATCCAATAGCTCTGATTGAATAGGAAAAGGGATTTTACCTGAACTATGTGCACCTCTAGTTAGGAGGTTCGGTTAAACAAGCACTTTTATATGCTTAATTTGCAACCACAAATGAGCAAGCATTTTGATAGTGCTTGACCTGCAACCATAAAGTTCGGTGCATAGCATTACATGCCATTATGGAAGCACTAACTATAAATTTGTCTAAAATCATGTAACTAAAATGTTTAAATACCATGCAAGTATGCAGCAGCTGACCTAGCAGGACTAAACTGCATGGCCAGCCACAGCAATCAAAGGAACCCTTAACGACTTTAATGTCTGATCACCAAATAACTGACGTATCCATAAATAATAACTCAGTTGTCCTTAAATTAAAATGGATGTAACCCTAAATTATAAATCGAGTTCCCTAAATTACTGTGAACAGCTGAATTCCTTTTGTTAGAGAATGTAATATATGATCCAATTACCCCACTCATGTTTAGTCACACATGGATGAACGGTGGGACTCCGGCATGTCTGTGAGGCTATATAAGGAGCCCCACACCCCCTGTACTCATTGAGAAATTCAATAGAATATATGTCCCTTTGGGGGCTTCTCCCGTGGTTTCATCCCGCTCCTTAGGGAGTAGGGTTCCACGTAAATATTTGTTCTTCATGTTTATATTTCTTGTTTCATCGATTCCACTTCCGCTTCTTAGATTTCAACATGGTATCAACAACAACAAAGCCTTTTCCCACAATTAAGTAGGGTCGGCTACATGGATTCTTCGCCTCCATTCAGATCTATCTTGGGTCAATCCCAGGCTTATATCCACAAAACAAAGATCCCTTCATATGGTCTCTTTCCAACACTTCTTGGGCCGTCCCCACCCTCTCTTAGCCGGCTCAACATCCCAACACTCGCATCTCCTAACTGGTGCATCAGCTGATCTTCTTTGCAAATGACCAAACCATCTTAAGCGGTTTTCTCGCATCTTATCCTCGATCGGAGCAACACCAACTTTCTTTCTGATTGCTTCATTCCGAATCCGGTCTTTACGTGTGTGTCCACACATCCACCTTAGCATTTTCAGTTCTTCTACAGCCATTCTCTGCACATGTCTATGGTTCACAGACCAACATTCAGATCCATAGAGCATAGCAGGTCTCGCAGCTGCTTTGTAAAACTTTCCTTTAATTTTTAAAGGAATTTTCTTATCACAGAGAACAGCAGAGGCTCCTCTCCACTTTAACCAGCCTGCATTTATTCTATTAGTAACATCTCCATCAATTTCCCCATCATGTTGCAAAATAAATCCCAGATATCTAAAAGAAACTCTTTTTTGAATGTTATCATCACCAATCTTCACCTCAATTCCTTCACCATTGCTTCCATCAAAGGTGCACTTCATATATTCTGTCTTAGCCCTACTTATACGAAATCCTTTACTCTCCAACTCATGTCTCCAGACCTCAAGCTTCTCATTTACTCCATCTTTAGTCTCGCCAATCAATACAATATCATCAACAAATAACATACACCAATGTAACTCATCCTGAATGTGACTTGTCAACTCGCCCATAAACAAAGTAAAAAGAAATGGACTCAAAGCTTTGCTTCCATCAAAGGTGCACTTCATATATTCTGTCTTAGCCCTACTTATACGAAATCCTTTACTCTCCAACTCATGTCTCCAGACCTCAAGCTTCTCATTTACTCCATCTTTAGTCTCGCCAATCAATACAATATCATCAACAAATAACATACACCAATGTAACTCATCCTGAATGTGACTTGTCAACTCGCCCATAAACAAAGTAAAAAGAAATGGACTCAAAGCCGAATCTTGATGTAAACCAGTGTTGATGTCAAAATAGCTGGTCTTCCCATACCGGGTCCTTACATAAGATAAAACCCTATTATACATGTCCTTTATGAGGCTAATGTATAGGACAGGCACTTGTCTCTTCTCCAAAACTCTCCGCAATATCTCTCGTGGGACAAAATCATAGGCCTTCTCCAAATCAATAAAGATCATATGGAGGTTCTTCCTTTTACCTCTATAAATCTCCATTGTTCTCCTCAGCAAATGGATGGCTTCAATAGTTGAGCGACCTGACATGAATCCGAATTGGTTTTCTTTGACGTTGGAAACTTGCCTCAATCTTCTCTCGATCACACATTCCCAAATTTTCATAGTGTGACTCATCAGCTTGATACCTCTATAATTTGAACAATTTTGAATGACTCCTTTATTCTTATAAAGAGGCACCACGATACTCCTCCTACAATCTTCAAGCATTTTCTTGCTTCGTCAAATAACACTAAATAGATTCGTAAGCCAAGTCAAATCGCGCTCACCTAAAACTTTCCATACTTCTGCAGGGATGTCATCCGGCCCTACACCTTTCCCAAGTCTCAGAACCTTCAAAGCCTCCTCTACTTCCTTTCTTTGTATCCATCTATAGCTTGCACGATTCAAGTAACTTCCACTACTAGCTAAGTCACCCAAAGTGATCTCTCTATTTCCTTCCCCGATGAAAAGTTTACGGAAGTACTGCTCCCATCTATTCTCTATATCTTTCTGAGTACCAAGCACGTGACCTTCCTCGTCCTTAATGCATCTCACTTGAGAAAGGTTTTTGGTCTTTCTTTCTCTTGCTTTGGCCAACCTGAATATATCCTTCTAGCCCTCCATAGAGTCGAGATTTTTATACAACATTTCAACATGGTATCAAAGCAAAAAAAAATTGCGAATTGTGCAAAAAAATGAATGAAGCATAAAAATGATTGAAAATAGTCGAGAAAAAAATTCAAGAAAAACAAAAAAGAGGAAAAGCCGTTAAAAAAAGTTGAACGGCTTGAAAAAAAGAAAAAATGAAGCAAAAAAATGAAATGATGCAAAAAAAATGTGTGTTTTGGTTTCTCCCAACTTGATCAATGCTCCCATTCCATCAAGTATGGGAGAAAGGGGGAGTCGGAACTAAATTCTTTTTTCAGGGCGTATACTTCTTTTTTTACGACCTGATCAGTATCACGCGCTGGACTTCTACAGCGATTCCTCTCCAGGCACGACAGAGATATGTTCTGATGACCCGATATCACATCGGTTCTACAGGCATGACAGAGGTGCGTTCCGATGACCTGAAAATCGCAGACTCATCCTCGTGCGAGGTCTTCTACTAGCAGCGGATGTGCTTTTTCTTGTGATGTATTGTGTGAAGTTGTATTATACACTTTCTTTTTCTTGCAAGTTGTAGCTTTCTCGGCTCCAGCTTGAGGGGGAGCGTTAGAGAATATAATATGTGGGTAATTGGATCTCTTCAGGATCCAATTACCCCACTCATGTTTAGTCCCACATGGATGAGCGGTGGGACTGCGACCTATCTGTCAGACTATATAAGGAGTCTAACATCCCCTGTACTCATTGAGAAATTCAACAGAATATCTGCCCCTTTGAAGGCTTCTCCTGTGGTTTCATCCCGCTCTTTAGGGAGTAGGGTTCCACGTAAATCTTTGTTCTTCATGTTTATATTTCTTGTTTTATTGATTCTGCTTCCTCTTCTTAGATTTCAACACCTTTTATGAGGAATGGATATGGAGACCATCCATCAAATAGAAAATTCGCTAGGCCGGAAAAGATAAAGAGCAAGGGAAGAGCAAAATGGCACAACGTAGATGGAGACATTAAGCTCACACGAATTTCAATCTTTACAGCAAATGACAGAACACCTATACAAGCAAAGGTAACGACTAGCCATAAGCAAGATCAAAGAAAACTGGGACGTGTCGAAGACCCACATATGGCATACATGAAAATGATGAAATGCATCACCACTGCAACATTTATAGAAAGAATGAGTTCATAAGTTTACCTTCATCCGACGCTCTCTTAAAGCTAGCAAACCAGCTTCAGTGCAGATTGCTTTAATGTCTGCACCCGAAAACTCGTCCTTTGTCATCACAAACTCTTCCAAGTTGACATCATCAGATAAAGTCATTCTTGAAGTGTGTATCTGTATAAAAAAATAGGTGCATCAGCACCAGCTTAATAAATCTTGTAGCATGCTATGCTGATATATGATGATCTTCAACTATGATAAAGATAAATATATGGATGATAGCCGGCTGATACCTGGAAGATGCGCCTCCTTGTTTTTATATCTGGAAGAGGAAATTCAATCTTTCTATCAATTCGTCCAGGCCGAAGCAAAGCAGGATCTAGGCTTTCAATACGGTTGGTCGCAAGAATAACCTTCACATCTCCTCTTGAATCAAAACCATCCAACTGGTTCAGCAATTCAAGCATAGTCCTCTGAATCTCCCGCTCGCCTCCAGAATGGGCATCATACCTGGAAAAGAAGCCATTTTATCAACTGCCAACAGCAAAAGTTATTGTTCCAAAATGAAAGCATGACATGCCTCTTAGTTCCAACAGCATCTATTTCATCAATAAATACTATAGAAGGTGAAAGTTCATCGGCAACTCGAAATAGCTCCCTCACTAATTTTGGCCCATCACCCAAATATTTCTGAATCAGTTCACTTCCCACGACGCGCAAGAAAGTCGCTGATGTTGAGTTGGCAACAGCCTGAAATAATGCATCACAAGCCAGACTGGCATTAAACAAAGGAAGAAAAGAGAAGACGCGATTATTTTTTGGACTCCAAATTGCAACGAGTATAGACAGAATTGTTTTCTTCTGGGAAACTTGCCACTTCAACGTATATAACTTGTAAGAATTTTAGATGCAAAAAACTATATCTTGTGAAATTTCACCGAGAAATGATGATAGAACTAATCTGATAATATCATTGTTAGTAACAATGAATATGTAAATGCAAAGGGTATTGCTAAAGCTGATCCCAATCAAAATCAAGAAGCATTACTTCTGTGTTGGCACTGAAGATTGGGGCTTCTCTAATTTCATAACAATTGCAAATAATTATTTTATTTTCATGATCAGCACCAAAAATTGAGCATTCATTATTAAGATTAGAGGGAAGTACTCGTCTATTTGCTAACAAGGTTATCATGTGATAAACACTCAATCCAAAGGCACAAGGTTATTAACAACAAAACCTCATTGTTCCAAGCATAATTAATTCATCCCTTGAGTATGTTTACAAAACAACCAGATCACGGAGTATAACAATCAAACATGAAATCAAGTGAACGAAATAAAAAACATTAACAAATCTCTTAGTATATTCCTACACAAGAATTTTAAGAATCAAAATTGACCAACGATGAAAAATGATGATGACCAAGCATTTTACTAGCTATATTAATTAGTCGGACCAAAACAGGGCTAATTAAGCTTCATGCTCACCCTTTTGAAAAGGCCATATTATCTTCAATGATTTCCTTTAAACATTTCATCAGTATCTAATAACTTAACTTCACATTCACATAAGAAAAGTTGTAGCACATGCACCAAATCTCAATAATGAAAACTATACCAAAGAATTTTTTTTGCTTAGATTTCTCAAACTCCCAACAAATGTATCAACTTCAAACATCTTGAACAATGTGACTACTTTTTTTGAAGTCAAATGTGACTACTTTTTAATCCAAATGTAAAATAAGTTTGATACTAGTTCACAAAATCGACAATGAAAATGGTTTTTTATGGGAAAAGGGTATGCACCCACCATTGTGCCGTTTGTATATATTAACCAAAAAAACACCCGAGAGATTACAAAATCCAGGAGTCTTAGCATGATGAGCATGTTTTTCAACATAAAGTCTCTCCTTGTAAAAGATGACCCATTTTATGCCAACTAAATATCCCACAAACAAGCTATAGGTTTGATGGGTCCACCATCAGATCTAAACTGAGCTAAGGATGTCCAAAAAATCTCCAATGTAGAAAGATCTATCGAAAGAAAGTAGAAGGTTTAGGGCGAGTATAATTCCCAATGATTCAAATCCAAGTTCCTACCACTAGAACTCTTCCAGTACAAATAGGCTATCAGTATACAATGGTCTTGCTCGCTTTACTTGAACACAAATAATGAACCAGAAATCAAGGTGGAATGGAATTATTACTGTAACTAAATTCCATTCCCTTATTTCACAATGAGAAAGTTGGGAGGACTACATGATCATCTAGAATTGGAAAACCCGCAAATGAGAATCAGCAATCCCGGACATCCCCTCTAGATCACATTTCCATTCCTAATGACAATCACTTCACCAGATGAGCCCTCTTGCTATCCCAGTATCTCTTACCCATATTTAATTACATCACCCTCCAACTAAATCAAGTGTCCCTTCCTAGCAAGGGTAGAGGGTATAGATGAACTCATCAACATCATCACCAACAAAGCACTAAAAAGATCATGTCTCCTCTCTTTTGCAAAAACAACCATTGTAAATAAACTCATCAAGAACTCAATAAATGTGCAGCACGGCCAATCCCCTTGTTTACGACCATAGTTCTTGATCAGCCCTCCGGACTCTCAACTAACAATGCTATCATCATCCTCTCCTTCAAGGTTTCATCAGTCACAACCCCAGGAAGATGGTTGAAGCAGGGAAATATATTAAAATCTAATTGCATCCAACTTTCTATCTACCTCATTTTCTTAGCAGGGCAATATATTAAAATCTAATTGCATCCAACTTTCTATCTCCCTCATTTTCTTAGGACCCGTTCGGGTAGGGGGTTAACCCCCACTTGGGGGGGGGGGGAGGGGGGGTCCCCCAAAACTCATATTTCTCTCTTGTGGGGATCACTCTCTCTCTTATTTAAAAAATTAAATAATATATTTCTCTTTCATCCATTCTAACATAAAAATAATATAGTATACCATTTTATCATCTAAAGAATATAAAATACTCAACTTCTACTCACTTTTCCAAACTCCAATACAATTGCATCACAACAACTACTCACTTTTCCAAACTTCAATATAATCACATCACAACAACTACTCACTTTTCCAAACTTCAATACAATCACATTATAACAAACCCTCTCAACCCCAAACCCTCTATCCAAACACCAAACCACAAAATTAGGTTACCTTCCCACAGATTACCCCGGGGTATCCCTCTATTCAAACGCCACCCTTAGTGATTAGTGGTGTATAAAGAAAGTGTTTGTATTTTTTTTTTTGATTAGATATCAAGATAGAAGAAATTCTGAATATCATCTCAGTTTATGCACCGCAAATTGGTTTAGATGAAAGGACTAAACAAGCTTTTTGGGAGGATCTGGATAAGATTTTACAAGGAATCCCACAGAGAGAGATGGTTTGCATAGGTGGAGATCTTAATGGACATGTGGGAAAAGATGTTTCAGGGTATGCAAGTGTGCATGGAGGACATGGTTTTGGGGATAGAAACGAAGAGGGAAAAGTCATTCTGGATTTTGTAACTGCATATGATCTTTTCATAGCAAACACTCTTTTCAAGAAGAGGGAGGAGCATTTAATTACTTATAAGAGTGGCTCAATTAGAACACAGATAGATTACTTTGCGTTGAGGAGAAGAGATCGGTTGTGTTGCAAAGATTGCAAAGTAATCCCTGGAGAGAGTTTGACAACCCAGCATCGCTTGTTAGTCTTGGATTTACAAATAAAAGGGCTGGTAAAGAAAAGGAAGGTTCCTAAGATCACTAGAACTAGGTGGTGGAATCTTCCGCTGAAGCAATCAAGCTTCAGCCTTCAGGGAGAAGGTTTTAGAAGACTTATCTTGGGATTGTAGCGGTAGTGCAAACGAGATGTGGGAGGCAGTAGCATCTTGTATCCGAAAGGTAGCCAAAGAGATGCTAGGCGAGTCAAAAGGAGGAGCTCCGGGTCAAAAGGAGGCTTGGTGGTGGAGCGAAGGGGTGCAAGAGAAGCTAAAAATTAAAAGAGCTTGCTTTAAAGCTATGTCTAAGGATAGAACAGAAGAAACTGTCACAGACTATAAAATAGCAAAGAAGGAAGCAAAGAATGCTGTAAGCGAAGCTAAGTCAAAAGCTTATGAGGTTTTGTATAAAAAACTCAACTCTAAGAAGGGCCAGAAGGATATATTCAGGTTGGCCAAAGCAAGAGAAAGAAAGACCAAAGACCTTTCTCAAGTGAGATGCATTAAGGACGAGGAAGGTCGCGTGCTTGTTACTCAGAAGGATATAGAGACTAGATGGGAGCAGTACTTCCATAAACTTTTCATTGGAGAAAGAAATAGAGAGATCACTTTGGGTGATCTAGCTAGCAGTGAAAGTTACTTGAATCGTGCATGCCATAGACGAATACAAAGAAAAGAAGTAGAAGAGGCTTTGAAGGTTATGAGACCTGGGAAAGGTGTTGGACCGGATGACATCCCTGTAGAAGTATGGAAAGTTTTAGGTGAGCGTGGTTTGACTTGGCTTACGAATCTATTCAATGTTATTTGGCGAAGCAAGAAAATGCCTGAAGATTGGAGGAGGAGTATCGTGGTGCCTCTTTATAAGAACAAAGGAGACATTCAAAATTGTTCAAATTACAGAGGTATCAAGCTGATGAGTCACACTATGAAAATTTGGGAACATGTGATCGAAAGAAGGTTGAGGCAAGTTTTCCAAGTAGAGTGTCAAAAAAAAAAGTTTTCCAAGTAAAAGAAAATCAATTCGGTTTCATGCCAGGTCGCTCAACTATTGAAGCCATCCATTTGCTGAGGAGAACAATGGAGATTTATAGAGCTAAAAGGAAGAATCTTCATATGATCTTTATTGATTTGGAGAAGGCTTATGATTCCATCCCACGAGAGATACTGTGGAGAGTTTTGGAGAAGAGACAAGTACCTGTCCTATACATTAATCTCATAAAGGATATGTATGATAGGGCTTTATCTTGTGTAAGGACCCCGACGGGGAAGACTGACTATTTTGATATCAACATTGGTTTACATCAAGGTTCAGCTTTAAGTCCATTTCTTTTTACTTTGATTATGGACGAGTTGACAAGTCACATTCAGGATGAGTTACCTTGGTGTATGTTATTTGCTGATGATATTGTGCTTATTGACGAGACTAGAGATGGAGTAAATGAGAAGCTTGAGGTTTGGAGACATGCATTAGAGACTAAAGGTTTTCGTATAAGTAGGGCTAAGACGGAATATATGGAATGCACCTTTGATGGAAGCAATGGTGAAGGAATCGAGGTTAAGATTGGTGACGATAACATTCAGAAGAGAGATTCTTTTAGATATCTGGGATCTATTTTGCAACATGATGGAGAAATTGATGGAGATATTACTAATAGAATAAATGCAGGCTGGCTAAAGTGGAGAGGAGCCTCCGCTGTTCTCTGTGATAAGAAAATTCCTTTAAAAATTAAAGGAAAGTTTTACAAAGCAGCAGTGAGACCTGCTATGCTTTATGGTTCTGAATGTTGGCATGTGAACCATAGACATGTGCAGAGAATGGCTGTAGCAGAAATGAAAATGCTAAGATGGATGTGTGGACATACACGTAAAGATCGGATTCGGAATGATGCAATCAGAAAGAAAGTTGGTGTAGCTCTGATCGAGGATAAGATGCGAGAAAACCGCTTAAGATGGTTTGGTCATTTGCAAAGAAGGTCAACTGATGCACCAGTTAGGAGATGCGAGTGTTGGGATGTTGAGCCGGCTAAGAGAGGGCGAGGACGGCCCAAGAAGTGTTGGAAAGAGACTATACGAAGGGATCTTAGTTTTTTGGATATAAGTCCGAATTTGACCCAATATAGATCTGAATGGAGGCGAAAAATCCATGTAGCCGACCCTACTTAATTGTGGGAAAAGGCTTTGTTGTTGTTGTTGTTGTTGATTAGATATCAAGATGATTAGAGATGGGACGAAGTTATAAATGTTAAGCTCGATTTATTTAAACATTTTCCAAACATAGAAAAGAGAAATCATGCCTCTCTTTGTCAAATCCACTCCTAAAACCAAACGTTGGGACGGGACATACAGTTTGTTTCCATTCCAAGTAAAATTTTATCCATTTCATGCTGACTGTGTTAGACTATGATTTCACAACAGCATACAAAGCATTCCCTTGAGCCAAAATGAGCTAACTAGAACTGATATAACGTCATAACCATGGGCACGGGATTGGTCCATAAAATATTAAACATAGGCCAGGATATCAATGAAAAATGGGCTTCAATTATGTTGTATTCAATAGGCATCAAGTCCAAGATGATGTAGAAAATATTTTCAGCAAATTCAAAATGATGAAGAAAACGGTCCATTTCAAAAAAATGGCAGCTGAGATTACAATCCTGAATCACATAAGGGGTCATTTTTATGTCTCGTTGACAACTTCAAATCGAATATCAGATTATTTTATGAGAATAGGTGTTACAGTGGAAATAAAATTCAATGAAACCATGTAGACAAAGTGTGAAGAATAAAAAATCTTTACATCTTAAAAACGTGTAAATAATTACTGGACACACCTTAGCAAGCAATGTTTTCCCAGTTCCAGGCTCACCGTAGAGTATGACACCCTTAGGTGGCCTGATCCCAATATCTTCATACAATTCAGGATGGGTAAGGGGAAGTTCAACTGCCTCTTTGATTTCTTGTATTTGAGAATCCAATCCACCAATATCAGCGTAGGATTCCAAAGGAGCCTTTTCAACTTTCATAACTGAAACCATGGGATCGACTTCATCTTGAAGAAGCCCCACAACAGATAGAACCTAGATAAATTGGAACTGTTAAGTAATTATTCTAGATAGCTTTTATAACTGCAAAGGATCCACAGAACACTAAATGAGGGCAAAAAGTTTAGAGAAATAAGTGTCAGGTGAAAGCTAAAGCTCTTTAGCAATAAACAGAGGATATAAAAAAATAATGAACAGAACAAAAAAGTTCTATACTGAAAAAAAAATAGAATCCTAAAAATGGGAACATACGTTGTTTGCTTTTCTTAAAATAACTTAACACTCACCAAGCCAAAGGCTTTGATTTCACCCCATGCTAATTTAATTAGAAGCCAGTAACGAGTGGAAGAAAGAACAAAGTGAAAGGTTTAGGATTTCATTTCACAAAAAAGGAACATTTTATTAAACCATCACACAAACATATCACGAGAAGCAATTTTCTGCGAGATTCAATTCCTCAGTGGATGAATCCAGCATCAGTTTTGTGCCATTAGAAAAGTTGTAAGGAAATTAAAAGTAATCGGCTAATTTAGTGGGCTTTCGGCAGACAGTTAATGGATATCAATCTGGATATTTAAGCAATTCCTGAGAAAACACAAGACATGATCAGTTGAGGCAGATTGAAGGTGGTATCCGGTATGCCATCAATATGGAATTTTTTTAGTTTGTAGGACAGCCGAGATAAAATTCCTGGAAGGATTTAAAAGAAGATATGATGGGGCGAAGGAAAAGTGCAAGAAAGTGGTATTGGATGGAACCACCAAGGTAAGACAGATTAGAAGCTGTGATAAAAGAAACTTGCAAGCAGAAGATAATAAACAAAAGACCTCGTGACTACGGAAAAAATGATAAGATTTTTCCATTTGTCTGCCAGCATAAGGACAATAATGAAATAGATTAATTGGGTGGGTATTCGTGAGGAGGTCACCAATGCTGGAAAGATTAGTGACCCCACTTCTCATATGTTTTTAGGAGACACTGAAACAGTGTGGGCTTAATGAAGAGAAATCCAATGATTTCGCAAATAAATAGGATATTGGGGGAAATCAGCTAAGAATGTGGAAACCAGCTAAGAAAAATTAATGGCAAAAGTTTGCAATTTGAAGAAAAGCTTGGCTTAGATGGCTTCTTCCTTATTTTGTCTAGGGAGGTCTGAAATCTTGAATGACACGGTGGAATTTTACAAATAGACATTTTGATAAGCTGGATGGAATGATGCTGTTATTGATAACTAGGAAGGCAGTGATAGAATTCCAGGAATAGACATTCTGATATGTTTTTTTGAGTAAATAGACATTCTGATATGTTGAACTGAACCATATCGTCATTGATAGTAAAGAAGGCAGTGATATAAGGGGGGGGGGGGGGGGGGGGGGGGGGGGGAGCGTGTGTCATTTTGTCTCATAATACATATCTTATTGTTCTCCGAGGGAGAGGTCTTGAATGTTGGAAGATCCAGACGACCTCCGAGGGAGAGGTCTTGAATCTTGATCATATAAAGACTGATGTTTTCATCATCCATACTATGGGGTCACTTTCAAAGCATGGAAGGAGCGGATCTGGAAGGAACCTGTGCACATCTTATGTCTACAGATGAGGTTTGCAATTAAATATGGCATTCGTTTAAGATGTTGTAAATAATGAGAAATGGAAGGATTCAGTAACCCGGGCAGATGTATGATGTTCCTGACAATATTTTTCATCGGGACAAACACTAAAAACCTCACTTATAATCAACTTACCATCCAGTTCAATAAAGCTGAGACAAATATCAACTTAAACATCATCCATGTGCCATAATTGTTGAGATATTAGTTATTTTTATTATTGTTGTCTTATTTTCTATTTCTTACTTTTTCTTGTAGTTTGCCCCATAAGTTCCTCCGATCGAGGATAAGATGCGAGAAAACCGCTTAAGATGATTCGGAATGATGCAATCAGAGAGAAAGTTGGTGTTGCTCCGATCGAGGATAAGATGCGAGAAAACCGCTTAAGATGGTTTGGTCATTTGCAAAGAAGATCAGTTGCTGCACCAGTTAGGAGATGCGAGTGTTGGGATGTTAAGCCGACTAGGAGAGGGCGGGGACGGCCCAAGAAGTGTTGGAAAGAGACCATACGAAGGAATCTTTGTTTTGTGGATATAAGCATGGGATTGATCCAAGATAGATCTGAATGGAGGCGAAGAATCCATGTAGCCGACCCTACTTAATTGTGGGAAAAGGCTTTGTTGTTGTTGTTGTTGCCCCATAAGTTCCTCTCCTATATAAGAGAACCCTAGGACCTCTCATAAAGCAATGAATTCTTTTCCCTTTACATGGTATCAGAACAACGGTCCTACACCGGAGTTCTCGTACCCCACAAAACTCTAACCCTACCCGCCGATCCATCCTCTAGTCCGCAGCCCTAGGCCTCCAGTCCGCCGCCCGACCAGCCCAGGCTGCGGCTCCTACCACGCTAGGCCCCCGCTTGGGCCGGCCAGGCCTCCCCGGCCGCCGTCTAGGCATCCCAGGCCGTCATTGGCTCTCTCGTAGTCTTCTTTCCCCCTCTGCAAGCCGTTGTACAGTCTGAATCGGTCTGATTTTCATCGGAAAATGCGATTTCTGATCTATTGATCACATTTTCCGACCCTAGCAAGCAATGACGATTGATGAGGTTGGTTATGTGAGTCTACACGTACAACCAATCCTCCATATGATCGTGTAGACTAGTTTGTATCAGTCTACTCCTCAGTTGAGTTCCGTTATTTGGCCATTCTACCATCATGTCAGAGAACAATGGTGATATTTTCTCGTCCGGAGCCTTCAAGGGCCCAGCTCCCATCGCTAAGATGGATGGGACCAACTATACGTTGTGGTCCATGCAGAATCTCACCCTAATGCAGTGCAACAACAAGGAGCACATCCTGACAGATCCAGAGCCAATGGATAAAACTGGGGAAAAAGCTTCTTGGAAGTAAGATGAGACATATGCATGTGTTTGGCTATGTGGGACACTCACCACAGAGATAACCAATGATATTTTGAACCAACCCACCGCCAAGGAGATGCGGGACACTTTGGCTTCCACCTATGCTCAAGCGAAGAATGAGGCCAATTCTCCAGTTACAGTTTGACATCTACAAGGTCAAGCAGAATGGTCGTCCTCTGCACGTGTACTACAGTTCACTCCATGGCATGTTTGAGAAGCTACATAGCTATATGCCTATTACGACAACTCTTGAGCAGCAGAAGGCATATAGGAACTCCACGATGGTCGGAGTTTTCATTGTCGGCCTTGATACAGAGTATGATGCAGTACGTGTTCAGCTTCTCACTGGAGCTACCATACCTCCCATGGAGGAGGTCTACATCTGACTCAGCCGGATTATCATGCCTCCTATGGCCACTCCTCAACCCTCGTCAGCTATGGTCGTTTCTCGTGGTAGAGGAGTGACGACTCGATCTAGAGGACGCACTCCTTGTGGCAGAGGCGGTAGACGTCCACATGGTCCTTGCACCTTTTGTCGTCGGTCGGGGCATGCAAAGGATACATGCTATCAGAAGCATGGATATCACGTTTATGGTCGCGTATCTAAACATATTGAGCCTTTAGATACTCGTGCTTCCCAGGCAGATACTCGCCTGGAAGATATCGTCTCTCGCATTCGAGAGATTATAACCCCTGCTGCAGGAACCCCCACTACATATACAAGAGTCAGAGCCTCTTCGAGCTCCTCAGGTATTACTTATGCATTCACTGATAGTAATGGTGCAGATATGACAGAGTGAATTATGGACTCTGGTGCTTCTCATCATCTTTGTGGAGACAGAGCACAACTGAAGTCCTGCAGGACCATACCACCCGGTAGATGAGTTGTCATTGCCAAAAACAACCACTTATCAATTACAGGACAGGGGGAGGTGCATTTGATGCCATCTATGCATCTTCAAAATGTTTTATATGCACCTGACTTTTAGATGAATTTACTTTCCCTTAGTCAGATTACTAAGGATATGCATTGTCGTGCCATATTTGATCCATCTTCTCTTGTATTTCAGACATACTCAAGGGCAGGGTGATTGGATGTGGCCGTGAGTAGCAGGGACTCTACAGATTGGTCCAACCTTCTCATGTTGGCGTTTCCACTATCCTACTGGACCAGTCTCTCTATATCTGTGGCACCTTCGTTTTGGTCACCTTCCTCTGCAAAAGCTATGTCATGTTCTCCCTCAGATTTCTACAAGATCCTCCTTTCAGTGTGAGGCATGTCAACTTGGGAAGCATCATCGTTCCTCCTTTCCATCCCGTCGGAGTCGGAGCAGTTCCCAGTTGTTTGAGCTCCTTCATTTAGATATCTGGAGTCTGAGTCGTGTTCCTGATCATCAGGGATATCGTTTTTATCTTATTGTCATTGATGACTTTTCTAGACTTTCCAAAGTATTCCTTTTGAAGAATAAGTCTGGCGTTGGATCCATGATCAAATTTTTATTAATGAAGTAAGGAAAATTTTTCTGCTTTCGCACTGATAATGCCTTAGAATTCCGCACCTTACAGCTTTTTGAGTTTCTTAGGTCTCTTGGCATTGTTCACCAGACCTCATGTGCCTATACTTGTCAGCAGAACAGTGTTGTCGAGTGCAAACATCGTCACTTACTTGATGTGACCATAACTTTGTTGATACAAAGTCATGCCCCTCACTCTTACCGGGGTGATGTTGTCCTTACTGCATGCTATTTGGTGAACCGCATGCCCTCGTCTGTGTTGGGAGAGAAGATTCCGTTCTCGATTGTGATTTCTGAGAAGGATCTTTTCTCCCTTACACCTCGTGTGTTTGGATCTGTTGCTTTTGTTCATGATGTCTCTCCATGTCAGGACAGGCTCTCTCCTACAGCTGTCAAGTGAGTGTTTGTTGTCTACTCTCATACCCATAAGGGGTATCGTTGCTTTGACCCGCTACGGCGAAAGTACTTTGTCAGTGCTGACGTTACTTTCTTTGAGTCTGTTATGTATTTTTCTTCTACAGGTGACAGACTAGCCCCATCTGACTCTGATGATGAGACCTACATGCCTCCACCTCCTATTGCCGTTCCTCCGCCTACCTCTACTCCTGCTCTACCACCACCTCCTCAACCACCACCACCACTATCACCTGCTCCTGGGGCTCCACCTCCTACTCTAACTCAGTTTTTGCCACGTGTTTTCCTCGTAGGCCTCACTCGGTTCCCCATGCTCACAGGTCTTGCACATCATCCAGCACGCCTCATGTATGTGCTAAGCACATTATTTCTACTGATAGCACTATTGAGTTGTCTGTGCAACATGATTCCATACAAGATGAGCAGGTGCCCTCTCAAGAGGGGAACCCACAGGTCACAAACTTGGCAGATGATCTTAGTGTACTGCTTTGCGAAAGCCGAAACGACAGTGTGCTACGTATCCTCTTGCAGCCCAGGTTTCCTTGAGTAGGCCATCAAAGGATTTCATGAGGTTTACCTCGGCACTATCTGTTGTGAAGATACCACCGACATATCAGGAGGCTCTAAAGAACATTCAGTGGAGGCTAGCCATGGAGGAGGAGATGGTTGCATTACAGTCACGTGGTACGTGGAGTCTTGTTTTTGCTCCAGTTGATGCATCTATTGTGGGAAGCAAATGGATGTTCACTGTGAAACACCGTACAGATGGCAGCGTAGATCGCTATAAGGCGAGACTTGTGACACGTGGGTTCACCTAAACATATGGGGTGGACTATCAAGATACTTTCTCTCCAATTGCCAGATATTCTACTCTACGTATTATATTTTCTGTTGTTATGATACGAGATTGGATCATGTATCAGCTTGATGTGAAGAATGGCTTCCTCTATGGTGATCTACAAGAAGATGTCTACATGCAGCAACCACCTGAGCTTGTCGTTGAGGGAGAGTTAGAAGATTTGCAAGCTACACAAAGCTATCTATGGCCTTAAGCAGAGTCCAAGAGCATAATTCCAGAAGCTCTCGGACTTGATAGAACAGCAGGGGTTTATGAGATCGACTGTCGATAACTCCTTGTTTATGCAGAGGACCCAAAAAGGTACTATTGTCATTCTTGTTTACGTTGATGGTATTATTGTTACAGGGGATGATAAATAGGGCATTCAGGGTGCCAAGGATATTCTAGGTCAGCAGTTTGTGACTAAGGATCTTGGACATTTACGTTACTTCCCTAGACTGGAGTTTACCAGGAACCAACGTTGTCTTGTGATGACCACAGGAAGTACGTTACAGATCTTCTTTCAAAGACAAGCATGGTAGATTGCAAACCTACCACTACTCCTATTGACCCGAGCATGAAGCTATATGTTGATGATACTGAAGAGGTCGACAAGATGAGGTACATAGAGCTTGTTGGCAAGCTACTATATGTGACTATTACTAGGCCCGACATATCCTTTGCCGTGAGGAAAGTGAGTCAGTTTATAGAGTAGCCTAAACAGGCGCATATGGATGCAGTCTATATGATTCTGAGATACTTGAAGACTTCACCTGGTACGGGACTTCTTTTCAGCAGAGGCACATCTCTCTCAGTTACAGCATGTGCAAATGCATATTATGCTAGGTGTTCAAAGGATAGAAAGTCTACATCAGACTTTGCTGTGTTCATAGGAAATTCTCTTGTTTCATTAAGAAGCAAACTGTGATTGCCAGATCAAGTGCTAAGTCGAAATATATGGCCATGGCACAGGCTAGCACAGAGATGATGCGAGTCAGATATGTACTTATTGACCTGACTATAGAGGTGCATCTTCCCATGCTCCTCTAATGTGATAATCAGGTTGCTCTTTCCATTGCCAACAACCCAGCCTTTCGTGAGAGGATGAAGCACATTGAGGTAGACTGTCACTACACTCGTGACATGATACAGAAGGGCCTTATCGCCACTACGCATTTCATCTCTGGAGACCAAACAGCAGATGTACTTACAGAAGCTCTAGCCAGATAACATTATCAGAGATATTGTTCCAAGCTGGGTCTGATAGATATCTACACTCTAGCTTGAAGGGGAGTGTTGATATATTAGTTATTTTTATTATCATTGTCTTATTTTCTATTTCTTTCTTCTTCTTCTTGTAATTTGCACCATAAATTTCTCTCCTATAGAGACCCTAGGACCTCTCATAAAACAATGAATTCTTTTCCCTTTACCATAATCACTAGCTGATTACGATATAATTTAATCACGCGTATCAGTACTCGGCAAAAATGAAAATCCAAGATTCCCGATCATATATATACACAAACACAAAGGACAATATGAGCATCGATCCGAAACAAATAAAAAAAGAACAAAGCGGGATCGGACCTTATTATGCATAAGAATAGCGCATCCAGGCTCGAGCTGATCCTTGTCGACGAAGGACAGTATGCTGACGTAGTACTCGGGTCCAACGGAGGAGGACACAATGGCGTGATTCTCATCGATGAGCTCCTCGAGGTTACCGACGCTCATGGGGGAACCGCGGAGATCGTCGACCTTGGATCGATCCTCCTCGTTCTTGTCCTCCTGCGGCTTCAGCCTCTCCTGGTTGCTCACGAACTCCTCCTCCATGAGGAGGTAGTCCTTGATGCGCTCCAGCTTCAGGAGACGCAGCTTGCACTTGGTCAGGGGCGTCACCACGGGCACGCGCGCGGCCGCCTCCGGGCCCTTCTGCTTCCGCTGCTTTCTCCCCACGCGCGCCGGCGCCGGCGGGGGCTCGAACTTCTTCTCCTTCTTGTCGCCGTCGTGCTTCCGATCTCCGCCGTGGCCATGCTTGTTGAGGCCGCCGGGGGTTCCCTGCCCCATCGGGTTAGGGTTCCGGTGATGATCTGTCTGGACGAGATAGAGGA